>JANZLF010000220.1:14787891-14801057 GCA_026546835.1 Erythroxylum foetidum | reverse complement strand
CTATCTTTTCATAAAAATTGATAGCCATTGTTGTTGAATTAAAAAAGATGGAAGGAAGGAAAGTGAGAGATCGGTTGGAAAGGCAAGACTTGGTTGTGAACACACTTTGTATTTTTAAGCATATCTTGATCTACAGAGCTCCGATTGAGATGGTTCTTGCTTTAAAATAAACTAGAGACATAGAGCTACAATTGTATTGAAGGATTCAATTTTTAATTCGAGTTTGGGGTTTCCCAAAATCTGTTCTAAAAAAAAAGAGTTTGATTTTCATGAATCCGTTGTAAATCCTTGCCCTTGTGAGTTGAGATGTTATGCGAATGAGAGAGAACCGATAATGGCTAAAAGGATTCCATGGAAATAACCATATAGGTTAATACGCTCATGTTTAGGAATGGTTTTTAGATGTTGGGTTCCAAAAATTGGATCCAACATGTATACTATCAGAGCAAGAGTTGTATTTTGAAAACGGTGCCCAACACCTAGAAAACAATATTAGGAAGTATTCAAGTGAATATTTAAGTAATTGAGAAGTATAAATAACTATGTCATTATGTTTAGTAATCAGTACGGTGGTTGATATGAGTCTAATTTTTAACACATTTAATCATTTACATTTAGCGACTAATGAACAAAAATGTTTAAGATACTCACTTTAATTCATATATGATTTTAGGTACAATTTGGAAGCAAAGAAATTAAAGTGAGTCGAAAGTACTATATTCAGGCCATTTTCTAAAGATCAATACTCCCGCGTCTTTATGGAGTGAGAAGAAGAAAATTAAAAGACAAAAAAAATACAAAGACGAAGAATTAAAAGTGCTTGTTGGAAAAATGAAGAAATAATAAGAGAGTAAAAATGACATGGAGCAAGCTAGAGGCATGAAAAAAATGAAAACAGGTGGATAAAAGAGGAGAAAATTGTAGTCCATGCCAAATGAAATGCAATAGCACAAACTAGTAGCAAGAGACAACTACGCATAGTAGCTGGAGACAAGAAATGGCTGCGTTTCACGTAGACGTTCTGCATTTAATGTAGATGATGTCTACGTTTCACACAGGAGACTTGCGAAAATGTAGACGTTTATGTCAATTCGACTGAAGGGTTTTAAGGGTGTTGGTCCCTAATTTTTTTTCTTGATGAATAAGCATGATTAGATTAATTTTGGGGTCTTGCTATATTAATTTGTATTGGAATTAATTAGCATGTTAATGCGAGTGAGATTATATGACATAGGTTAATTGAATTAAAGTGTTAGGGTGGTAAGATTGCATGAGGGGCATTGTTGTAACATCACTTAATTTGTAAAGTCTTAAGGAATTGAAGAAAGGGTATAAAAAGGGAGAAAAAAATTTATTGTCTTGCATTTGGAAGAAGCCAAAAATGTGAATGAGAAAAGATAGAAGAGAGAGAAGCACAAAAAAAAGAGAGAAAGAAGAGAAAAGAAGGCAGGCCATTTAGGTTTCAATTTTTCTTAGTCTTCAAGAGGGATTTTGGTATTGAGAAAGAAGGGAAAAAGGAAGAGAAAGGTTAAAGCTTCAATTAAAGCCAATAAACTCATTGTTTGGTGAAGATTCAAGGTAAGTTGGTGTTCTAATATTTGGATTTTTAGAAGGGATTTAGTTCGAAGAGCTTAGAAAATGAATGGGTATAAGTATTATAGGATCAATTTCATGTATAGGTTTCTTTGGGTTTTCCAATTGGAGTTCATTTTTGAATAGGGATTTTTGCTAATGTTGAAGGGAGGCAAGAGAGGCAAGAGGAGCAAGAGGAGAGACATTCTTGAGCAAGTTTTCAAGCAAGGAGACAAAGGTGGGTTACATTTTTATAATTGAATAATAAGCCATCAATGTTTCTTTCAAGAAAAGGAAATAAATGTTTTCAATTACTTGTAAATGTGCATTTATTGTTCTTTAAATGCTTTGAGACAGTGCTATATGTTGTGTGTATGAATTTTGTGGATGAACTATGAATCAAAAATGGAAATGATTTTGAAATGATACCAAGTATATGAAATCAAGTTTCCAAAAATGTGCTAATTGGGTAAACTATTTTCCGTTCATGAATTACATGTTATGTGGGTTTGGTGTAGTCCATTCAAGAATATCACGTGCACGTTGACCAAGTTGAAGACTTCTCCAGTTTGCCCGCTAGTGGCATGGAGCTCCTTCATGGCTTCCCTCAAGTTTACAACTACACAGGATCATTATGTGGAATTGTGTAATTCATCATGTTTGTGAATTTGCCCAAACCATTATGATGTGCTTATGTGTTTACATGTGTTGACAAGTTTGATGATTGTTTAACTTATGGGAGTTGTGAATTGGTTTGATACGTTGAGAAATTGAGAAATTTATCTTTTATGGATTTTCATGAGAATTTGTTATTATCATGCTGGTTTTTAAGGGTTTATACTTATTACCGATTATAAAACTGTTATCCACGAGCTTTAAGCTCACCCTTATTCCTTCCCATCTACAGGTGATGAGCAAAATATCGAGCGATCCAGTCGAGAGTCAAGGCATCACTCCAATTTTCATATTTTGTTCTTTTGAAGTTAGATCATGTAAAACAAGACTTTAGTCGCATTTTGGGAAATTATTGTTCTTGTAAAGTTGGTATTTTTGGACTATGATGTAAGTTGGCTCGAAATTCCCACTAAAGCATTGTAAAACTTTATTCTTTTGGTGTTAATGAAGTGTGAATGATGCATGGATGAAGTGAGTTGAAATTAGATATAAGTGAAGAAGTAATCAACTTGAGTTGATGATTTTGGAACATAAATCATTGATATATATATATATATATATATGTATGTATGTATGTATGTATGTATGTATGTATGTATGTATGAATGTATATATATGTATGTATGTATGTATGTATATATATGTATGTATGTATGTATATATGTATACATAAGCGAGATACTATGGATAGGAAGATAGGAATTATAACTAATTAGACAAATGAGTTGAGATTTAACATTTTAACAAAATCATTTTGGTAGCTGAATAGTTATGCTCAGGACATTCCAAGTTTGCACAGTACAAAATTTCAAGTCTTCAATAAGGGAAAATATTGTGTTCTGATTTTAGGGCAAAATTTGGATCATTCTAGGTTGGATTTGACAAAGTTTTCCTCATGAAAGTTGTAGCTTGTCTTTCTAGCTTTCCAATGTTATAAATTACGGAAGTTTTGTATATCAGAGTCAAAAGTTGCGGTCTTTATAAGTAAAGATGCTCAGGAGTAGAGGACGTATCGTCTGGTGAAGACTTATCGTCTAGTGATGACGTATCATCTGGTGAGGACACTTTTTTTTGGTGAGGATGTATCTTCTGGTGAGGATGCTTCGTCTGGTGAGGATGTATCGTCTGGTGAGGATGCTTCGTGTTGGACCCCATTTCTGATGCCCAACAACGGACATGGAATCATGAAGCTTAAGCGTGGAGGAAGGCTTAGAATTTGGAAATTTAAAAGAAAATATTTTCGGAAGCAAAGGTGAACTTCGCCGTAGCGAACTATTGTTTCGCCGTGGCAAACATATGGAAGAAATCCCACATGTTCCCTTCAGGTGATTTACGCCATTGTTGGACCCCGTTTCCGGAGACTAACATTCGGAGTCACAAAACGTGAGCAAACTCATTTTTTTATTTCAGAATAGATTTTGGGAAACTTCCAACTAGAATTTTAGTTTGACTTCTTCATAACATTTTTTCACCATTGTCTTAAGCTTCTAATGACACCAAAATCATTCAATTCGGTTTAGAAATCTGAAAGTCATGGCCAAACACTTTCGGACTATTATTAAACTGAAACAGTACACTATACTCAACTTCCCTCCAGAAATTTAAAGTCTTAGAGACTGAATTAAAATTCAATTCCCTTAGCTAATTTGTAGCTCTCTATCTCTAGTTGATTTATAAATAAGAATTATCTCATTTGGAGATCTATAGATCAAGATATCCTCAAAATAATGAAGCATGTTTAGTAAAATATCCAATTCATACTTTTCCAATAGATACCCTCACTTTGATTTGATTAATCTTTATGAATCAATGCAAAAAGCTATAAATTTTTATGGAGAGATCAAGAAATGTGTTACAAATCCAATGCTTTAAAAATTAGGTCATTTGGAGGTCGGACAACAGAGTTATGGTCAAAAGAGTGGAATATGTTCAGGTTTGGGGAAAAATCTTGAACGATAGCAACCTGCATACCCGACTACGAAGTTGTGATCACGAAGATGCGCGATTGCGACTTTCGCGCAAGTCCACAGAGTCGCGATCGTGACTTCTCCCTTTCTACTTGTCTTCTTCTGACCTATAATGGTAAAAAAGGCATAACTTTCACTAAATATATCAGATTAAGGTCATTCAAAGACCATTTTGAAGAGGACTTCTCGATCTACAACTTCTTTAAAGACTTTAAAAACAAATTTTGCCTTTATAAGGATCAAAATTTCAAAACAATATAGCTGTCCCAAATTTCCCTCTTAAACAGAATCACAAACTTCCAATGATCATATCTTTCAACTCCCTTGTTAAAAAATTTCATTCTTTATATCAATGGAAAGCTAGAAAGATAAGATACAACTTTCAAGAAGACAACTTTGTCTAATTAAACTTATATTAATACAGATTTTCCCCTGAAGTCCAAACACAAATTTTTCCTTATGAAAACTTGAAACTTTCAATGTACAAACCTAGAATGTTATAAACATGACCATTCAACTACCAATATTATTTAATTAAACTCTTTAGTCTCTCTTCATTGTACTCATCCCTTACAACTAATTCTCATCATTCACAAAAATCCTATCTTTCTTTTTTCTATAATAACTCACTTATGTGTATATATATATATCCACAATTCATGTCCAAAAATCATCAACTTAAGTTGATAACTTCTTCAAATCTAACCAATTCCAACTCAACATCATCCATAAACAATTCATATTTTATTAACAATAAAATAGGAGTTTACAAAGCTTTAATGGCATTCCAAGCCACATTACATAATTGGTATCAAAAATCCCAATTACAAAAGATACCAAACCCAATAATTCTCAAAATGCATCTAAAGTCTTTCTTTTACAATATCTTACTTAATTCATAAAAAACATTACAAAAATAGAATGATGCCTCGAATCATAGTTACTCGATCTCAGTCTCTTCGCCTGAAGATGGGATAAAAAGGGGGTGAGCTTGAAAGCTCGTGGGTAATAGTTTATAACGAAAAAATAAGCAAAACCTTTGAAATGTCCATTTGACAATACAAAGTTCTAATTAAATTCACCAAAGTATCATTCTCAAATTCATAACTGAAATTTACAAATTTCAAATCATGAATACATCAAACTTTCAACATCTCATAAGCATATAAGCACATCAAAATGGTTAGGTAAATCCATAAACATGACAAACTACACATTTCTACATAATGATTCTGTGTAGTCGTAAACTTGGCGTACAAACGCAATCCCACATAATGGTTTTATGTGGACGTAAACTTGAGGAAGTCCATAAAGGAGCTTCGTGCCACTAGCGAGCAGGCGGGAGAAGTCTATAACTTGATCAACGTGCATGTGACATTCTTGAATGGATTACACCAAACCGCATAACATGTAATTCATGAATGGAAAACTGTTTTCCCAAATGGAACATTCTTGGAAACTTGTTTTTCATGAACATGAGAAATTCATTTTCAAAGTCTTTCACAATTCATCAACACAATTCATATATCAAACATATAGCAAACTCTCAATTCATTCAAGAAGCAAATAAATGCAACATTTATGATGCAATTGAAATCATTAACCTTCCTTGATTTAAAAAAAATATTGGTGGCTTATTTACTCTATTATAAATATATACCCACCTTGAATTCTTTGCTTAAGAACTTGCTTAAAAATGCCTCTACTCTTGCTCCTCTTGTCTGTTTTTATTTCCTTTTATCAAATACAAAATTTCCATTCAATAGGGATTCAAATTGGAGAACCCACAAGACATATTCACTAAAATTGATCATAAAATTCTTAAACCTATACATTTCTTAAGCTTTATGAACCAAAACCTTTTCAAAAATCCAAAAGATTAAAATCAAACTTACCTTGAATCTTCACCAAATAGAGAGGCTGTTGGCTCTAATGGCAACTCTAATCCTCCTCTTCCTTTTTCCCTTCTTGAACAACTTCAAAATCACTCTTTAAGACTAAGAAAAATGAAAACCTAGCTTGATTTTCTTTTCTTTTCTCTATTTCACCAAAACTTCTCTTCTTCCTTTCTAATTTTCGTTTTTTGGCTTCTTCACATGTAAGCCTACCTTTCATCTTCTCCTTTTTACCTTTAATAAGCCCAAAAAGTCCATTTTACCCTTCCTTATAAGCTTAGGTTCTTTTAACCTTAAGTGATCTTCCAAAAATGCCCTTTATGCAATCTTACTACCTTAACACTTTAATTTAATTAACCTATGTCATATAGTCTTGCCAAAATTAATATAATAATAACTCCAAAAATTAAATCCATCAAAACCTCAAAATTATTTAACTCGTGCTTATTCATCAAGAAAAAAAATTTGGGGGCAAAATCTTTCACTGTGGTAACCAGTATAACTTCGCAGCGGCGAAGTCGCCACGAGAAGTAGGACTTCCTTTGGGAGAATTACACTGCAGCGAAAACCCCTTTAGTAGAATCCATAACCCAAAATTTCCAATCTTACTAAATGTCAACTTAAAAACCTTCATCCACCTTCATCAATTCAACCTGAAAACAAAATAGATAAGAACCTAACCACAAACAAGTTCTCAAAATCTCAATCTCATTTTCATAATCGGATACTTTGCGAAAATAAGAAAAATCATAGACAAATCCAAACACATATTTCATTAATATCAAAAGTGAGAGTTTTACAAAGCTTTAATGGGCATTTCAAGCCACATTACATCATAATCCAAAAATGCATAGTTTGTAAAAAGTAGAATTTCTCAAAATGCAGCTAAAGCTTTGTTTTACAAAAACTAACTTCAAAAGCAAAAATAAGTCCAATTGGAGTGATGCCTTGGCTCTTGACTACTCAATCTCTTGCTCCTCACCTGAATATGGGACAGAATGGGAGAGGGTGAGCTTAAAGCTCATAGGTAACAATTTTATAACCAGTAACAAGAAAAATTATTGTAAAAATTCACATGGAATCATAAAGCACATATTTTTCAAATTCTCATTCATCAAGCAATTTGTAAGCAATATAATTCATTCATTAAACAAGTTTGTCAACACAGAGTACATCAAAATGGTTTGGGTGAATCCAAAAATAAAACGCACTACACATTTTCACACAATGGTCTTGTGTAGCCGTAAACAGAACATACTATCGCAATACTTAATGGTCTTGCGTAATCGTGAACTTAAAGGAGTCCGTAAAGGAGTTTCATGCCAATAGCGGACAAGCGGGAGAAGCCTTTATTTGTCAAACTGCACTTGACTTAACTTAGGAGATCAACACAAACCCACATAACATGTTTTTCATATCTTGTAAACTTGTTGCCCAAAAAGACACATTTTCAATTTTTGATTTTACAACCGTAGTAACTTCTCAAAAAATCAGTTTCACATTCTTTTCATAACTCATCAATACAATATACTCATACCAAACGCATAACACTTTTTCAAAGCATTCAAGAGTTATAATGTACATTCATAAAATAGTTGAAATCATTTATTTCCATCATTTGAAAGAAAACATTAATGGCCTATTATTTAATTATAAAACTGTAACCCACCTTGAAATCCTTGCTTAAACTTTGCTCAAAGATGCCTCTCCTCTTGATCCTATTGTGTTCCTTGATTCCCTTCTTGGTTTCCTTTAACAATAACAAAATCCCAATTCAATAGGAATTCTAATTTGAGAACCTTATATTGCATATTTTACTAAGATAAATTCTAAATACTCAAACTCTCCCAAAAGTCCCAACTTTCGGGTCAATTTTTCTGTGATCATTCTAATCAAATAAATAAAACAATTTGATAACACTTCCTCTTATAAAAATGTTTCTCATTGTCTTAAGTTTCCAATGACACCAAAATCATTCAATTCGGTTCAGTACTCTAAAAGTTATGCCCCAATCATTTTCGGGTTGTTCTTATACTAAAACAACATTCTATTCTCAACTTCCATCCAAAAATTGAGGTTCCTAGAGACCGAATTAAAACTTTATTTCTTCATAAAACTTGTAGCCCTATGTCTCTAGTTTACTTTAAATGAAAAATCACTCCATTAAGATAACTACAAAAAAAGTTATACTCAAAATACCAAAGCATGTTCTATGCTAGAAAGTTAGCCGCGAAAAACTTTTCAAGAGAGGAAATATTCGTGTGAAAACGTACAAGTTCGCTGTGGCAAACCCCTGAGTTGGCTGTGGTGAACTTCATCCTTGAAGTTGGCCGCAGCGAATCTAGGAAAGATCACTGCGGCAAACTTTGACAGAAGAATACGCATGACATGTTTCATTTTCTAGATTTTAACTTCCCCCTTTCACAAATAATCCATCTTAAACCTAAACCATCTCTTCTACTTTATTTTCAATTTCATTTCAACCCAAAATCATTCACAAATACATAATGATCTATCTTTGATCATTAACCCTAAAAGATTAAAACATTTTCATATACCATTTATCAATAACTTCCTACATACATTCAACTTTATTTTCACTTCTAACTATCATTAAACATAGTTCAACCAACAATCAAGAAGGGTTAATGCTTATACTTACTTGTTTTAGCCTCAAAGTCTTCAAGCTCTTCAAGATCTCCCAAAAACCCTAGCTTTCTCTCTTCCACGTTTTCTCCTCTTTCATTCACGGTTTTTTTTCTCAAAAATACAAGACTACAATTACTTCTATCACTTATACCCTAAATGTATAAGCAAAGTCCACTATACCCTTCAATGTAATGCCTTAGCCTTTTAACCTTTAGTGATCTTCCAATTTTGTCGTTATACATTCTTACTTCTTCAATTTAACTTACATCATACTATAATCTAACTTAATCTTAATGTCTCCATTTAATACTTCTAATTCTATCAATCCAAGCAATAAAACCTCTTAACATTGACATGCTAATTAAACTAAAAAAAGATTTATTTAACAAGTCCACATAATTTGATCAATTCATGCTTAATAAAATATTAAAAAAATGGAGCCCAACAAGTAACCTAGTGTACTCACCCTCCCTCCGCTTTCCAACCATGCAGGTTAATTTAATGAGCTTGAAGCTCTATAAGGATGGTGCGGTCTTTTGACATTATCGGGACATTACCACACGTGAGTAGTTTTCTGTCTTGGATGTTAGTTGCATAGTGGATCAAGAACTATTTTATTGTTTTTATTAGATTGGTTGTGTTGATATACTTTATGATTATATAAATTTAACTTTTGATTGTTTTGTTGTCGTAAAATACTTTATGTATAAACTTTTGATATTGTTGTTGTGATGGCTTTGGGTAGACTTTAAAGTCTTAAAGTTGTATTGGATGTGAATATAGAAGTGTATTTGAAATTGTTTGCAAGTTTTGGGATTTTTAACATGCAACCGCTATGCCGCCCAAATTTTAAAAAAAAAATATTCAGTTAGCCTTGTATAGTTAGATTAAGGATACTGTGAGTGTCCTTAACCCAGATATGTGGCGGTTATCATAGATCCAATATGGTATCGAGTCGTGACACACTTAATATTATTTAACTACAGTATGAATTTTATGAAGATAATTGAATAAGTTATAAAAGATCCATCATCCTAAAATATTTAAGGAGAGAGTTACATTGTTTTTTATTAATAATGATTTGATAATTCTTTGATTAGAGTGAATTGAAATTTGAAATTTTGTTTCCAAATATCAGTTATGTAAATCATTACCAATTTTCAAGAACAAATATAACTGATACTCTATGTTCAAAAAGAATATTAAATGATGGAATGAATAAAGTTTTCATTACCTTACAATTATGCATGAATAAGTTTAGCCAAAATGTTTTGATATTCCTAATTCTTTGGTAGTTATAAAATATTGATAGATAAATTATTTTAATTACAAGTTTATATATAAATTAAAATAAGTTTTAATTTATCTAATTGTAATTATAACGAAGTTAATGAGTCTCATATGTATACAAAATAATTAAAGAGAGAAAATTAAATTAATTAAAATTAAAATCAAATATAATATTTAAAGAATTTTTACAATTATATATAAAATATTCAAATTATATAATTTTAAAAAGCTTTTGTTAAATATTTAAACAATTCAATTGCCTTTATTTTTTTAAATCACACGAAATGTTGTCTTTTACATTGTTTTGATTACTGTACAATAGTGATCGATACCAATCGTGTTGGAAAAAATTGGCACCAAAAAAGAAATTTTTATATCAATCTCTAGTTCAACCCTTTCGGTTGGTCGGAAATCAAAATATCAGTTACAATTATGAAATGAAAAAAATTCAGGACTAAATTTAAAATATTTAAAATTTCTTCCATATAAAATGATAATTACTTATACATAAAAGGGAATATGATAAAATTGTGTATAATTTATTTAATAAATAATAAAAAATACAAATAAGGATTTATTAAATAAATTTTTTATTTCATTAGACTTATACAAAATGATTATAGATTATATAAATAAATATTTTAATTTAATAAAATAATATTTAATATTTTTAAATTTTATATATTTTGTATTGATAATATATATTTTTTAATATATACATGTGAAAAATATTATAATAACTTTTGAAATAAGTAAAGATAATATTTGAAATAAAATTTATTTTAATTTATAAGAAATATGTGAAAATAATATTAATAAAATAAAGAAATATTTGTTATATCAAATTGATATTATTATGGTTTCTTAAGTAAAGTAAACAAGTAAAAAATTTGGAAATTATTTTATAATTTTAAAAAAATTATTTAAAATAACGTTCGATATTAATTAGCCACACTATAATCAAATTTGATATCAAATCAAGTAAAATATTAGTAATATTGGTCTTACAAGTCAGAGAAAGAACATGGAAAACAACTTTCCACTCATCTTTCTGAAGCCGGAATACGTCGACAAAAAGCGTCAACAGAGCGCGTCTTCTGATTTGGAAAACAATTTTCCACTCATCTTTTCGTAACCACAATACGTCGATAAAAAGCGTCAACAAAGTTCGTCTTCTGATTCGTTCTTCGCCTCTCCACTCTCCACAATATCAGTAGAGAAACCCTTTTGTTTAGGGTTTTTCCTCTCTAAAGTGGGCACCATCTCTTTTGCTTTCTTTGCATTGGTATCAGATAAGATCTACTGTCAGTATTACCCATTAATGTCGCTAAAGTCACCTGTCGTTTATGGTTCTCTATCTCCAACAACCCCCACCGCCATCACCACTAGACCTTCTCTCCCAAACCCTTCTACTTCAAGTACCTCCATGTCATTGATTTTCACTTCACGCGCCAGCAGCTCCACCCATGCTTTGATAACCACGTGCCGCCCATGGAGTGAACTTCTAAAGATTGCATTTTTTTCACGCCCTATAACTATGGAAAAGCCATAATTCAATCTCAACTATTTCAGGGTCAATTACACTGTGGTATTTCTTGGAATCTAAGAAGCACAGACACGGACACGTGACACAACACGGATACAAACATAAGAACATGCCAATTTTTAAAATTTGGTAGACACGGACACGACATATATATATCTGTATAAAGAAAAAAATTCAAAATTTATAATATATTATATATTGATTGATGTGTTTCAAGACTTTCAATATCTTGATAGTTCATACATATTTGATATTTTATAAACTCCTCTCAAAAAACATGAAGCATATATTCCATTAAGTCGTGTCTGAGCGGTCTCCAGACGTGTCTGAGCCATGTCAGAGTTGAAAAAAAAATTTAATTCCAACACGTGTTAGGCATGTGTCAGTGGGTGTCTGACACGGACACATGTCTGACACACGAAACACGACTCTATTTTGTCTTGTCCTTGCTACATAGCTTGGAATTCTCTTTCTAAGCCTTCTTTGGCATCCTGTGTCAATGATAGTGTTCATAGTGATTTTTATTGCTTGGTTTTTCCTATATTTTGCGAGGGATGAACCCTGGTATTTTTTTGGTAGAACATTTGATGATAGGATTGTGTCGTTGACTCTTGGATTAGTTACTGTGGTAGCATTGGTGTTTACTCGCGTGGGATTGAATGTTTTTGTATCTTTAATCGCTGGAGTTCTGGTTGTTGGGCTTCACGCAACGTTTAGGGGTACTGAAGATTTGTTTCTTGACGAGGAAAGTGTTGCTGAAGGTGGATTGCTTTCAGTTGTTGGAAGTCAACCTTTAATACCCACCGTGGGTTGTACTCAAATTTGAGTACTTCAAAGTTTCGATTTTTGTTGTAGGTATTGATGGGTTGCTTTATCTTTTGGTGTCACTGGTGATAGTTTCAAGAGATTCAACAATCTGGTTCTATGTGCAAGATGTCGCTGAATTTGGCAATTAATTGTTAATTGTTGATTATGGACATGTTTTTTGTACTTTGGATTATTTTGGTTTTACCATCTGTACCTCTTCAATGTTGATTAACTGCATGAGCTTCAAAGCAAAAACTTTGTGGCTGTAATATATAATTTGCATGAATTAGATTGTATTTGTTAGAAATGTTTGTTATTGCTGTAATTTTTCTGTACTGGTTGATTATTAACCTTGGATTCTTTGCTTTGTAAAAATAAAAAATGGCAAGAAAGTACAGAAGACACAGATGTTTTATATGGTTCGATAGCACACAGCTATCTACGTCCAAGGATCAATCACACACACACTAGATTTTACTAAGATCAAAGAAGGAAAAATACAAGAGATTGTACTGGTATATTGTTTTGTATTTCTGAATGCTTGAGACTTGGCTATTTATAGTATTGAAGCCTTCGGTTATGTTTTGGACTGAGTCAATGCTTTACTTAAAGACCTCATCTTTAATTATCTTTTTCTTTTTCTCAAGGCCTTGATTGGGTCCAAGAATGTTCATGCCTTGTCCACGTAATTCACTTGAAAAGCCTTTGCCTTTATTCTTTAATTGTCTTGCATCAGACTTTAATATATCCAAATGAAGTGCTGCG
>JANZLF010000220.1:14762318-14777447 GCA_026546835.1 Erythroxylum foetidum | reverse complement strand
ACGATATGAAGTTGGTGATTTTTAGATGTAGGAATGGAGAGATATGTGTGTTACAAGTTAGGATGTTACTTATGACTTATGGTTATGACGGCTATGGGGAATATTTAAAATTTGTGGTTTTGATGACCCAATTAAGTCGAGAATTGAAAATTTGGTGAGTTGAACTTAGTGTTTGAGTTGTTATGAGGTGTTTAGGCTTTAGAGTAAGTGAATTGGAGAAGTGGGCAAGTGCTTATGATGTTAGGTTGAAGGTTGGAGGCTTTGGAGAGGCATTGGAGGCTTTGGGGAGCCCCAACGTCCGTTAAACGGATTTAAAAATACCCTTTGGCCAGTCAATGTCGGTTAAACAGACATGCCTGTCCGTTTAACAGACATTCTCGGGTCATTTTGGCCTCCTTCACCCGATACAGAAAGATGATGATTTTTTATGCTTTTAGAGGCTTAAATCTCTTTTTATGGTCTTCATAAGAGTTGTAGGTATAGATGTCTTCTTTCTAATGGTCCAAAAATGAACTCAATCCTATTTCTAGATTGAAAGTTATGGTGATCGTGCCAAGAGAGGTTCAAATTGATTTAAGGTGTGAACATAGTATATTCTTTTGGGCATAACTCTCCCATTAGACCTCCAAATGAAATGATTCTTAGACCAATGGATTCCTAAGACATATATCTTTCTCTAAATAAAAATTTGTACCAATTGGAGTTTATTTGAGAGAGTTTTCACGAAAGTAGTTGAGAGGTAAGTTAGGAGGGCATGTATGGGGCATGAGCACACTTGGGCTTTTGAAGCATATCTTGAGTTTTAGAACTCCAATTGAGGTGTTTCTCGCTTCAAAACAAATTAGAGTCTCAAAGCTACAATTTCTTTCAAGAAGTCAACTTATGATTTTGGTGATAATTTAATGTGCGCCCATCACTATTGTGGGATGACGGCAAATGACCTACAGGATTTTAAGCATAAGGTTTAAGGCTCCGAGAGTTGGGCTCCGAAAGCAAGCAGGGTCCAACAGGTAAGATAATGCATGTTGGCCAAATTTTTCAAAAGAGTTGTAAGCATATTTGTTTAGGTTTGTTTTGTTTTGTTTTCAAGTCTTTTGATTGCTTATGGACAAGCATTGTTTAGGTGAAGGGGAGTTTGATAGGTTATTAATTTACATATCAATTTGGGATTTTTTTAGAGCATATTGGATAAATATTGTCCTAATTATGGTATTTTAACATTATTATTGGAGGTTAAGAAATATGGAGCTATTTTGGAGAAAAGTAACAAAAAGATGTGGCAGGAATTAAAAGCAATACAGTAGTACATAACTAGCTACAGGGAGTCCAAAATGCAACATAGCCAAGATGAAACGCAGGTTACGTAGTAGATGAGAAACGATATAGCAGCAGAAGATGTAACTAGTGCAAATGGGACCAATAGGCAGTAGCTAGAGGAATTTCGGAAAAGAAGAAATGTCATTGTTTGACCAGCAAAATGCAAACGTAGTGAGAAGCAGCAACAAGGATTTTAATGCGTGGAGTTTTAAATAAAAACATCACAGTAGCGTTTTTTAAAAAGAAGGAGGGTTTCGATTTTTTAAGGAGAGGAAGACGTCTTGTGTGGTAGTAGGGGGCTCTCACAAGCACAAAAAAAGGAGGGCTTTAGTTTTTTAGGAAAAAAGGGATGTGTCTTTTGGAAAAAGGCAATATAAGGGACTTTTTAAAGAAGAAAGCGATAAAAAGGCAACCAGCAGCAACTACGTGGGTGAGTTTTTCAGCTGGACCATTTGGCTCATCAACGTTAGGTGTTACTCTAAACTTCTTCGTACGTATGCAAGGATTATGGAGTTTTACACCTAGAGTTCTCCAACATTTTTCTCTTCTCTAAACTTCTTCCATAAGATAATTTATTTTTGAATAATTTTCATCTGTTCTTTCTTTCCTATGGCTTATAACTAATTTTTTTTAATTCTAGTTAGAGGATTATATTGAAACCTTGATTCTAAATTGATTGTGAGATCACATAGTTTTATTGAATTCAATTGTGCATGGATATTTAATTAATTCTTGAATTTCATTGATTTTATGATGGTTTTGAGTTTTATTGAATAGATGCATATATTTAATAATCCTGAAACAATATACTGCTAATTAAAACAAAAAAATCCATAATTTTTTGTTGATTTTAATAAGTGGCAATCAACATAATTTTATTTCCTAGTTAAGAAGTTTAATAAATGATGTGGAATTAATTAATTTAATTGTAATAAACCATCTTTTGAGTTTGTTAGTTAGAATTGGGTCGTTCTAGATTTTAAGGTTGTCAAAACATTAAATCCTATTAGCTAGCTCTAGGGTTATTTTTTGATCAGGAAATAAATATTCAATATGTTCGTGATTACCGTACAAGGTAAGGAAATATTGGTTATTATAGATCTATTCTTAATAACTAAAACCAATTTATTCATGAATGTGTTTAATTGCTTTTGCATCAATGATCAAATTTAACGAATCAAGGTGGAAATAAATTTCTTTAACTAGAAGTCTATTTTATTGAATTTCAAATCAATTCATTTTTGTTATTTTTAATATTGCATTTTAACGTAATTTCCAAGCCCCCTTTTTTCTTAATTGTTTAAAAGAGATAAACCATCATTCCTTGAGGAGATGACCTTACCCCGCTGTGCTACATTAATATTCTGAGTAGGTTAATTATTTTTTGTTGATTTGACACTCACTAGAAGGATTGCAACTTAAGGATGGAAGATGCATAGTGGGCTTATAAGACAGCCTACAAAACACCAATTGGTGTTAATTATTTTTTGTTGATTTGACACTCACTAGAAGGATTGCAACTTAAGGATGGAAGGTGCATAGTGGGCTTATAAGACAGCCTACAAAACACTAATTGGTATGTCCCCATTTAGATTATGGTTTGAGAAGCCGTGTCATCTTCCCGTGAAGCTACAATATAAGGCACATTGGGTAATCAAGTGTTACAACATGAATCTTGATGAGATGAGAGTTCAAAAAAAGTTATAATTGCAAGAGATACAAAACGACTTTTATGAGAATGCAATTATATACAAGTAAAAGTCCAAAGCTTTTCATGACAAGATTATCTAAAGGAAAAGCATTGTTATTAGTCAAAAAGTGTTTATTTATCATTCTAGTCTTAAATTATTTCCGAGTAAGTTGCATTTTAATTAGGTCAGTCCTTTTTTAGTTTCTTATATATTCCACATGGTGCAATAGAGATACAAAGCTTGAAATCATACAGATATTTAAGGTGAATGGTCATTGCCTAAACTTGTGCCATGAAGGATTCCCAATAAAGAATGTGGAAGTAGTGATAGTTGAAGACCCAAATGACATCATACAATTAAGAAAATAATAAAGTCTAGCTAACCACAATAAACAAAGGAAAGGGAGTTTGGCAGCTCATTTTTCAATTGTTTATTTGCTTTGTTTTACTATTATGTTTTAACTTGTGTTATTTACTTTTATTAAAATCAATTTCTTACTACTTAGACAAAGTTAGGATTCAAATTGTTAACTCTTGCATAATCCCTATATACTATGAGATACAATCAGTATACTTGCGGTGTATTGAGAAGTTTATTAAATATAAAACTTGTCCAACACCTAGCATAACAAACCCTTTTCCTAGTGGAAATGGCTTCATCCATACAGATTGGATTACCTAGGAAACTTGACAACAAGCTTAATCCCTTGGCAATGGGAGTGGTGAAGGAAAGGCCCAATCCAATTTTTGTTTATAAGAAAAGAATTAGGTTGCAAGGCCAAATAAATTTTCTCTGTCATTGAATTAATGAATTACCTTATATCTAAATACTCTGGAGAAATTTGTTGAAAATTCAACCATAAAAGGATTCGCTTCTTCTTTATATCCTCCAAGTTGATCCTTGGTTTCCACATTTAGGCTAACTTTGAATAGGATTAATTGATATTTAATTAATAGTACTTCAACCCATAGCCTCATAGCCCAAGTCTTTGAGGAGGAAGAGAGCTTGTCTCTTTCCCATAAAGAACTCGACCATGGTAGAGGCCCAAGCTCCAGACCCTTCCTTCAATGAGAAGCCCTCTTTAATAACTATAGGGAGGTATTGAAGAGAGGATGAAGATGAGTCTCTTTAAGTATAAACTTCTAGTTTACAAGCTTGTGGTTGGCCGCATGGTACCAATCACACAAGGCTGGGTAACAACTAGAGGACGAGAGGAGAAGGAAATACTAAGCTATTGAGAGTGCTGAACTGGATTAGGCTGGGATGGTAAGTGAGAGTAGCAGAACTAGGAAATTGAACCAAGGGGAAAAGGATGGTAAATGGGGGAATTGGCAAAATAAGACGAATATAAGGGCCAGACAAGTATGAATGGTGTGAGCTGCCATCAATGAAAGAAAGTTTGAAAAGTCATTCACCAAACAGTAAGGGAAAATGAGAGTAGAATCTCCAAAATACCCTTAAGCAAGCCGAGAGCATATGAAGGATGGAAAAGGAACCAACGTCAGGAAAGGGAGTAGCAAAAGGAAAAGCAGCTTAAGAGGTAAGTGAAAAAGATTTCTAGGGCAAAGACGAGGGAGAAAGAACCATCAACCTAATTTGATTTGATTATAATCAAATATGATAAGTAAAAATTAATGTTTGGTACCAGATCTTATAATTAAATTATATTTCAACTAAATTACCAAAAAATAGAAATCATGTTAGAAAACTCTTGGTAAGCTAACACGCCTAACTCATCCTTCTTTGTACCATTAAAGATTGAATATTTACACCACTAGTATGATTTTTACAAGCCATTGGATTCCTGGAAAAGTACAAATTTTCATTTATGTTTAAGCAGTAAATTACAGTAATAAATAATCATGGATAGACTATAAACAGGCAGTCAACCTTAGCATAGAGTACGTTTCTTAGAGGTAACTTTCTTAGTTTTTTAAGAGAATAAGAAACAAAGTGTTATTATTTGATCCAGTTTATAGCCTCCTACCTTGTCCATAAAAAGATGTAGCTGTTGAATCCTGCAGAACTGCTCAGTGCATCCCAAGTTCCACCAGCTTCTATAGAAATTCAATGCAGATGCAGTTTTATTTAAACTCTTCTAAGCAAGAGAATAAATCAAATCGAATACATAAAGAAACTAACAAGCATTTGGTAACCCAAGAAAAGGAAGAAGGGCATTTAAGATGCTTGGATTTTTCGGCAGTATGATAGCACCATGACAAAGTCCTTCGCAGAGGAACCAACTGATGCTGGTATTTTTTTCGACGTTGATGTTGTCCTAAACCACAATTCTACCAAGTTATGTAACTGTTGTGTTGGAAGGACAGGTCGTCCACGGCACATTATCTCCACCTACAAAATCAAAGAGCCAGCTATAGGTTAACAAATTTCCACTCCACTGGTAGATAGTCATGGAGAAGGCGGAAAGCAAACAAACTTTCGATACATTTTTAAAGGGGCTACTATTAATGCCTATACATTAAATAAAAAAATTCAATTCAAATAATTTATTTGGCTTTCCCTGAAAAATTATTCAGGTGAATAGCCCATTAATCTGCATAAAACAGCACATCTAAGTCGCAGGTTTCAAATGTGTACATGCACATGTGCTGTTGAAAGACGACTATTTTGCTTACGTCACAAACTTGTATGCATATGGCAAGTAAGAAAATGCATTCGATCTACAGAAAATTTTCTTTGAGAAACAACCCATTCAATCTCATCTTCATGATAAGAAAATGAGCAAACTCACCTCAGCCTCGCTACTAAGATCTAGCTTCTTTACAAGGTACTTTTGGATAAAGGAGACAGGCATTTTAGCATCCCTGTGAAATGATTAAGATATCAATTAAGGATGCCATCTACAATGCATGATAACTGTGTAAATTCTAAAAACATTTAGTGGGCTCCATCATTCAGAACCAAACATTTAAAATATCCAAGGATACCTTCCCCAGCAAAAGTGAGAAAACCATGATATTGTAAAATGGCATCCAATGGCAGTTTCATTTCCAAATAATACAAGTGATACCAAACAGAGTAAAGATAGCAATAAAAGCACCTCAACCAACTTACTTAAATAGCTATATATATATTAGAGCTAATTAAACCATGGCAGATAGCCAAAGCTACTCATAAAGATTATCAGATTCTAAGGAAATGAATTCTTTCACTACAAATAGTGTTACATTATGTTAAAACATTGAAGCTACCACTTGATATCTTTTCTTTTTCTCAAGAAAACCCCAATAGCTTATCTTCTTTACAATATGGGGGAATTCTAATAATATTTATAATACCCATCCAAAATGAAGCTTTTATTTTTCAGTAACAATTCAAAACTTGATTTTTTTCAATAAACTTGATAGTTTCAAATACATCTGAACAATGAGAGAATCATCCTAGTTCAAAGGACTTGAAAGATAGATTCCAGGTCTGACAATATTATATTAATGGCGACGGTTGTGTTAGGTAAAGAAACTATTACAAAAAATTTCTCTTCCAGCTAAATCTAATTTTTTTCCTCCACATTGGTGGTTGTATGTGACAAAGCAAGTATGGGACCACTGGGACGACACAATTTACACAAGATATAGAGATAAATGACATGGCCTAAATGATAGACATAGCAGATACATCTTGTAGGTAACGACACTAAAACAAAAACTTACTTAATTCTCAAGTAGCATGCAGATATTTGCGGCAAGGAAGTATCTCCTTTCCTGAAGTAATCACCAGAACGTAAGTAACAACAGAAAGGACATCAGCAGTTCCTCTCTGGAAAAGGATAGAAAAGATAAAGCACATGCTCTGATTGTAGTAAGAAGTAACCTACTGGTCTTCAGAGGCGACTAATGAGAACCAAATTGGACAATTTCTTCTATTGTTTTTAGCCTCTGCAGCATCTAGTAAGACTTGTGCTGAGGAACCCTGATCCCGAGACATAGCTGCTCGTTTCCGCGCTGCTGTCAATCTTCTACGCTTCACTGATGCTGGAAGTGTATTTGTCCTACTTGTATGATCTTGGTTTTTAATATCCAGTCCATGCTCCTTTTTTCTAATTTTAGGCATATACAGTCCGATCCTATCTCCATTGGGTGATTGTTCTCTGGGTTTCACTTCTGGTAAATGAGGTTCACAATCAGGCATATCAGGCAGATCTGACTTGGAAAGAGATAGCACATGTGAATTTAATTTAGAAGACTTGGTTCTATTAGCAGCTTCAACAAGACAATTTAAAGGTGTCCATAAATCAACTTTCCCTTCTGTTAATTCTAAGCCATCCTCTGTGTCATCATTTGGATGCAGTTGACTATAAAGTTCAGCCACAGCATAATCCTGCCCAAATTAATTAGCAAACATAAATACTCAATAGTTCATTGGGAATGTAGTGGCCCGGTGGCAAAAAATCTCCCCAACCCATCAGTGGTTATGGGTTCAACTCATAGCCTACTCCCCATCAACTACCTCCTTTAAGAAACCAAATATCAGCAAAAGATATGCGAAAACAGATAGAGATCATAGACCAGTTATTCATTTGTAAAGAATCAAACCTTTTATATCCTTTACCTGCCTTTTGTTTTGCGTAATTTTGTTAGGAGACTCTGCTGAACTTGAGGTCATTGGATGACATTCAGCAGAGTCATCTTTCTGACTGGATTCTTCAATAGTAAGATCGCATCCTCGTAGGGCAGGAAATTTTCTTGAACCAGATTTAGATCTCCTTCCCGTCAACCCAGTTTGTATTGGTACTTTCGGAGTGCTCACCACCAATGATGATAAAGATCTTTCCTTCCGTTTTGCTGGCAATACAATGGATGGCATTATATCAGGGGTCCTAACTTTTCTTCTTTTATAAGGAAAAATTTTGGCTCTTATGTCTTGCAGATTATGGTCAGGCCTGCATGTAATTCATAAAACATAAAATGGTGAACAATTCCCAACATAGTGTGTCAACTGCGATATGTACCAAAAAGACATTAAACCCAGAGCAAATCTCAGAGTTGTCTTACAAGTTTATTAAAAGAAACCAGAAGAAGAGTTCAGAAGTGTAAAAGGAGAGAAACAGTTTTGTATTTAGTAACAGATTCTTGACCAACGGATAAAAACCATACAAAAGTCAAATGAGAGCCATGAAATAATCCGCAGCTTAAAAACCCAACATCTACTATAGAGGCATATATTTCTGATCCACTACAACATTACAAAATTAGATTCTTTCTACCATAAGTCATGTGAAGCAAATATTCCAGTGAACAAGATAAGAAATTACTAATAATAAGAAGCCAACCATGTGGATTTAGTACTGTTATAATTGTCTAAACATCAAATTACAAATACATCAATAACACCCAACTAAAAGTAAAGTGTGCTCATAAGCATACAGACAGAAATATGCATTTTCCAGGACTAAATAAAGGAAAAGGCCAACCTGAGTTTCTCCACTGGCAGAACACCCAAATCAATTTTGCAAACAGGACAGCAATCTACCTCTTCATCTGATAGCTTTACATATATGCACTTCCTGCAGACTAGTTTGGTTTTCAAAATTAATCCATTAGAAACAGGGCAGGGGCCAGAAAATATTTCAAGAGAAAAGAGCTATATCGTCCATAGTTGAGCATAAACACCAAATGAAAAAAAAGAAAAAGACAAACAAAGCGGGAAGATATTGAATAGATTTCTCAAGAACAACGGCTATGATGATCTCAAGAACAAACAAAAAGGCGGATACATCCAAATCAAAAACAAAATCATCCAATCAATTATGGGGTTACTTAGCCACAACAAATCCTAATTGGCAAGAAGAATCTGACGGTGAAAACAGAAAGGCAAAAAATATAACAACATAATCCTTCTATAGACGGATGAATGCAATATACTGAAACCACAATCCTACTGCCACAAAGCACATTAGAAATATCGTCATCAATCACTAAGCAAGGCAATACGACCTCAGCCAAGTGAGAATCTCTAAGTAAGAACTTCTGTAACTATTGTGTTTTTAACGTGGCCGCATAAACTTCCAACTTGAGCTGGATAAGGACCGAGGAAAACAATGCATCGAGTTTGAAACAAAGAGTAACCCGCGTTTAAAACCGAGGACGCCCATACTTAAATCGGAAGATAAGAGCAACCCACATTAGATTCGAGGTAAGTAGATTATCAAATTGAAACACTTGTGCGTTAGGTAAAAAAAAGAAGGCTAAAGGATGACCAATTTTCGACGAGAACATCGAGATTGCCAACACCAAAGAAAACCCAGATCTTATTAACAGCAGAGATCAAAATTATGAAAGCTGAACATGAAATTCAAGAAGTTATCGTAAGAAATCTAGAACAAAGCTTACATGTATGAAGACACAAAGATATAGTCGTGGCTTCCTTTAAAAGATTCGTACAGAGAGGGCATGTCATGCATGCCTCCAATGTTTCCCTTTTCACTTTCACCACCTGTCCCGCCATAACTCTCAGTCTTTCTCTCTACACTACATTCAGCTCAAAAAGCATTACACCCATAAGCAAAATCCACCAATAAATAATGGGGTATTAATAAAAGAAAAAGAAAAGGAAAAATGGGAACTTGAGGGTGTGTGTGAGTGTTGGTGAAGGTGGATTCGTTCGGAGAGTGGAAGTAAACTACGTGAGAGGGGTTTTGTTAAAATTTCGGACACAGAGCCTTGGAAGCGTGGGTTTCGTGTGCCTGCGAACACTGTGTACGTATGTGCGTGGCTTCCGGTGTTTTCAGTTTCGACGAAATAACATGTAAAGTGGAGTCTCTTCTCTCTCTCTCTCTCTCTCTCTCTCTCTCTCCTCTTCGAATGTGGGCGTCAAAGGCAAGGAAGGAACACAAACAGCAACAGTTGGTTGCTGTCGAGTGTGGTTACTAGTTACTACTGTTTGAGGGAGAAGTTAAGTCTGTAGGTTTGGAAAATATGGTCCTATTCAAGATTTTATTATAAAAAGCAATTGAATGTCAGCTCGTGGTTAATATTAATAAGCTTTGCATGTTACATAGAAAAAGAAAAAAAAGTCATAGGCGGCATTACAATTTGGTAAAGTTATTTATTTTGTTGTACAGGTGAAAACATACAAGACGGGTCACACCAAATCATAGGAAGGCTGATTGGATAAGGTAGCTGGCTTCCAATCCAATGTCTTGGTCATGAGTAGGCGTTACGCAGATGGCTTGAATTAGTTTTAAAATATTGTGATCTTATTAATTTCCTTGAAATGCCATTGACTAATTAGCATATACAATATAATAAAAGTATCAATCATAATTTATATTTTATTCTGAAGCTTACTTGTATTCTTTTCACATTTCTTAAGTTTATTTCAACTACTATAATTGTACAAGTATTTGACCTCTTATGATATCTACATAATAAGTTAAGAGAACTCTGTAACTATTGTAGAGATAGTTAGGCAAGAAGTGCTGACTCAAGTCTACATATAATAAGTTCTAAATATTTAGTAATTTAATTTAAATAAAATTATAATTACTATTAGTTCTAAATGAAATACTAATTATTTCATCATAAAGTTTCTCAAACTTTATCATCAAGTCTAACTTGATTAAAATACCTTCTCTCTTCAATTCTTTTTTTTTATGTGACCCATTAAGTTCTCAAATAGTTGATAACGGATATAAATTATAACCTTAATTATATTTGATATCGGATAAATTAAACTCTTTTAATTTATCTTTAATTTTCTAATTAAATAAATTTTATTCATATATCAAGATTAGTGTATAATAATGCATCATGATCACCTAAATATTAGAAATATCAAAGTATTTTAACTGACTTTTCTGTGTATGAATTTTTTCGTATAATGTAATTCCGTCATCTTACAATGTTTTGATTAGATAAAGAGCATACAATTAATATCTAATCTATTTGAGTTCAATCATATTAGTTCTCCACCATCACCAATGACTCAATTATTGACGTTTGAAAACTATTTTCAAAGTTCTATTTCACTTTGCCTAAAGATTTCCCAAATCAATGTTAATCAAGAACAAGGGAATATTCTCTCTAATCACTTTAGGGTGATGGATCCTATTTTGATTACTCAAATATCTCCATATAGTTCATGCTGCATTCGATAACTACCGGTTTAGTTACTCTTAACTACAATAGATCATAAATAGTATCAAAATATAACAATATTGATTGATTTTTTTAGTGGTCAATATTATAATAACTACGAGTACACGATGTAGTTGTATCTAGTACCGGTAAGTACGACTCAATCTCAAGAAGATAGTGATTCCTAGAGTTACCTTTTTCCTATTATCTAGCCTATGGATTGATTTTAAATTTTAATAAAAAATAAAAGTAAAGCAAGTAAAATAAAATAAGTAATGATGTTGAATAGAGAATTAAGAACTCACTCAAAAAATTAACGATAGCAATAATTTTGTATCTAGGTTTCAAATCCCCCTAAACCCTTACTAGATTGATCTTTTATTACTCAATTGTTTTATTAATTTATAGAATTGTGGAGATTCCTATGGTATGTTAATTATTGACCTTGAGTCTACTAATAACTAACCTAAAGTTTTCAGCGAATTACTTATGTTAAAGTTTATAGGAATACTTTACCGATTCATGAATCCCTCTATTAGGTTTAGTCCTAATCCGAAAGATTTATGTCTTCCTACCTCTAAATACTTTACCGATTCATGAATCCCTCTATTAGGTTTAGTCCTAATCCGAAAGATTTATGTCTTCCTACCTCTAGGATTACAATCAACTCCTTCTAATTGCGGTAGATCTATCCATAAATAGGATTTCTCAATCTCTATATATAAAATTAAATTATGATTTAATATTTTCGGGTCTATTAGAACATAAATAAAACACGCATTCAGATCACAATATAGCATCAAGCCACTTGTATTAATAAAAGAATCAAATCATATCAAAATATTAACATAGGGTTCATCTAACTTAAATACTAGCAAGATGTTTAATTATACATTATCGAACACAAAATCAAACATACATCGAAAGAAAAACAAATTGAAACAATATGTTTATAATTCTAAATCTCCTTGATTATCTTCAATTGAATATTTTTATGATATAAAGGTTTGATCTTGTATTCCGATGGATTTTTCAATGAATTCTTCATGTTTTTCACTTCTTTCAATAAAAATTGCCCATTAGGAACAATCTCCAAGTCTGGAATCACCTCCTAAAGTCTCAACCTTTGTTCACATCCTTTTATGTCAAATTTTAGGGTTTTGGCTAATGCACAATTGTGCATAACCAAATTCTCTAAAAATCGCGAATCTACACAGTCTAGGAGATGTGCACAAGAAGATGCACGACTATGCAACCCTTCCATGTGTCGAATCTTCTTTTTATGTCATGTTTTCTTTCAAATTATGTGCATCAGACTATCCATAATTAAATTCTTTGAAAATCGCAAATTTGCACAGCTTGGGAGAAGTGCACAGGAAAATGAATAGTCATGCATCTCTTTTGTTTTTTGAATCTTCTTTTTATGTCATGTTTTTTTATTCTTATTTTTAATTCTTGAAGGCAATTATAATCTATCTACACACTTAGAGTGAAGTAAGTACCAAATATACGACAAATATAAAAAAAAATCAAGCAAAATGCATCAAATATGGGTGTAAAAATATAGTCAAATATTGATTTATCAAACATCCTTATACTTAAGTTTTCGCTTGTCCTCAAGCAAACCATAATCAACATTATAAATCTTACAACATCAATTTTAACCCATCCATTTATACTACACATCATCATATTATATTGAATCAAATTAACACACAATTATAATCAAGTTATTCTAAAATTAACTCCTTAAGTAATAGTAATAGTAATCTCATCAAAAATCACATTGAAATCAAAAGAATATATCTTCACACCCTCACCAGGATTTCACTCAATGCACTCAAGTGTTTAGGATGAAAAGCATCAAAACTCTAAATCAATGCATAATAGAACTCTTACCACAAGCTTGCAATAAAATCACATCTCCACCACTTATGTATAAACTAGAAATAAAAATCAAAAGGTCTTATAAGGTTGTAACGGGACTTAGGAGAGGTATGATTGGGATAATAAAAAGGGTTAAATTGAAGGAGATTTACTAAAAGAGAACATTACAAGACTTGTTTACAAATAAATATAGGTCCTTTCATTACAAAACTAATGATACTATATACTTATGCTTTTCTTCCTTTTTTATCTTTCTATTTTCTCTTTTTTATGCTTTTTTTACATAATAATTCGAGCATTCAATACCACAATTAAAGAAATAGCAGGTCTTTTAAGAAATTCAAGTCTCAAACAAGCAAATAACATAAATAACCTTTAGGGGTTCAAAATAAAAAAAATGTCTTCAATGAAAAATATGATAAAGGTTAACAATTTGGGTTAACAACAATGAAAAAGGCTAAGGCTCAACTTGGTTATTCCTAAAGGTAAATTTAAAGGTTTAGTCATTTTCAAAAAAAATGGCTAAGGCAAGTTGTTGAATATAAGTGCCTTCATCATGTCAATTCTTCTAATTTAACAAATATGGTCTCAGTATGTATAATAAAAGCAACTTCTAAAATCATTCTACTACCTAATGACAACATACATAAAACAAGGAAAAAAGCTTTAAAAATTTTAAAATCTGCTCTTAGGCTCAAAAGCTTATGAAAAAGGAAGGTATAATATATGTAAATACTATGCAATATCATTCAACTTGAATATTTCGATGATTTCTAAAATTTTGACTTACAAAAGCAATTTTATTCTAACTCTCATCCTTTGCATACGAATTCAAATTAATATTCAACAAGGAAATACAATATTAATTGACCGGTTTCAACCAATTCAAAATATCACTTTATAAAATTTTATAACCAATATTATAATAAGCTTAAAAAATCATTAAAAATTCATTAAGCTCATCCCCACACTTAAAGTTGTACATTGTCCTCAAAGTACACAATATAAGTATTTAAAAATAAGTGAGAGGGTTAAGTTGGTACTTTCTTGAATAAGATGATTTTTTTTAATTTATGATCCATCCAATAGTAAACTTCATGCTTGAAAAAACATACACGAAAAAGGGATAAAAATATAAAAGAAAAAAAACAACTAAGAAAAATGAAAATACAATAACATAAATAAAATCCATCCTAATTTATGGGTTGCCTCCCATGCAATGTTTCTCTAACGTCATTAGCTCGATGTAATCTGTATGTTTACCCTCATTTTGGGTCTATGATCATGAGCTTGCTTCCACTCTTTTCTTCACAAAGCAATTTTGTAGCCTCTAAGCAAGCCAACTATTACAAGATAATCATCAGGATATAATTTATAAAATTAATCAATTCAATCACATGCAATAATGCGCTTTTTAATGACAAATTATAAATAAAATAAGGGATAACAAAACTCCCTGAATCATCTGCTAACTCGAACAATTTTTCTTTTAGGAAGTGTAAGCCCTTCATAATTAAGCTGACTACTAATAACTCATTGATAGTTTTCTTATATGGTTCCTTCGTCAGTTCTTCCTCAACTATCTTTGTCCACTCTTGTTCTTCTTCGTCATAGATAAAGGTTTATGGCTCATCTTCAATTACCTTCTGCCACTCTTCTACTTTTCCTTTTCAGATGTAGGCTTCTTCAGGAAGCTCTTCTTGAAATGTCTCTTCATCCATGAAGCCAACTGTTGTCTTTTTTTTCACTTTGTTGCGTTAATAGGTTTAAATAATATTCTGCATTATGTTTAAGATATTCAAGTGAAGAAACTCTTTCTTCAAATTCACGTCAGTTAACTTTAAGTCCAGCAAGGTATTCTATTATTTTATTTGTACATTACAACAAAAATGACATACAGTAACACTAGACAGTAACACTTTTGACAATATGTTATAAAATATCTATCTATGGTAACATTATGTCTTAAAATGTTATGATTCTTAATTTGATAAGTAACACTTTATGATTTTGTAACATATAACTTATCATTGATAACAATTTTTTTAAGTGTTACTAAATATTATAAAAGGTTACTATTTTAAGATGTTACGAAAGTGATGTAAAATAATGACACTTTATATGAGTTACTTTAATAA
>JANZLF010000220.1:14728998-14744505 GCA_026546835.1 Erythroxylum foetidum | reverse complement strand
ATTAAAAATAAAAATTGCTTATGTGGGGGAGGGGTATAAATAGTAACCACTAGATTGGAATGAAAACTTGATACCCATCCCATTTGGAGGGTTTAGTAGATTCCCAAACTTAATGGAATAAATCCATTCCCTTGGAATTGAAAACCTCAAAGCAAACACTATTTTTTACAATTATTCCATTCCTTCATTCCCAAACCCTCAAACCAAACGCCCCCTTAGTGTTGATAGGAATCAAACCCATTCCTCCCATAAATGAAGGGTATGGATCATTACCTTAAACTTGGATATGAAAAAACTATTCAATCAATCATAATAACCAACCAACCATCATCATTAATTCCATTCCCATTGATTTATTCTCATACTCCTTAACCAAGCACCCCCTCAAAAGTATATTCAAGGGTAAATTGAATTTATTAAAATTTTGTATATAAGAAATAAAATATTATATTATATCATATGCAACTCACTAATAACTATATAAATTATTTAAAATTTAAAATTTAAAGAAATTCGTTGCAACGAAAAAGCTAAGACTGCTGAAGTTTGGGTGACTTGTTTCCTGTTTATAATCAAGATACTTTTTAGTGTATAATAGCAAGATATTTGTTTACTAGAAAAATGGACACCTCTTTTTTTTTTTGGGTTGATATAGCATAGTGTGATAGTGTCCTTAATTATATGGACAAGGGCAAGCAGGGTATTTACTATTTAATCAACAAAACAAACACTAACGACTAATTATGTAATATGTAGAAAATAATCATGAAAAGCTCGATTTATAATAATCATACGTTCACTAGTGTAGTAGTGGGTAAATTAAAAGGACACGGAAAAGGAAGCCAAAACCAAAATAGCCTATGCGGCAGTAGTTCAAAGTTTTGGATTAAACTTGAATGCTTTCCTTGTGTTTTATTAATATTCCCAAGGGAACGGAGGGGGAACTCTTTGCCTGTCAGCCTCCTCCTCCTCCTCCTCCTCCGCCGTACCCACACTTCCTTACGACTGTCGCTTACAGTAGACACTAATTTTACCAATTTTGACAATCAAAGACCTCAAAACGTTCTGTCTTTGTCCATGTATCCCATTTAGTCACCAAAACCCTAGATTTTTTTATGATTACTTACTATATTCAGATCCCATTGCGATAAGAACTCTGAATTCATGTCGGAGCTAGGGCAGCAGACGGTGGACTTCTCGACGCTGGTGGGACGGGCGGCGGAGGAGTCGTTCCTCGCACTTAAGGATTTGGTGGAGAAGTTCAAGTCGAGTGAACAGTCGGACTATGATAAACGGCTTTTGGTTTTGAAGTACTTTTTCAACACCCAGCAGCGGATGCTCCGTCTTAATGCCCTCGCTAAGTGGTGCCAGCAGGTGCTGCCTTGCTTGTCTCAATTTCTGCGTTTCTTTGCGTTGTTAATAAAATTGTGCGCTTTCTTCAGGGGATAAAGAAAATATTCTGAAATTGATGAGGCTTTGTTCATAAGGGTCCAAGTTTGAATTTTTATCTACCAAACAAGTTTTATGAATATTCATTGCATTACGTGACGGAATCATTTAGGAAATATTTGTGATTGGGTTTTCCTATGAGAAACTCTGATGTGTTAGGTTGAAATTTTTATTACACAAAAGCTAGATGAGCATTCTTATTTGTAATTTCTTAACACGGACATGAAAATCCAACTACATATTCCTATGTCCTGTCATTTGTTTCTGCAGGTTCCGCTGATACAGTATTGCCAGCAACTCCAATCCACTCTTTCAAGTCATGATGCTTGTTTTACCCAAGCCGCTGACTCATTGTATTTCATGCATGAAGCATTACAGCAAGCTCGTGCTCCAATATATGATGTTCCGTCTGCTATTGAAGTTCTTCTCACAGGATCTTATGGACGCTTGCCAAAATGTATGGCAGATGTGGGTAACCAGAACACATTAAGTGAGTATGAGCAGAAACCAGCTTTGAAGAAGCTAGATTCACTTGTGCGATCAAAGTTGCTTGAAGCATCCCTTCCTAAGGAGATCTCTGAGGTAAAAATTACTAATGGTACAGCACTTCTTCGTGTTAATGGTGAATTTGAAGTATTAGTTACTCTTGGTTACCGAGGGCACCTTTCAATGTGGAGGATATTACATATGGAGTTGCTTGTTGGTGAGAGAAGTGGTTTTGTGAAACTGGAGGAATTGAGGCGGCATGCTCTTGGAGATGATTTAGAGCGCAGAATGGCAGGAGCAGAGAATCCATTTTCGATATTATACTCAGTTCTTCATGAGCTTTGTGTTGCACTTATTATGGATACCGTTATTAGGCAAGTGCAAGCCCTCCGTCAAGGAAGATGGAAGGATTCTATACGGTTTGAGTTGATATCTGATGGTAGTACGAATTCTACGTTACCTAATCAAGAAGGAGAAGCTGATTCATCTGGTTTACGGACACCGGGATTGAAAATAATGTATTGGCTAGAATTTGAAAAAACCTCTAGTACAACTGAGTCAGGAACTTGTCCATTTATTAAGATTGAACCAGGACCAGATCTACAGATAAAGTGTACTCATAGCACATTTGTTGTAGACCCATTAAGTGAAAGAGAGGCGGAGTTTTTCCTCGAACAAAGTTGCATTGATGTTGAGGAATTGCTGCTGAGAGCAATATGCTGTAATCGTTATACTCGTCTGCTTGAAATTCAAAAAGAGTTGGGTAGAAATGTCAAAATATGTCGTACCAAAGGTGATGTCGTTCTCAAGTCTAATATGGATGAGCTTGATATTGAAATTAGAAAGGTAGGTTCAGGTTAATTTGCATTTACTCTACTACTAGCCCATCTTCTTTAGAATTTTAATCTAGAAGTAAGCGTGGTATGTCTAAGATTTCAATATGCATGCAGAAAGAGACAAAGCTCACTGGCAGAGGGTATGAAGGACAGGGAGTACTTTGTGTGCGTGCCTATGGCTCATCTTTTTTCATGCTTGGAATAAATATAAGGTCTTATCCTTTTACCCATGCTAATAGCTTATTTATTTTCTTTATTTATTGGGAATCCTACAAGATCTATTTGTTCTCTTTTCTCTACTACATGGTCAGAACTTCATCTGGGTTTGAATCCCACTAAGAGGTCCACTAGAGATCAAAAATTGTTGAAGAAAGAACAAGAATTTTCTTTTTTCTCTTCTAGGCGATCGGAAAATAAAGAAATAGTTAATATATTCAAGATAAGTATGTATTTACAAAATATCATCAAATCCGAGATGTGATATGGTTTTGAAGGATGAATTGGATATGGACAGTTCCGATAAGATTTCTTTCTTGAACAAAAATATATTTTTTGATTGTTTTAATATATTACATTATCGGAACGGTGTCCAAGCCCCATTTCTTTTGGTGGTCCAATTCTAGAGGATTTTATGGATCTAATCAGCCCAAAATGGGTATTCACTTGTTATTTTAGCTTCTAACCTCCAGAAAGTTGTGATGTTTCTCTTCTTATGCCAAATGATGTTGGATAAAGAAGGATTTAGTTGAGGATAGTTGTAGTTTCTAAGCAATCTTTGTTGGTAGTAAAAAATTGTCTTTAGACATGCTTATTTACTCGTATGTGATGGAATGCTACTGTTAACATGTTGTAGTGGATGGTTTCTGCATGACAATAATTTTTAAATTTTGAGAAGAAAAGGTCATAGCCATTTGATGAGCTCTGTAAAAATAAAAAATCTGCAAAAGTGTTGTTTTTAATGGACGCTTCATTTCACTCTTGCTGCTTAACATTGCAGAATCTATTGTTATGGTTTAACTTATCACGCACAGGTTGAGAAGTGGGGAAAAATACTAGTTTTGTAATGTTGATTCTTTTTCAGGACATGATCTTAACATGGTCTGAATTTCATTTTGATTTGCAGGAATGGACGATTTCTTCTTCAATCATCACAGAACTTACTTGCACCTTCTGTGTTATTAGATTGCGAAGAAGCTTTGAATCAAGGAAGTATGACTGCAGCTGAAATTTTTAGTAGCTTGAGAAGCAAAAGTATTCTACATTTATTTGCCTCTATTGGCAGGTTCTTAGGCCTTGAGGTAATATTACTTGCTTTTTACTTTTATATTGTAACCTTAATTTGATAACTGCTTTTAGTATTTAGATATTACGTCTATAGACTGTTCAGCTGTCAACATTTTGTTCTTTTAATTCTTCCTCCGGTCAATATTTTAGACCTTGCAGCTTGAGTTAATTAGAAGTTTACTTATTATATTCATACATATGGCATCATGTTGAATTGCGGTTATCCCTTAAAGTGTAAATGCTAATAGAAGAGTATATACATGCATATAAAAGAAATATTATGTACCTTGAGGCATTGGATTTTGATTGCTGTTTAGTTCACAAGTTGACTGAGGTATGATGTTGTGAGACTTGCAGGTGTACGACAATGGTTTTGCTGGTGTGAAATTACCTAAGGACCTTTCAACCGCTACAATGTTGCTAATGGGGTTCCCAGATTGTGGGAATTCTTATTTTTTGCTGGTGGAACTTGATAAAGATTTCAAACCACTGTTTAGATTGGTAGAGACTCAACCAGATTTGTGTGGAAAATCTCAATCTGTTAATGACTCAACCAATGTTGTTGGCATGAAGAAAATTGACATTAACCAGATGCAGATGCTTGACGATGAACTTAATCTAACTCTCCTTGATTGTGGGAAATTGAATAACCTTTTGCTTAATAGTGGAGGTACTGATCAGAGTTCTGAGCATGGTCTTTTCTGTGAATTGGGTCTGGATGGTCCTACGCAAAAGGCAGGCTATTGTGTATCAAATTTTTCGTCTGTAGTTGATGAAGTATTTGAACTTGATCAAGCACTCACGGCTTCTCTCAATGCATCTTTTGTTTCTCAATTTGGCTCCAGTACAATGAGTCTTCAGAACATCAAAGCTGGAAGCCCTTCCTCTAAGTGGGAAGTTGGAGTTAACGCATCACAGATGAATAATGCTGGAAAAGTTTCCAGTATGCCCTCTCACTTCAATGGTTCTTTGTATTCATCAGGTACTCTGAAGGGCCCACAACAGTTCAATTCATTGGGCTCATTGTCTTCTGTTATAGGAAGGAGTACATCTGTGAAGAGATTGTCTGCTTCAAAATCAGACCAGGATTTGGCTTCCCTGAGATCTCCACTTTCTGTCGAGAATGGTTCTAATTCTTCAATGGATGATGATCATTTGAAACTGTTGAGTGATATATTGAAGGATGCAATGTCTGGGAACAGGTCATCTCGACTTTTATCACCTGCAAGATTAAATGCTTCTTGGATGTCAGTAGCAACTATGAAACCTAATTTAAACGGATCTTTGAAAGCTGCTACAACTCCCATATGTAAGATATTCTGAATTGATTGTATAAATGAAATATTTTGGATACTTGCTCCGAGTTTATACTTTTCTATATTTGTCCATCTTTGACTAAAAACGTTTTCTCTTGCAGCACAGGTGTCAGGAGAAATTGCATTATGGCAGGGCTCTAGTCATGACATTTCCAGGCATAGCAAAAATCATAGAAAGCGTACGGTTTCAGAGATCTTGGGTTTGATTCCTTCACTTCAAGATTTGGATGCTGAAGTGGGATTTTCTAAGAAGAGAGGGAGAATGTTGGAAGCCCATTCTCAGCAGTCATTTTCACAGGTTGTATTAGCAAAGGCTGTCCTCAAGAGTGAACACTACAGTTATGGAAGTCTTATAGCGGAAGCAAATAAAGGAAATGTACCTGCTAGTGTTTATGTTTCTGCTCTACTTCATGTGGTCAAGCATTGTTCACTTTGCATTAAGCATGCGAGACTGACCAGCCAGATGGATGTACTGGACATTCCTTATGTTGAAGAATCAAATCCGAGAATTGCATCTACAAATATCTGGTTCCGACTTCCATTCGCCTGTGGCAATTCATGGCAACACATATGCTTGCGGCTTGGAAGACCTGGAAGCATGTATTGGGATGTCAAAATAAATGATCAGCATTTCAGGGACTTGTGGGAGCTTCAGAAAGGGAGCAGCAATACTCCCTGGGGATCTGGGGTTCGAATAGCCAATACATGTGATGTAGATTCTCATATCCATTATGATCCTGAAGGTGTTGTTCTGAGTTATCAGTCCATAGAGTCTGACAGTATAAAGAAGCTAGTTGCAGACATTCGAAGGCTATCCAACGCTAGAATGTTTGCCCTTGGAATGCGGAAATTGCTTGGAGTAAGAACAGATGAGAAATTGGAGGAAAGCAGTGAAAAGTCTGATGTTAGAGTTCCGCCTTCAGGAAAAGGCACTCTTGAGGGAGATAAGCTCTCAGAACAGATGAGGAGGGCATTTAGAATCGAAGCAGTTGGGTTAATGAGCTTGTGGTTCAGCTTTGGGTCAGGAGTATTGGCTCGCTTTGTTATAGAGTGGGAATCGGGCAAAGAGGGATGCACAATGCATGTTTCTCCAGACCAACTTTGGCCTCATACAAAAGTGAGCTATCTTCTTATTTACTTCAACTTTGTGGACATGAGTGTTTGCGTTCACGTGTGTCTGCATGAGCATGTGAGATTTGTTTTCATGATTGCCTTGTTCTTCAAACATTTTACATTGATGCCTTTTTTGTTATTGTTAGTATTATTCTCCAAACAGTAACTTCATTGAAAGCACTACCCATATTAGGCTAATGCGGTTAATTTAAGATACATTTAGTTTTAACTTTTGGTATTTTTTTTTGTGATTTTTAGTTTTCATTTTTTTACTTTTTGTTTCATATTTTTTTTAATGTTTTAAGAAAACAAAAACTTGTTTAGTTCCTTCAGTTTTTTATTTTCTGATTTTGTTTATACATTTAGCTAAAAGATTTTCTTGGTTCTATTTTTGTCTTGACTTGTTCCTGATAGAAACCATGGAAGGTGGTCTCAGTTTTCTGTTTTGAAATTCAACCCAAAAGAAAAAAAGAAAAAACTTGTTTTTTTCAATTTCTTTTCGAATTTTGTTTTTGATTTCTTCCCAACAAAAACCACAAAATGTGATTTTAGTTTTCTGTTTTCATTTTTCTTTACGGTGTCATTATTAATCAAGTAAATATTATTTAACTGTTTAATTATGAATCTTTTAAGATTTTAGAATTTTATCATATAAAATAGGAATAACTAGGGCAGAAATTTTGTGTTTCTTTGCTGTTAGCTTCATTTTGTTGTACTTGTATTTCCATTTGGCTTACATTTAATTTGCTATCAATGTTATTATATGCACTTATGGATCTAAATATGAATCTTCCTTACAGTTTCTGGAAGATTTCATAAATGGAGCTGAAGTGTCATCGCTGTTAGATTGCATCCGTCTCACTGCAGGTCCCCTACATGCTCTTGCTGCTGCAACTAGGCCTGCACGAGCTGGTCCTGTCCCTGGGGTTACTGGTGCAACAGGTCCAGCCTCTTCAATGCCAAAACAGGGAGGATATTTATTACTCCCTGTTGGAAATTCTGTTTCATCTACTGCTTCTACCGGTCTTGGGAATCATAGCCTACATGGTGCTGCAGTGTTAGCTGCTGCTGGTCGAGGAGGGCCTGGCATTGTTCCTAGTTCACTGTTGCCGATAGATGTCTCTGTTGTACTACGTGGCCCTTACTGGATTAGGATTATTTATCGCAAACATTTTGCTGTTGACATGCGATGCTTTGCTGGAGATCAAGTTTGGCTGCAGCCAGCAACACCACCCAAGGGAGGCCCTTCAGTTGGAGGATCACTACCATGTCCACAATTTCGTCCATTCATTATGGAACATGTTGCTCAGGAGCTGAATGGATTAGATCAAGGTTTTGCTAGTGGTCAACAGCCTGTTGGATTGGCAAATTCTAGCAATCCAAACCCAAATTCTGGATCTCAAGTTTCAAGTATCAATGGAAATAGAATGAATCTCCCTAATTCTGCAGCAATTTCCAGGGCAGCTAACCAAGTGACTGGTTTGAATCGTGCTGGAAATACCGTCCCAGTATCTTCAAATTTGTCTACTGTAAGCTCAGGGCTACCTATACGAAGATCACCGGGGAGTGGTGTCCCTGCTCATGTGAGAGGAGAATTAAATACAGCCATTATTGGTCTTGGTGATGATGGGGGCTATGGGGGTGGATGGGTTCCCCTTGTTGCCCTTAAGAAGGTCTTAAGAGGTATTCTTAAGTACCTTGGGGTTCTGTGGTTATTCGCCCAGTTACCTGATCTTTTGAAAGAGATATTGGGTTCAATCCTTAAGGATAATGAAGGTGCACTGTTGAATTTGGACCAGGAACAGCCAGCTTTACGCTTCTTTGTTGGGTAAGACAGTTTAACATGTTTGTTCTCCATTTATTCAATACACTAATTTGCTTGCTTGTAATAAGGTTTCACTCTTAAATTTCAAGCTGGCATCAGGTGGGAGGAAATTTCTCCATTATAGTGGTGCAAAAGGAATGTTATGTTTTTTTAGGTTCTTAATAGCTTGTTTAGGAGAATGAAGTAGTCGGATAGGCATACTTATGATACTACATAGGCTATGCCAGTGTTGGGGTACGGAAGAAAATCTGGCCTTGTTGCCGAATCATGTTAAACCTTGTGTGCACCTTTCTCCTTTACTTTTACTTTCACATGGTATGACAGCTTATTACTTTCACATATAACAATGAAGTTATGAAAGCAGAAACTCGGAAGGGATGGGGCTATAAGTGGAAAAACATATAAAATGTTAAGAAAACAAACAGAAGCCATGGCAAAGAGGTTAACAGGACATTAGTAAGGAGGCATAACGAGGAAAACATCAACCAAAAGAAATTGATAAAATAAGATGTGCAGATGATTTAGTCCTAATCACCACCATGGTTGTAATTGTTTTAAGTTTAGGTCTCCTTATTTTAGGAACTGAGTCGTTTACCATATACTATATTTTTAATAGATTGATATTTCAGATTAAGTCATTGTTAAAATTTTTCCTTAATGAAATGGTCAGCCTACAAGAGATGAATCAAGATTAATGAAAAAAAACCGAGACTTAGGTGGAGGAAATGTGGCATCAACTTTTATAAGATGAAGCTCGTTTCATTGCCAAAGAGTTCTAGCTAAACTTTTTTGCTCTCACTCGGTGTAAAAGTGGGGTTTGCTCTCACTCAATGTAAAAGTGGGGTTCACGATAATTTTGGTTTAGTTTAACAACTCTAGGCATGTCAGTGGAGCCATTTGATGTAGTGATTGTTCTTTTCTACTGCTAACTTGTTTGCTTGAAAGGCGAGTAGAAGAAACATCAAACTGATTTATATCATTTGCATCCATCACATTGTTTGTTCAGTTGCATATAATATATTGTTTGGATATTGCTGAAGTTGGCACTCAATTATGAACTTTTTCAAACACCATTTGATCTTCTTCTTGATTTGTTGATAGTAAGGAGGTTCATTACTTGCACATGGTTTACTTTCTACATAATAATCAATAGTCTAGCCATTGGTATGCTTTTATATTATTCTGCACTCTCTAAATGTAATTATGTTTCTTTAAACAGGGGCTATGTATTTGCTGTTAGTGTCCATAGAGTTCAACTTCTTCTTCAAGTACTAAGTGTCAAGCGTTTTCACCAGCAACAACAGCAGCAACAGCAGCAGAATCCTACTACTGCTCAAGAAGAATTAACTCAATCTGAAATAGGAGAAATATGTGACTATTTCAGTCGCCGTGTTGCATCGGAGCCCTATGATGCTTCTCGTGTTGCATCATTCATTACTCTTCTCACATTGCCCATATCTGTTTTAAGAGAGTTTTTAAAACTGATTGCCTGGAAGAAAGGATTGGTCCAGGCACAGGGTGGAGAAATATCTTCTGGTCAGAAACCCCGTATTGAGTTATGCCTGGAAAATCATGCAGGGCTGACCATGGATGATAATTCTTCTGCAGCTAAAAGCAATATCCATTATGATCGGTCTCATAATTCGGTTGATTTTGCACTCACTGTTGTTCTTGATCCTGCTCATATACCTCATATTAATGCTGCTGGTGGTGCTGCTTGGTTGCCGTATTGCGTGTCAGTGAGGTTAAGATACTTGTTTGGAGAAAATATTAATGTCTCATTTCTTGGCATGGAAGGTAGTCATGGAGGTCGCGCTTGCTGGTTGCGTGTTGATGAGTGGGAGAAATGTAAACTGAGGGTGGCTCGAACGATAGAAGTTAGCGGCTGTTCAACTGGAGATGGTACTCAAGGAAGGTTGAGGATAGTTGCAGATAATGTGCAAAAAGCACTACATACGTGTCTCCAGGGGTTGAAAGACGGTCCAGTTAGTACAAGTTCTGGGGCGACATGATTTAATGTATTCTCAAGTTCTTCATCACAGCCAGAACCTTGGGATGCCTTTATGGTTTCCCATGACCCTTTTTAATGGCGGCATCTATTATGTCTCCTTCGTGGCCGAATCGAAATCATAGCTAGATCCGATGTCTATGGATATGCAAGATAGTGCGGTCTTCCCAGGGCTTTAATTCTAATAATGTGGCTAACCGAATCTTTTGATGAGTAGGGTGTACAATGGTTTTGAAGATAAGTTGCGTGTAGAAGTGTTTCTTTTGTACAGAAAATTACACTTAGTGGACAAGTTGTGTAGAAATAGAAAAAGAAGTATTGACTCACGGTAGGTTTGTGGATTCATTGTGCACTCCAATGGACAATGAAAAAATCTCCAAAATTTTCTTCCTGGTGATGAGCACTTTTATACTAGATTATATCCTTAAATATTATCGAAACTGCAGGCTGTTGTAGTCAACTTGGCATGCCCTTGAATGTTGGAAATAGCATACATATTCATCCTGGAAAGTTATATTCCATCTTAAGAGTAGTGTATCTGATGCGTTAAGAGTTACATTTTACTACATGAGGCTTTAATATTAGAATAACGCCCTTGTCAAATAGTATTCCAGTCCGTTAATTTCGTTAGTGCAATAGAAAAGAGAACAGGCAGCCTTTTCTTCCTCTCCCGGAACGGAATTGTCTCTGTTCCTGAATATCTTATCAAAGAAGGATATATACAAGACTACACGTTATTCATTATGTAGGCAAGCTGATTCTATTCTGCTCTTCATTTCTGTACTTATTGCCCCAACAGTTTTCATCGCACTGTCTCCTCCCCCGCCCAAAATTGGAAATACAGATAACAAAATGTTATCGAATTCGTGATAATTAATATTTACATATGTTATACTTGTGGTTACCAAATCTTCTGTGTTTCAATCAATTTTAATCAACATTTGTATAAACCTCATATAAATATCTGGATAAGATTTAATAGAATAGTGTAGGAATTAAGCTCTCCTGCTTGTGAATCCAGTTGCCGTATTTGGGGTAAATAAGACCAAGGCTGGCAAGAGGTGGATCAAGGCTATTGACTATGCAACTTGTAAACTTTGGACACAGTCTGTAAACAATTAGGCTATGTAGCCTGAAAGCTTCCATGATAAATATGGAAGCAAGGAAACACCACTAAAACCTACCATTTTTCACTTCAGCTTCAGAAAGATGGCTTCTCCATCTACCTGTAACTTCAATGGTGGTGCAGAAAATGCAAGTGAACATTGACGGTTCAATGGTGGTGCTCAAAGTGCAAGTGAACAACGGCTTTGTGTTGATGCCGAGTTGTCGACAAAAGAGATAACTAATACGTCCCATATACTACCAAACATAAAATTTTTCCATTACAATAGCAGAAAAAAAGAGTACATTGCTTTACTCAGCCATTACATTAGAGGGGAAGGTGGCCATAACAAAAACGATCCTTTCTGAATGAATATCAATGTATCACCTTTTTCTTGGCATCACTCGAGAGACTAAAGCCTCTTGCAAATCTGCACTTTTACTCAAAAAATGCAGATTCTATCCCAATTTATGATCTTCGCATCAATAGGACTCAAGTGTAGTACTTGTTTCCAACTACCAACTATATAAGACGAGAATAGAGGAGAGGGGAACATTATCATGCTTTTATATTTGACTTTTGAACAACTTACACCGCAAAAGAGTCTCCAGGAAAGAACGCACGAGGATCATTGATAATATCCTTATGGTATTGGTACAAACATCCTTCACATCTCCGTTTCTATTTTTTGACTGAAAGGTTAAACTGGCCAACCTCGGCCAATATTAATATAGTCAAGGACGCATAGCAAGTGGAAAATCGGTCCCTAGTTTCATTTCTCTTTTCAGAAAACTCAAAATGGCCTTGACCTCTTCCTCTCTTGGATGTAACCTGTCTGCACAAAGAAAATTGTGAGCAACTCCGTCGATTACCACACTACTGCAGCCAGCAGTCTTCTTCACTCCTCTACTTTCCATGACCCCCCTAATCTTACCAGAATAGTTCCACCTCCCACTAGCAGCATATATATTGGACAACAACATGTATCCACCTTCTTCTTCAGGTTCTAACTTGAGCAGCTCATTCAAAGCTATCTCTGCCATTTCTACATCGCCCTCAGCTCGACAAGCATTTAGCATTGCCCCCCAGATGGACGGACTTGCTTTCATAGGCATCCTATCAATAACATCTTTTGCTTCAGTCAATCTCCCTGATCGTGCTAAAAGATCCACCAAACATCCATAGTGCTTAATTCCTGGTTCTATCCCACAATGTTTCATACAATGGAATAGTCTGAGCCCTTGATCTACAAGCCCGCTGTGACTGCAGGCTGCAAGAAGAGAAACAAAAGTAACATCATCTGGAGTTGTGTCGTCTTGCATCTTAGAGAAAATTTCTAATGCTTTTTGACCATAGCCATGCAATGCAAATCCTGATATCATCGTTGTCCATACTCTACTGTCCTTTTCAGTAACTTCCTGAAAGGCCATCAAAGCTCTTTCAATACTTCCACACTTGCAATACATATCAATCAATGCTGAACCCAAAACGGCATCTACTTTTATCTGCATCCTAATTAACCATCCATGTGCACATCTCCCTTGGTCCAGCGCTCCAACTTCAGCTGCACCAGAAATAAAGCTAACCAACGTGATGTTGTTGGGCATAACATTCTCTGCCACCATATGACTGAATAATTTGCTTACCTTTTCAAAATCACCCTTACTGGCATAGCCAGCTATCAAAGAGTTCCAAGAAACAATGTCTCTATTTGGCATTTGATCAAAATATGCCTCTGCGCGTTCCATCTTACCAACTTTTGCACATCCACCTATTACTATGTTCCATGAAACAACATCCTTCTCCATTAATGCTCCGAATATCATTTGTGCAACGTCTAACTCCTGGCACTTCACATACATATCCAGAAGAGCATTACTCAAGATCAAATTAGATGAACTAATGAGCTTCCTCCTTTCAATCCAAGCATGAACAGCTTTTCCTAATAGGACATCTCCTAATTGCCCACAAGAAACTAGCAAACCTAACATGGTATACTCATCAGGTTTGAGGTCTAAAGCCATCATTTTGTGAAACAATTGTAGTGCTTCCATGCTTGACCCTTTCTTAGCATAGCTATTAACTAAGATATTATATGCCACAGCATCTGGAGCTAGCATGTGTCCAAGTATATTATTTGCAAACCACATTAGTTCATTTTCCAAGTATATCTTTATGAGGGAGTTCTGTACATAGTCATGCAACAATCCCATAATAATAGCATGACAATGAATTTGCTTTGCTTCTGATACATGTTTGCAAGCATGAAGTAGGCGAAGGAGTGTTTGCTTGTCTGGGTAAATTGCTGACCTCAACAAACAATTATACATTTGAAAAGATTGATGAGCGGAGTAAGACAAAGCAGATATCATAATGTTATAAATGTACAAGTTGGGACGAGGAGTAAACTCATTGAAAAGTATCAAGGCCATGTCTAAATTCTCAGGGTGTGAAATAGCTGAAAACAAAATGAGTCTACTCATGGGAAATGTTTGACCAATGAGATTGCTCCTCATTATTTGTCCCAAGATCTGTTTAAAATGATCCCTTGTATTGCTCCTCTCGAGCAGCATAAGGGACGGGTGATTGAGCTTAAGAGATACAGTAGGATCCCAGGAACTCTTTCTACTGCAAGCATTAAAACTGAGAAAACGAATGCCTTTCCTATACCCGTACATAGAATCACGAGTAAATAATTCAAAATAATGAAAAGAAACAAAATACCAAAAACTTGGTTTAAATTTCTGCCATTACGGCCAGAAAACTAGAGTGATCCATATTCAGCTCTAACTCAGTTCCAGCTCCAAATAAGAAAGGAGAAATATAACAAGCAACTCAAAAGGACAGGTTTTGCATGATGCAAATAAGAAAAGATAAACTGCTCTGATGAAGACTTCAGGAATTGGCGTATATACACCTGCTGTTAATTTGTTGTCACTTGCCAAATGCTTAGAACACATTACGGTCCAAGGAGAAAAAAAAGTAGATTTCTTGTTTGGGTCCAAGAAAGATTAGATTCAGAGCTATAGTCCCACTAAAAACAAACTCATGTGATAGGTCCTGTTTGGCCTACGAAACGAAACCATAAGCTCCAATGATATCTTAAGCCGAAGGCATTATGTTGTCTAAGATTCCCACCCAAGTTCGAAAAGCCCATTAATCAACATCTTTATTTAGCAGAAATATGAATCCGTTCTTTCAATCCAACAAGCATAACTGAGATGGGTTGATAAGAGTAAGAAAGATGGCAAAATACGATCTTCACTAAAGAGAGAGCCATCCATGGTTGGACTGAATCAGAAGCATCAAACCTCGACCACGAAGACAATCTATGTAAAACTACACAGAAACCGAAAGAAGTACCAGAATGGTGGAAATTTACAACCATGCCTATTAGAAGAGAACTTATGAACCCATCGCCATACGGACAGTAAGTGGTACAAGCGAAGCGATGCTTAAACCCTATCTCGGAGAAACCGAGAAACTCAAGTCGGATGTTACTGAACATCTAATCAACTCAACTGCTACGGCCCTTAAGTTGGGCCCAAAACTGTAAGTAGACCCATTTGGGACATTCACTTGGAGGTGTGGGATAAGAAATGGTTGAATAGTAAACGGGACGATCTTTGCGACTCGAGCCAGAGGAACACAACATTGAAACAGTTGGAGAATTAGCAGTTGCTAACTCTTCGGCTCATAGGCAGCCTCACACTGTAGCACTGCTGGTGGTAGTGCAGCAGGGTTTGCCACCGGTACTGAGGAAGGCTCTGCAGTAGGTGATGATATAGTGCGGACAGTATACTGCGCAATAATTAGGGGTGTTCAAAAAAACCTGCGAACCTGTAAACCAGACCTGAACCGCATGATCCGAATTTGTAAATAAGGTTAACCGAAATTAAGTTCAGGTTCAGTTCGAACCGAACTTGAAAAATCAGGTTCATGGTTCAGGTTCAGGTTTCTAACTTGCGGTTCTAGGTTTAAACCTGAACCTGAAATACCCAAAAAATTTATCATATATTTAGATATAATTTAAGAGGATAATAATAATAATAAATTCACTAGTATTTACTATATTAATTCTTGAG
>JANZLF010000220.1:14704495-14715884 GCA_026546835.1 Erythroxylum foetidum | reverse complement strand
CTTAATTTCAATCAACTCATCCACTTGATCATTCATATTACTAAGTCAAATTATCACTCAAGGTTCGGGGTCCAACATTGATGGAGAACCTGTTAGCTCTAAGCATAAGCATTAGATCATCGACAAACATGATATGAGATAGTTTAAATGCATAACATTTATGATGATAGAAGAAGTGACCATTGTATGAAATCAACTTACCAATTATTCGAGACAACCCCTCCGTGACCGAAACAAAAAGATAAGGTAAGAGGGGATCTCCTTGCATAGTCCCCTCTCACATTGCAGTGGTTTAGTAGGACTTCCTTTAACAATGATGCTTATTGATGAGGCTTGGAGACATATGATGATCCATTTTGTAAATTGAATAAGAAATTGAAAAGCATCAAGGCAATGTTGGATAAATGTCCAACTAATTGTGTTGAAGGCCTTGTAAAAATATATTCATTTTTTTTCCAGATTGATACTCCTTGAGAAGTTCTTTCATGGGCAATATATTGTCTTCAATGGAACGTCCCCCAGTGAAAGCATCTTGAGTAAAAGCAACATGTTCAAGCAAGAATTTTTTCAATCTTCTAGCTAAAGGCTTGGGAATGACCTTGTAAATGGTATTGCAGCATAAGATAGGTCAATAATTTGATAGGGAGCTAGGGTTAACTTCTTTGGTATAACGCATATGAAGGTGTGATTGATTTTACACAACATCTTACCTGAGCGCAAAGTTTCCAAGATAACTTGTATAAAAATTTGTCTAGTGGTAGTCCAATTCTGTTAAAAGAAATGAGCCACAAATCCTTCAAGGCCAAGGGATTTCAATGGGTTCTGTTGGAATGGAAAGGGTTGACTTACCGGATTTAGTTCCGAAATCCTTGTAATTTTGTCTGATTCTCTAAGATTGTGTTTGGCCTATATATTTTAGTCTAGAGGGATTAACACTGGAATATATAGAAAATACTCTTACGATGAATACAATTCAATATGTTCTTCCTAAAACCCATACTTTAACAGGTGCATTGAGAAAAGAACTTCTTTTATCTCTGTGTCTGAGATAGGGGCGATTAGGAAGTCTTTCATATGCTGGCTAATAGGGTCTCCAAAAAAACAGCTCAAATATGGTAGATGATTAATCTAATGTAGAGTCCCCATCAATTTAAGAAAGTACTCACGAGTGATAGTTAGTTAGGATTGTTGATTAGAGTATTGGATGCCATTCTCATCATTGACCTGAATAATGTGATTGCTATTACATCGTGTAAGCAAGGATACTTGAAAAAATTTAGTGTTCTGATCCCCTTCCTTCAACTAAGTCACTCTTACCTTTTGCTGAAGTATGGACTTATGTAAAGAGAGAGCTTGTTTATATTCCTTAATTCACAAAGTTTCTAGAGACTTGAGATGAGAATCATGAGGAGATAGATAACATTGATCCTGAGCGAGTAGGAGCCTTGTTTTATACTTATGGAGTTAGTGAATAGATTGAGAAGAGAAGTTTTTAAGGGAGGCTTTTACCCTTCATAATTTCTACATAAGTTAGAAGGACTTGTAGCCTTCATCTTGTATTCGCTAACAACTCTTGACTAGGTCCAAAAAACCTTCTTGTTTAGTGAGGCCATTAAAAAATCTGAAAGGTGTTCCTCTTAATTCCAGGTGGGATAAGTTTTGAATCATGATGCTTGAATGATCGGAGAGGAGATTATCACTAAAATGTGTATATGATTGAGGGAAAGCAGATAACCAACTAGGATTAACCAAGGCCCTGTTCAGCTTCCATCTAATTGACTAAAAGCCCTATTGTTTGTTAGTCTAGGTAAGAAGTCTACCATTAAAACATAGGTCAGTCAACTGAACTCCTTAGAGAAAAGATTCCAGCTCTTTACTTGTAACTGGTTATAGGCCTCGCCCACCCTCAGTTTCTGTAGTGTCTTTAATGCAGTTGAAATCACCAGCCACTAACCAAGGGTTTACGATATTACTTTCCAGTTTTTGCCCAGAATTCCATAACAAAGCTCATTGAAATTAAAATTTGGAAGCATATATGATAGAAAGAAAATTTTTATATTTGTGTTATTGAGTAAACACGATAGATGCAAATGTTGAGAACTTTCTTCAAGCACCTGGATAGAAACACGTTTCATGTTATAGTAACAAAGAATTCTACCATTATAATGAGAAGATAAGTTGGTAATGAGGGACCAGTTAACTCCTAAAAGCTTAGAGATGTGAGAGAGGCTTGGAGCTCTGATTTTAGTTTCTAATAAACTAACTATACAAGGCTTTTATCCATAATGATATCTGTAACCATAGCTTATTTATGATGGTCATTAAGACCTCATACATTCCAGATAAGCATCGTCATGGAGGGGTGTTCCCTCTAGGATTTATGTTATTCTTCGAATGAGTTGATCTTCTTCTGGAACTAATATTAGGATCTAAAGTTTGGAGAGTGGAGATGCCTTGATTAGTTTGACTAATAAGCTCCTTTAGTGTTAAATAATCTTCTTTAACTAGAGATGCATAATTACAATTCACACCATGCTTAGAATTTCGAGGGAGATGGGTTTAGCATTTATGAGGTGTTAGCATATTATAAATTAAGTGTTGCCTGAATGTCTAAAGAACTATTAGACTGATCTGAAGTATTAAATGCATTAGTGTCAAGTTCAGTTGTACATGTAGGTTGAGATTTGGAAATGTGTTCGTCCTGATTATCATAGCTTGCAAACTACTCCTTTTACTGGAAGGTATGGGAGTCATCAGCTAGAGTAATAGGAATGAGATTAATATCTACCTCAGAATGCTCCAGTAAATTGGCAGATTGGTTTGTCTATTCAGGGAAGTTAGATGTAGGATGCACAAAAGAATCAGGAGTTGCCATCACTTCAAGATATTGTTGATTTGGCAAAGTTGGCGAGCTAGCATCCACAAAGGGATCAATATTATGATATGCAAGCAATTCTTCATGCCATCCAATCATGAAAATTTTCCCAGTAGGCCTCCATTGTTTCTTAATGATATTAGGTTGCTAAAGGTATGAGATAGGAATCTCAATACATTTGAGTTCACCAAATTCATCCAACTTGAGCATGGGTAATTAATCTGGTAATATAGATTGTCTATCCACGTCAATGTAGATCTTTGTATAATAGATTTGCTCCATATAGGCAATTTACGTGTCCATATAGATCAGTTTACTGATAAAGCTAACTAGGTAACTCAGGCTATCAATGGTCCAAAACTCAAGAGGTATATTATAAAACTGAAATCAAATTAGGAACACATTAATGCTGCCCCTATCACACTCCAAACCTGGTTTCCATTTCTATAAAAACAGAGGTTGACTGCCCACATGCCAAGGGCCAGATTCAGTGATTCCCTTTAAATACTGATTTGAACTAAACTTAAATAAAATGTTGTCATCCTCTATAAACATAGTCTTCTCCAAATCCTTTTTTTTCCTATCTTGCTTCAACCTAAGCTTTCACGATTGGGAAAGCGAGATGTTTGTTTTAGAAAAAGCCAACTAACAATGAAGACCATATAGCAACTCCAGCTTGCAACAATTCACGAGGAGGAGTAAGAACTCCATTTTGCAGCACATTAGAAAAATGTTTGAATTTATCTTTATTATATTGGGTAGTGAGTTTATATTACCTACTCCTTTGATAGGAGATGATTACTAAGAGGGCTCAGTTTGAGCAATTCCTTCAGAAATGTGTTTGGTTGAATCCTTACCTCGAATAGCATCAGCTAACAGTGGGAAAGGTGAAGAGTCCAGGAGGGGAGGAGCCACCCCATTCGTAGTTATTTACTAAGCCTAAACAAGCATTCACCTGAGATGGGAATCAATAGGAGGAAAAAGGTAAACAATACAGGGCTGGTGTAGAGAACAATTTCTAAAGTTGGTAAGAAAGGAGGGTAGCATGGGATAAGTTTAGAGAGAGGTCAGAGGAAAAGTTAGAGAGAGGTTAGGAGTATTTATTTCATTCTTTACCTAATTTCTAACGTTATTGTAAGATATTGTTAGGAAACTCAATCATGGACACTACAGAAAAATAAATTTATACAATTTTAATTAGATTTTAATAATTAAATCACTTAAAAACATTAATAATAAAAATTAATTGAATCATATATACATCTTTACACTTGCAATAGAAGTTCTTATTAGAATCATTCAAAAGAATATCACCACTATGAGTAACTGCAAATACCATTATAAATGCAAAGAGTTAAACATTTTCAACTTGGTATATATTGACGACTTCCTGTTATTTTATGGGAATGATCCTAACTTATTAAGAACTATTATCTCTTCCCTCAGCTACTTCACTAAGATGTCAGGGCTCGAAATCAACTTTGAGAAGAGAAAGCTCATGGTATATGTTAGTATCTCATATGCAAACATACTGACATAAATTACACATATGTAACTACAAACTTTAACTTTTACATACCTTGTGTTGCCTATTTTCACCTAGAAGTCCAGGGCTACTGGATGCCAACATTTGATAAATCTAATCAAGAAAGGAGTGTCTATTGGCATAACAGATTCCTATCCTTAGCAAAAATAACCCAACTTGTCAAAATAGTCCTTCTAAATCTATAATCTCATTGGTGTGCACATTTAATGATTCTTCAAGGGATCATCAAGGAATTAGAGAATTTAATCAAGAGATTTTTGTTGTTAGGAAACACTAACAACTCTTATGGAGCTAAAGTTAAATAGACTGAAGTCTACTAATGCAAATAAGAAGGAGGTTTATGCCTCACGTCACTCAAACTTAAAAGTCGGACGTTTATTACAAAAAAGATTTGGAAGATGTTAAACAACAAGGCATCTATATGGGTTAGATGGTTGAATGCCTATTACTTAACAAATAATTGCTTTTGGAATTTGAAAGAATGCAAAGAACTTTCATGGCCTTTCATTAAAAAATAGAGATTAAGGAGCAGAATATATCCTATAATAAAAAAATTAGGAATGGTTTGGATTTGTGACTTTACCCTATACAGATAAGAGGTACTAACCTCATTGAGAGGAAGATTCACACTAAACACTAAGGTAGCTGAATTAATTTCTCGCTATTTTTGGAGTTGTAATTATAGAGAAATGTCCCACATTATAGCTAATCCTCCCAACTATAGTCCTAACTAGGATGTTGATGATCTGTTTTTATGGTCTCTAGACAATTCATATAGCTTATCTAACAAATCCTATTTGGAATTTTCGGATCACACTTTGCCAAGGTAAGTTGGTCAAAACTTATTTTGTCCAACTCTATAATTTTAAAGCAACTACAACCTACTAGCTAGTGATCAAAGCCAAACTTTGGACTAAGGACAAATTCTAGACTACTGTTAATCCACTATGTGTTCTTAATAAAGCTGAACTTAAGTCAGTTCCTCGTCTACTTTTTCAATGTTCATACGCTCAAGCCATATGGTCAAATGTTCATATGGTCAAGCCATATGGTCAAGAATTTACATAACTCTTAACTTGCGACATAACTCTTAACTTGCGTTACAATGTAAGAGATTGTTTCCAAATCATTAAATGGGTTTGTTATTGCTCTAAGAGACTAGGAGAGAATTTTGTTATGATCAAGATAGCTTTCACATGTTGTGTATATGTCATTTAGAGAGAAAGGAACAATCGAGTATATAAAAAATAGGAGTTGAAAAAGTATATCCTAGCTAACAAACTAATTTACTAGAAAAGAGCTACTTTCCTCTAACAATTGTCACACGGTAATTAGTCTTAACACAAAGAATTTCTAGTGCCTAAGCTAGTTTCTAATTAATATCTGGTTTTTTCTATTTAAATTATCTTAAATGGCATTATATCTATCACCGGCTTTGAAGCTATTACTTCTTTGTCTATACAATGAATTTTGAATATATATTTATTTACTTTATAAAAAAACAATTCTTTTGAGGTGAAGGCATGAGTGCTAACTCCCTTATGCATTCCTCCTATTTATAGAGGAAGACAGAAGATTTTATTTTTATTGAAATTAAACTTTTTAATTATAATTAAAGTCAAACTCTAATTAGAAATATAATTTAATTTTAATAAAATCAAATATCTCATATTTAATCCTTGAAATTTATCAAACTTTATAATTAAGTCCAATTTTAATTAGTTTTTCTCTTTTTAGCTGCTTCTTTATATGTGACTTTTTATATTCTTAATATATTAGCAATGTTATAAATCATAATTTTAGTTCATAACTATAATTAGATAAATTAGACTCCTTTTAATTTATCTTTAATTCTCCTAAGAATGTCATATATATATATAGTTAAAAAATGATGTACTTTTTATGTTTTAGTCGAGTCACGGGCGGGGTCGAGTTCTACCCATGGCTCGTGGCTCGATCAACCCTGGCTAAAATCAGGCTACCCCAAAATTGACATTCCTAAATTCTCCAATTAAGCAATTTACAATCATAAATAAAAATGGACGTTTAGTAACATATTATGACCACTCAAATATTAGGAATGCCAAAATGGTTTAATTTAACCTTTCTAAGTATAGTTATGACATATAATTTAATCATTTCATTATACAATATTCCAAGTAGACATAGAGTATGAATTTACTGTCTACTCTTTTAAATTCAATCATGTTCATTCTTACTAATTAGTAATTAGTTTATAATTAATATTTGAAATCACCATTTTAAATCTTAATCCATTCTAGCCAAAGAATTTCTTTACTACTAATCAATAACATTGAAACATTCTTTCTAATTAATTTAGAGTGGTGAATCCTTTATTTACATACTTAACTATTACTATCATACTATATGCAATTATTACTGAAGGAGATATCCTAAATAAAACAAGTCATAAGTAGTATCAAAACATAGTGGTTCTTTTATGAGATACTTTGGTAATCTTAAGCCTAAGGTTTAATTATATAGTTAGTATAATGAGCAAATCTATAGACATATAAGTAATTTTCCATTTAGGATCCCTAAAATTAGGTCAATTCAGCTAAATTATTCTCTAATAAGAACTCACACATTTGTTTTAATATCTTTATATTCTAATTTATGAGATCAATCACTTTCTTCATAAGAAAGAAATATATTATGTATTAGTTTTACTATTCCACCAATATCTTATCTGAAAGAAACTACAACTAGGAATAACTCAAGAATAATACATAAATACAAATAAATCTCATAATTATGATGGCATCATGATTTTAATTATTACAATGAACCGATTGACTACAAAGGATTAAACTAATATCCTCCGACTTACACTAAAGTCAAACACCTATGTTTCTAACACCGTACCTAAGCCTCATTACAACCTGTATAAAGACCTTTAGATTTGTGCTTCTAGTTTATACATAAGTGATGGAGATGTGATTTTATTGTAAGCTTACCGTAAGAGTTTTACTATGCATTGATTGAGAGTTTTGATACTTTTCACCCTAAACACTTGGTTGCATTGAGTGAAATCTTAGTAAGGGTTTAAAGATTAATGCTTTGATTTCAATGTGATTATTATTGATATTGACCAAGAAAGTTAATTTTAGGATAATTTGATTCCAATTGTACATTAATTTGATTTGATTGGATATGATGATGTATAATAAGAATGGACAAATCAAGATTGATGATGGATTGATGTCGTAATATATATACTTTGTATTATGGTTTGCTTGAGGACAAGCAAAAGCTTAAGCATGGAGATATTGGATAGATGCATAATTGGTCATGTTTATACCCTATATTTGATGTATTTTTACTTGATATTTTAAACTTTTGTTATGTATTTGGTACTTAATTCATTCCAAGTGTGTTCACAAAATACAATTGCTTTCACGAACTTAAAGGAGAAGAATTTGGAAGAAAACATGACACAAAATCAAGATTTGAAGCATAGAAGGGATGAACGATCGTACATCTATCCATGCACTTCTCCTAGGCCATGTATATTTATGATTTTTGGAGATTTTGGTTATGCACGACCTAACACACGATTGTGCATCAGCTCATGCATCTCCAAAAACCCTAAATTTCAATTTAAAAGGACATGTTTGACCTAAAAAGCAGGAGATTCCAAATATGGAGATCATTCTCAAGGGGTGGTTTTGATCCAGAGAAGTAGAAAACATAAGGAATTCATTGAAAGATCCATCGAAATACAAGATCAAACATCTACATCGCAAAAATATTTGATAGAAGACAATGAGAGAGATTTAGAATTATAATACCATTGTTTTCAATTCATTTTTCTTTCAATGTATGTTTGATTTCGTGTTCGATAATGTGTAACTAAACATCTCGTTAGTATTTAGGTTAGATGAACCCTATGTTAATACTTTGATATGATTTGATTCTTTTATTAAGACAATTGGATTGTTATATTTTGATTTGACTACATGTTTTATTTATGTTCTAATAGACCTGGGAATATTATATCATAATCTGATTTCATACATATAGATTAAGAAATCATATTGATGAATAGATCTATCATAATTGAAAGGAGTTGATTGCATCTCTAAAGATAGGATGGCATAAATCTTCCAGATTAGGGTCAAAACTAATAAAGGGATTCAAAAATTGATAAAGCAATCCTATAAACTTTAACCTGGGTAATTTGGTTGAAAACTTTAAGATTAATTGCTAATAGAATCAAGGTCAGCTATTAGCATGCCATTAAAATCTCCATGATCTAATAAATCAATAAAACAATTGAGTAATAAAACATCAATATGTTAAGGGTTTAGGGAGATTTGAAACTTAGATGCAAATTATTGATATCAGTAATTTTCTAAGTGAATTTTTAATTCTCTATTTAATATTACTTTCTATTTTATTTCACTTGCTTTAGTTTCATTTTATTTTATTAAAATCCAAAATCAATATGTAGGTTAGATAATAGGAAAAAGGTAATTACTAGTAATCATTGTCTTTGTAGAATAAACCCATTCTTTTTGGTAGCTACAGCTAAAAGTCAATCAATAGTTTGAGCATATAATGGGCATGAAATCCTTAAAGGATGTATTCCTCTAGAGAATAATTCCTTTACTACTCTCTTCACCAAAAGGCTAACTTCCTGCTAGGTCTTAGGAAAGAAGAAGCCATTAAAGCCATCAAAAACCTGCTCATCTATCTCCTTGTCCTTGATAGGCATAGTAAGTGATTTAAAGTACTCCTGGGTGATCCTCTTTTTAATGAAAAGGCTACATAATAGAGGAGAAGCAAGGAATCTACAGGTGTAACCATAAAATCCCTTTAGGTGCCTTTGAACTTCATTAAGTATATGCTTTTACTAAGTATTATAGTACCATTTGGCAATTTTAGAGAAAAGATTCTATTTGCATTCTTTCTAGCCAATATAGATTTGAAAAAACTTAGCACACCTTTCACCTCCTTTTATCCAATTAGATTAGCTAGTTGCTCCATCAGACTGGAATGATCTCTATTAGCTCTCTCAAGAACATCTTCTCCTTGGTTAGCAGAAGGTCATTACTAAGCTTCCTAACTAGCTCCCCCAAAATTAAGAGCCAACACCTCTTTAGCTCTATCCACAGCTTGTTGTGTAGTGAAGCGTCTTCTATTCATTAGATCTTTCATCTCTAATTTAATCACCTTCAATTTTTGGACACATATACATTAATGTGAGCCCACAAATGTTGACTTCAATCCCTTTTGAAGTCCTTCATATAAAACCAATATACTAAACCACGAATTTATTAAACCTAAAAAGGCCTCTCCTTTTATGTTTTTGGAAATGATTCTCAACGAAAATTGGGGAATGATAAGAAACAATGGATCCAAAAAGTTTGTCATACTATTAGGAATTGGATTATCCAGACCTTGTTAACTAATAAAAATTTTAACTTTCTTCTTAGAGCCCACCTTCTAGACTACTTATTACTCTATGTATAATAGTCACCTTGAAACTTTAGATCAAATATTCCTAGTTTCTATACATAGTCATTGAAATCAGGAGAGAAGTTTGTCAAACTAAAGTGACTATCAAATTCAGTTCTAAATAAATTAGTGTTGAAATCACTAAATAATAACCAAGACCCATTCATGTTCTTATGAAATTCTACCAAATTGTTCCCTAAAGCCTTCTTTTGAAAATCATGATTAACCCCACAAATCACTGAGGAGAAGATTGCAATCGTTTCCTAAATAAATATCCATTTCAAATGGATTACTTGCATTTCTATGTTAAAAATTCAATATCCACAAAATAAGGGCATACCTTATGATAATCCTCCCTAAACCATTGGCTTGACAGTTAGAAATAAATTTCCACCTAGTGCCCAATATATTTGGGATCCTAAGATTCTTAAAACTAATTTTAATTTCTAAAAGAACAAAAATAAGTGATTTTGTATTAAAGACAAAATCCCTTAAACCTAATAGCTTATTAGGGAAGTTGACCTCCCTTACATTCCGTGTAATGATTTTCATTTATTAATAGATTTATGTTTAGAGCCCTTACCTTTGCTCCTACTAGATTTCCTTTTGGTAACTGATTAAAATTCCTTATTTAAGGCATAGGAATAACTCAATGTCTATTGGATTCAAACTGAAATCCAAGTTGCTAAGGTTGTAAGAAAAGTGGGAAATTAAAAACATGTCATGACCCTTCCTTAATAATCTTAAGGACTTGAGCTTTTGAAGAGAAGGTAAACATAATGTATCTTCTACTATCAATACATCTATTAATCATTTGTTTTTCCATGCTGATGGTACTAGTTTTTGTATTACAAAAAAGGCAAATCTCTTATCCGAAAAGAGCCCTATTAAGAGGTTCTCCCATGATTTGACTTCCTCTTAAAGAATTTTCATATCCAGGAAAACGACAACTCTCTCATCTTTAACCTTAAGAGGACAGAAATACAGTGCTTGTTCAACTTTCCCTTTTAATACCTGTTTCCAAGTCTTTTGATCTCTAATTTGATAGGAGGCATTATACTTGATGAGGATAAAGGAAGAAAAACTTTTTTAACATAGCCATAGATGGTAGCTAGTTTAAAGGCCTGCATAGTGTCTAAAAGGAAAAGAGATGTTTCGCAAGGAGCTAAAATAGGGATGCAGTTACCTAAAATAGAAAGATTGAAGGCGAGAAGGCAATTACAAAAGTAACGAGTCTAAAATGCCCTCAACAAAGCTCCCCCTAAGTGGAAGGAATGATTGTTAAAAGTTGAAGAACCAAAGGGTGTGAGGATTGGGAGGAATTTAGGTTAGTGATGGATGGAAGGAATGATTGTTGAAAGTTGAAGAACCAAAGGAAGTGAGGATTGGGAGGAAATTAGGTTAGTGATGAAGTGAATCACACGTTAATACAACACTTAGAAAACAATAATAGAATGCACGAGAAGGGGGGGTTGAATTGTGTATTC
>JANZLF010000220.1:14656197-14666878 GCA_026546835.1 Erythroxylum foetidum | reverse complement strand
ATATGATCCGACCTCGGAGTTAACGCCTTCTCCACCAACTTCGGTGCACTCCAAAGGATAGAGTAGGAACTATCTTCAATACTAAAAGAAAAGACAAAACAAAAATGAAAGAATGTAGCAGAAAAATCTACGTTGTATAAAGCAATATGTGAGAAGTAAGAAAATGGAAGAAAGATGTGTAAAATGTTATATCCAGAGAAAATAAAAAACACGATAGTTAGAGAGTAGAAGCATAATAGAAAAACAAACGAGTGTCTCGTACATATAGAAGGAGAGGAGAGCTTCATACAGTAGCTGGTAATAAAAGACATTAAAAGTTATTAAAACAAAATAGAAAGTTGGAGCATAATAATGTTATTAGAGTTATTGGAATAATAAAGTTCATAGCGACGTAAATGTTATTAGTAATTGAAAATTTTGGAACAAGGATAGTTACTATCTTAAACTTAACATTTTGAACGAAATCATTGTCAATAAACCTGTAAGAACATTTCAACCAAAATTGTATTAATGTTAAATAATAACAACAGCACATGAATCAGCACTAAATTGATCGTAACAAAATTACTTCATTACCTTTTTTTTTAGTACTTAACAAACTTAGATTCGGAAGTTAAAGTTCTCCTATTAGACATAAATTCCTTTTCAAGTGCCATAAACTTGTTAGCATGTAGCTCTCCATACTAGTATTTTTTGGTTGTTCGCAAAAAAACCTACGTTGTATAGAACAATATGTGAGAAGCAAGAAAATGGAAGAAAGATGTGTAAAATGTTGTATCTAGAGAACAATGAAAAGCACGATAGCTAGAGAGTAGAAGAATAATAGAAAAACAAATGAGCGTCTCGTATATATAGAAGAAGAGGAGAGCTTCATACATTTACTGGTAATAAAAGACATTAAAAGTTATTTAAAAAAATGGAATGTTGGAGCATAATAACGTTATTAGAGTTATTGGAATAATAAAGCTGATAACGATGTAAACGTTATTAGTAACTGGAAATTTTGGAATAACGATAGTAAAAAAATGTCATCTCAAACCTAACATTTTGAATGATATCATTGTCAATAAACCTATAAGAACATTTCAACCATAATTGTATTAATGTTAAATAATAACAATAGCACATGAATCAACATTAATTTTATCGTATCAAAATTACTACATTACCTTTTTTTTTCTTTTAGTAGTTAACAAACATAGATTCGGAAGTTAAAGTAGACAAAAATTCCTTTTCAATTGCCACAAACTTGTTAGCATGTAGCTCTCCATACTAGTAATTTTTTGGTTGTTCGCTGTGACTCTCCATCATTGATACTTCATAAAAACACGAGATAGAAAGAGGAGATGAAAGGGACATTATCCACTTGCCATAGCTATTACTGAGTTGACAAGTCGAACTATGTTATATAATTATTAAAAATGGAATGGGTTGAGAGATTTAAATTTAAATTATTTGTTTTAAGATGTGGTGAAATAGAAAAAAATAACAAAAAATATTTAATCGTATTATAAGATTACATAATTATCTTTCTAATTATAAAATACACCGAGACCTAACGAGTCCAAACATGTGGTTTGACGTGTCAGTCATTGCCGAAGAGTCCTCACGAATATCTCCACGTCACTGACAAATTCCCAACCACTTCCCTTGCTGCTCCAAAGTTGGTTACGTTTGTGCTTGAATAGGGATGGCATGTTTTGATTCAACTAGATTGAATCGTGAGTCGTGACAGTGAAAGGAGATGGTGAAGTGGGCCACAGATATGCCTACCAGCTCCAAACATCATTAGTTTTTGATTTTGTTGTTGCGATTATCTAATTAAAACATTTGGCGATGGAATTCTAACTTCTACCCATAATCTTGATCACAAAGATTTTAGTTTGTTATCTTATCATTTGCGTTGCTCCTTGTTTCTCTTTTGGGATGGAAGACGCACCATCTAGTTCTGTCCTTCGTCTGCTGCTGTTTCGATTAAGTCCTTTTGACTGGTTTTCTTATCTGGATATCGTTTAATCTCCATCCACCCACCACCACCTCTTTAGTTCTGTTCGTCGTTTGTTTGGGGTTTTTCTTTATTTTTTTTGAAAATTTTAAATTATTTGTTTGCAGTCGTAAGGGACATTGGAGTGGACCACAGTGTGTGCATATATATAGAAACTTGTAAGGAAATGAAAATGATTGGTAGGGACTTGAGAGTGGCGATAATGTGACTTTTTCTTCTTCTTCTTCTTTGGAGTGCTTTTAGATAAGCCCATCCTGAAGTTATTGATAAAGGTTAAAAGAAATGCCATTTACGTGGATAGATCGGAAGTAAACTTTCATGTGACTGTTGTTGTGGGTTGGTTGGATTCATGCCTTAAAAAAAAACCAGAGGACAAGAACCTATCAAGACCTCTTTCGCCAGCTTCTTTATGTGGAAATTCACACCAATTTGGGTATGGATCCTTTGAGCCAGAAGTCGCTTGAAAGAGTGGTGTCACAGAGAGCTCTGCAAATGGGAACTTCATTTCCGTGCCAAGTTTGTGTGGTTGGTTTTCTCTGTGGAGTATGTCTAACCTCTTTGCTCTTGGCTGTTCTTACTTCGTCTGGAGCTTCTGAATTTGGTGGGATTTCGTTTTCGGCCGTTTCACAATTGAGTTCACCATGGAATTCAACTTCTGCAATTCTCAGTGAGTAGATTTCTGTCCTGACTGTTCTTGTATCAACTTGTTTATTTTGGTCTTTCCTGTTTGCTTCTCCTTGTGCTCCGCTTGATACACTCAATTACGGGATACTTTTCTAGGAAATATGATCATTTTCTCAGATTAAAACATAAGAAAATACGTGATTGTATATATCTGGTTTTGGGAATTCTTTGAACTTAGAGCAAACGTACTCAGTATAAAATTATTGTAGTTTTTTCCAAGTTCATCAGATGTAACTTCTTGTTCACGAAGAGAGGCATACAATTCCATGTACGAAAAAGTAATGGTAAGAACTGTTAAAGGGTGTATCCTTGATGAAACAAGATGTCTTTAAGTGACTTGGTTAATGCTTTTATTTTATCTTTGTAGACTTTTACTGGAGAATCATCTTTTATCCATTTGACTCTTTATAATGCTTATATTGGAAGCCAATAATACTCTCTACTGTTTTTGACCCTATTCTTGAAAAGTAATGTTGACGTTTCATAGATCATTATAGTATTCAAGTGTTCTTAGTCTTTGTGGAGAAGCAAAGCACTGAAGTTGATTCCTTTGTGTGTGTTTGAAGATTGGTTTCAAGCATACTCCTAAGTTTGAGCAAATATGGGTTAATCATAGATTTGCGTGAAATTAATTCTTCCATATTAATGTTGTCCCCTGTCAGAATTTTTTGTATTTTTGATGGATTGCAGATGTTAGAAGTACAGATTGCGAAATCAGGCCAAAAGAAACAGAAAGACGGCTGGACTCTCAAAAAAATGAGAAGGGATTTGATGATGAGAGAGTATCACTGTTGTATTCAGCTTGGAGTGCACTATTATCCAAATCAGTGGAATTAGAAAATGATTTCTTCCAAAATGTTGGACTGAGCAAGTCCACCGTGCCTTATGCACCTCATTTGGAGAACTGTAAATTATTAGCACAAACTAATGCTCGTCTTGATAAGCATTCTGAAAATGAAAGTTTACCCCCTTGGACAACCTGGAAGGGAGTATTAGACATGCACCCAGCATCAATGGCTAACTCTCAACGTACTTACTTTAGACGTCAAACCATTTCTGAAGGTGCTTATCCACCCTGGGTATGTTTCTGGGACACGTACAGTTGGACTATAGGGTTGACTTACACATGAAGTGCTTCTCTTCTTTTTGCAGAAGAACCAGCATTGATCAATAAACATTTCACCATTCAATTACAGTAAGATTAGTAGAAATTCTTGCCAACTATGAGCTTGTTGGTTATTTCCCTACAGGTAGTTGGATCAGATGAAGAAAATTATCCTTTAACACGGAAAGTACAACGAGACATATGGATCCATCAGCATCCTTTGAACTGCAGGGATCCCAGTGTAAGATTTCTTCTTTCAGATTGGGAGAGACTTCCTGGCTTCGGTGTTGGAGCCCAATTAGCTGGAATGTGTGGACTTCTTGCTATTGCAATGAAAGAGAAAAGAGTCCTTGTCACAGGTCAATATAATCGTGCTGATCATGATGGTTGCAAAGGTACAAATGAACATGAAAATGGTGAGATAAAAAGTTGCAACATTTTCAATTAACATAAAAATTATGATCAAATTTGTGTAGGTTCTTCACGGTCAAGTTGGTCATGCTACTTTTTTCCTGAGACATCCCAGGAATGTCGAGACCGTGCCTTTGAGCTTGTAGACAATAAAGAAGCATGGGAAAATGGGACCATCACCGGGAAAAACAACTACACCTCAAAAGAAATATGGGCGGGCCATGCTCCTAGGCAAGTGAGGGTGCCCTTGGCATATTTGATCTTGGAGGTTTTTCGTTGATGCTGTCATATGGTTGTGATGCAGGATATGGGGTGATCCATGGAGTTACTTGCAGCCAACAACAGAAATAAATGGCAGTTTAGTTGCTTTTCACCGGAAGATGGATCGTAGGTGGTGGAGAGCACAGGTTAAAATTGAATTTCATTCATATGATCTATCTGCAGTTATTCTTGTTTCAAATTGACATATGAAGCTTGAAACTTGTGCATCTGGATAAAACAAAGGATTAACCAAGTATTGCTATTTTCACCAGAAATGACAATTTATGATGATTTGGCAACCGCAGGGTTCCGTGGTTGCTAATTTGAGCCACATTTGTTTATGTTTTCTGTTAAGAAATGCAGGCTATTGTATTTGATATAAGACCTTAAGTTTCTCCAAATACCAGTAGGATTAATGGAACTAGTAATATTTACCTTACATTAATTTTCAGGCAATACGCTACTTGATGAGATTTCAGACGGAGTATACATGTGACTTGATGAATGTTGCTCGAAATGCTGCGTTTGGAAAAGAAGCTGCGAAGATAGTTCTTACAAGTGTAAGTGGAGAATGGCCGAAGGTAGTTCTCCTTGTTTGTTTCCTCTATTATTTAATGCAAGGGCATAGTAGTACTAGAGAAATTTACTTCACTGAAGGGACCCTTTGTTTAACAGGAAGTTGGTATCAGGCCAAGATCAGATATTGAGCGATACGTGTGGTCAAGTCAAAAACCATGGATTCCTAGGCCATTATTAAGCATGCATGTAAGAATGGGTGATAAAGCATGCGAAATGAAGTTGGTGGAATTTGAAGTTTACATGAGTCTGGCGGACCGAGTCAGACTCAGATTTCCACATCTCAATAGCATATGGCTGTCAACTGAAATGCAGGTTAGTGGTTTTCATGATGATTCATTTACCTTTCTTCATCCTGTTGATTCCTTGTATTCTCAGGAAGTGATTGATAAATCAAAACTACACGTCAGCTGGAAGTTTTACTACACAAATGTGAGTCGCCAGGTTGGAAACATAAAAATGGCAACATACGAAAAGAGTCTGGGTAGACAGACCAGTACAAACTACCCCCTTGTTAATTTCCTAATGGCAACAGAAGCCGACTATTTCATCGGAGCATTGGGTTCAACATGGTGTTTTCTGATAGATGGGATGAGGAACACTGGAGGGAAAGTAATGGCCGGTTACTTGAGCGTGAACAAAGATCGATTCTGGTAGAGTTGAAGTAGATACCCACATACGGGGAGTAATTATCTGTAAATAAATGAATGTTGATAGTCCACTTGTACGTCATCTTGATGCATGCAAAGTATAGCTTTATGTACAGTTGAGTATATACAATGTCTAATTGAATGGGATTACAAACTCTGTTCGTTTTCTGGGTTATTAACTCTTCGCGAATTTCAGCTCACAACCGATACACATCAGAACATCAATAAGAAATCTTAAAAGTACAAATACAATTCTAAGGTTGAGTTACAATCACTAGTCCCTAACATATCAAAAAACACCTATGTACGGAAATCTAAGGAAAGTAAAAAGCAATTCTCTTCTGAAACAGGATATGTAGAGACTTAGATACAAAAAATCAACTTCTACGAAAAAGAAAAGATAATAGTAACTATCAAACAGAGACAAGGAAAATGGAGGTCCTGTTTCTCCCAAATTCTCCATAACAATACAACAGTTTTTCTAATCAATTTGGAGTGAGCACTGAAACATATCCTGTAAGTCATCCATCGTAAGATTCATATAGAGGAATTGAAGGTCAGATGTGATAGGTAAAGCCTTACCTCTTCTTCATCTTTAAAAGAATATTTAAATTCCAAAGTGTGTCGGTGTATCGGATCCAATTATTCGAACACATCCTCTCCCATATTATGCGTTCCTCCATCCCCACCTCTACCTGCTGCTGTTGGTTTCCTGTGTTTCTTGTTCTTGGCTTTCTTGGCTTTCATGCGGCGTTTCTTCTCATTGGCATCAATCCATGTATACTCCGATGGAATATGGAAAGGGTCAAGCTCTTCCTTGTAATGGTGATTATCGCCATCAATTGATTGTCCACCACGACTGCCTCTCATCCATGAAATCCATGAGCCCTCTGATTCCTTGGACTTGGCATCGTGGAATTGAGCCGGACTGGATGGAGGGGTTGCAAATTCTTCCACAGGCTGAAGCTCCTCAAATTTGGTGAAAGTAACAAGCACACGGATGGTCGGTACAATAGGAATTGCAACCTGCAGTAAAGAAATTCAATATATCGACAGAGACCAATTACACAATTCTAGTGATATGAAAACAAAACCAAATATTTCTCTATCAAAAATAAAATGGTAAAACGAATGAATTGAAGGGAAAGAAAACCAGAAAACAAGAGTTATTGACAATCGCAGGGATGTGGTAAAAGAGAGGAAAAATGGACTAGAAGGAATAAAGGAGCAAGTGTTATGCTGATAGTAAATAAAGCTTGTTTCTGAATGATGAAACGTAACACCAACAGTTAGAACGAGATAACCATAAAGGACGAGAGTGTGATGTGAATGTTCATAAAATAAACAGAACATATTTCACAGTACCTTGACAGGAAATGTTCCATGAGGTAATTTGGTTGTCAAAAGCTCCCGAAGTCTCCTAATTGCCTTGACCTTATTGGCTAATATGTCAAGCAGAGGCAGGAGCTCTTCCGTTCTTAAGGGAAAATCTGGTGTCAACCAAAGGACGGGTCTCAAACCCTTCTTGTACTCGCTTTCAACCTTAGACTCATTGCTCGTTCCTTTCTTCTTTTTCTTCTTGTTACTTTTATCCTTCCCCTTCCTGTTATCTGTAACATCCTCCTTAATCAATTCTGATGACGACTTTTTATGCTCAAAAGATCTCTGTGTGCCACCATCTGGTGCCAACTTCGAGAATTTTTTCAAGATCTTTGAATCCTCTGGATCATCACCACTGTTCTTCGTACCTTTGCTTTTCCAACCAAACCAACTCTTCTTCTCCTTGGTTGCACCACTGGAGTCACCATTTTCATAGGAAACTCCCAAACCATTTTCATGGTACTCAACCACCCCAGGTTCTTCATGGTCACAAAAACCGTCTGAGTTCCCCATATCAAGTGCAGAATCCAACCGCTTCCGCTCCTCAGCTGTCAACACATCATCAAAATCATCATTTTCAGCACCATTTGCCAACCTCTCTTCATCATCAACAGCAAAAAGCTCCTCATCAGTCATTGCACCTGGAACTCTCCTTGACTTCACACTCACCATCACATGAAGCATGTCATACACTTTAGCCTTCCAGTTTCCAACCATCTCTGTTTTCTCCTGTCGCCTCCAATTTAGATGAGGGACAAGCTCAGCTTGGGTGACATCAATGCCTGGCCTATACATATTAGTTTGAGACATCAAAGCCACTTCGTGGGCAATTTCTGCTTCTGTTGGTTGAGCTCCAGCCCCCTCCAAAGCATTTGTGACCTCTTTTTCCTTGTGAGCAAGAACAATCAAAGAACCAGCCGGTAAGGATACACTGCCATCATCCGAAGAGTGACCTTCTCCCAGAAAAAGAAAAGTTTGATCCGATCTCTGAATCCGAAACCCATCAAACCCAGCAAGGGTCATATCAGCACGAAGGTTACAACCACGCTTCCAAATACGGTAAGTATCTGATGGGGCAATGCGTCCAATAAATGGTATTACTGAACTTTCAAAATGAAATGTTATCTCCATATAAAAATCTCGAATACGATCTGCTGAAGCAACTATTCTTGGGAGACGACGGCACCATTTTGCCCATGCAAGAGGCTGATAATGCCGTGCAATTATCATGGCAATAGACTCCTCTCTTGTGCAAACAGCTTCTTGAAGAGCACTCCAACCATTTTCATTCTGAAGACTCCAATCTGCACCGGCTTCCATCAAAATTTCTGCAGATACAGGGTCCCGCAATTTGACTGCAAGGTGCAATGGGGTCTCACGGCCTGGAACATCTCGGCGATCAATAACACCAGAGACAGCATCAGCCTGCTGCTCAGCTGCAAGAGATTGTTCTTCAGTATTAACTTCACCAGCCTTGGCAAGCTGTGGGAGGGATGCAACAATGCGTCTGAGAGTTGCATAATCCCGTTGTGCAACTGCCAAGTGAACAGGACTGTGGGCATACTTTGAAAAGTCTTCCATTTCCTCACTCTGTCAGTCTCTTTTTCTCTATTTCTCTCAGCTACCCTAAGCTACAAAGACTTTTGCATCATTGTTGAGCATACTCAATAACAAATACCACGTACACCATTCAAGAACTTAAAATATCCAGGGCTTCACCCAGTATTGAGAAATACAATAATTTTTGAGGTTTTTTTTCCCATTCAACCCTCTCCAGCTACAATCAAGTTAAAATCTTTCACGGAATCCAAATTATATCTTGCAGGAAGAGTTCAATTCAGTAGACAAACCGCTATAGATTACAACAATCACTAGCTTGCGTCAAAATTGCCCAAATTCCATCCATTTTTCCCAAGTTTCAAGTAAGGAACGCACTTCAGGCAAACCGATCTTTGGTCCCAAGACCTTTCAATAAAGCTTCACAAAGCTCAACCCTGCGAGTAACTGAACCATCATAACAAAAATGAAACCTTTAACAAGGAATAGAAAACCAACACAGGTAAAGATTTTGTCTTCATAGCCTAAGCTCAAACCCAACAATGTTTGGTCGAAATCCCAACGTTTATTACCAATTAACAACAAGAAAATGCAACGAAATGGAAAAAGTTGAAGATAGAGGAAAAGTACCGTTTGAACCAAATGGAAAACCCACTTCCCAACTGAAGAACTATCTCACTCTAAGGACTCCATTTACTTCAAGAAATTGTTCCCGGCGAATAAATCTTTCACTTTGCTTTTGCAAACCCTATATTACCGAGAAATGGGAAAGTAGCGATTCATTGCAACGCTAGCTGAGAAAAAGGGTCCAGTTTTAGTCCTAGGGTCGCTTCAGATGAGATTTGGGCTTCCAAAACTCGCACAAAGAGAAAGAGAGTGAGAGAGAGTATGGAGAAGGAGGTCAGGATGAAATCTGGCAATTAATGCGTTACGAAGAGCGAAGAGAGAGTACATCGACGCGACGTTACCCAACTCGGCCACCCCCAACTCAGATCTCTCTCTCTCGCTTCCGGCCGAGAGCTCTCCGAGCGGAATGTTTCTTTTCTATTTAATATTTTTCTCTTTGGGTCTATCTGTGCCTCCGTCTTTGTTCTTTCCTATATCTCTGCTGTTTTCTTTTTTAAATTAAAAAAAAAGAAACATTGGTTTGCGACTGGTGGGCTTTTCAATTTCTCATAATTTTGTTCAGTCAAAAATTAATATCATGATCTGATTCTTAATAATAGTTTAGGTAATACTTTTTTTTTTTTGATAAAAAGGAAAAACTAATACAAACTACAGCACAAAACAGGGAAGACAAATTCCCGATTGATCCTCTAGAAGGACCTGGTGGCACCCAATGGGTGTAGAAGCTAGGAAAGACACTCCGTCGGCCAGTTGCCCAGCATAATGCGCAAGCCAGTCGGCGCAGTGGTTGCTCTCTTGATAAACAAGACGATGAACAACAATCCATTTCCAAGCGAGCAACAGATGAATGCTCCTAACAATGGGGTTGAGTGTCCTAGATCGGCGGGCAGAAGAAGAGAGGAGATCGAACACGGGCTTGGAATCAATCTCCAGTTTAGTACGTCGAAAGCCCTAGGACCATGCTAGTGAAAGCCCAGTAAAAACCCCCCATAGTTTCGCTATCATGACTGTGCATCGGCCAAGCTTCTGAGCAAAGCCCCCAAGCCAATGCCCGTCACTATCCCGAAGAAGACCGCCAGTAGCGGCCGAATGCATTGAGCGCTGGCTGGAGCCATCAGTATTAAGCTTGATCCACCCTGGAGGAGGTTGGCGCCATCCTATGAGTTGTTCACGTCGCATCTGAGGACCGGCAGAACGCTCGTGAGAGGTCCCTCCAGCACTGAGGTTCAGCTGACCTGCATAAGACAAAACAATAGAGCGAGGTGAGGAAGGCGATGTAAATTGACTATCAAAAAGGGAACGATTCTACCACTACTAGAGGAACCAGCAAGTGATGCCAAAGAGGGTTGACCAAGCGTGGTCATAGATCCGCCCTCCAAAAGCTAACCAGCTGACCGACCTGTGAGCCATCGCGATCCTGCCAGC
>JANZLF010000220.1:14641540-14654295 GCA_026546835.1 Erythroxylum foetidum | reverse complement strand
TGCACAGTCTTAGAGTTCTATCTTTCTTCTTCATAAATAAGACTGGAGCTCCCCATGGTGATACACTAAGTCTAATGCCCTTTTCTAGCATCTCCTATAACTAAGCCTTCAATTTATTTAGTTCCATAAGTGTTATCCTATATAGAGGAATAGATATAGGAGTAGCACTTGGAACTAAGTTGATCGTAAACTCTATTTTCCTATTTGGAGGTAAACTAGATAATTCTGTGAGAAACACATCCAAAAATTCCTTAACAATCGGAATGTCCTGCACATTCTGCTCAGTTTGGGTATCGACTATATGGGCTAGATAAGGCTCTTATCCTCCTTGCAATAACCTCAAAGCACTTACGAGTGAGATCAATCTGGCTGGCAATGCTTGACTAATACCTCAAAATACTACTCTCATCTGATTAGGAGCTTTTAATATTACCTCCTTAGTATAGCAATTTATAATGGCTCTATGGATAGTGAGTCAATCCATGCCTAGAATAATATCTATGTCCCTTAACTGTAATACAATCAAATCTACCTCTAATTCGACCTGATCAATCTGAATTAAACACCTCTTATAGACTTCTCCTATTATTGTAATACTACTTATTAGTGTACTCACCTCTAATCCATGTTTCAATAATTCTCTATCACAAAGCAACCTAGATGCCAGATGTAGTGCGATAAAAGAATGTGTAGATCCAGGATCTAGTAATGTAAAAGTTTCATAAGTTAAAATGTGTAACACACCTGTAACGACATCTGGAGAATTCTGAGCCTCTTTTCTGGTCATTGCATAGACTCTGGCTTGAGACTACGGTTGGTTGCTCCGCACCTCATTCCTAATAGTAGGATTCCCAGAACTCATTCTGCCTCTACCATAGCCTCTTTGTCCAGACCCACTAGCTCGACCTTGTTAGATAGTTGTTTTAGTTACCACTCCTCCTCTCCTTCTAGTCTGTGCTCCATACACAACAAAACAATTCTGATATGATGATTAAAAGAGCCACATCGAAGGCAAGCTCCAGACAGTTTCCAGCATACACCACTGTGCTTCTTCCCATAATGCTCACAATTGAGTAATTGATTTGATACTGCACCTCTTCCACTACCAGATTGTATAAAACTACCCCTCTATCTGAACCCTAACTATCTTGATCTAGTCGGAGGTCAAAAAGATCTATTCTGGCGCTTACTAAACCTTCTACCAAAACTACCCTAAGATTCACTGGGCCTCTTCATTATAGATTCTTGTCTATGTTCCCCCTGATCATCTCTCAACAGTTGCTCTATTCGGATCGAGACTGCTATCAGCTCAGAGAAACTGCTCAAATTAGTAATAACTAACCTTGTCCGAATTTCCATATTTAGCCCATCTTCGAATCTCCTACACTTATCTTCCTTAGTAGGAATCAAGGCAGTAGATACCCCATCAGTTCATTAAACTTTATCTCATATTTTTCCATAGATAAATTTCCTTACTTTAGATCTAGAAATTCATTTATCTTTCTGTTCAGATAGATCATGGGCATGTAGTTTTGCTTAAAGACCTTCAGAAAGTCTTCTCACTTCAAGTTACAAGGCGTGGTGGTACTGCTTGGAACAATTTTCTACCATGGGTGTGCTGGGCCTTGAAGTAAGGAAACTGCATAGTCAAACTTCTCGTTCGACTCACAGTCTATTTGATTGAAGACTCTTTCCATTCTCTCTAACCATCCTTCGACCTCTACAGGGTCTATACTTCCATAGAAATCCACAGCCTTCTACTTTCTTAGTTTATCATACCTCCTTTCCCTTCTCTCAGGAATTTTTAGAGACATTCTCTCAGATCGAGATACAAAAGACTCTTTAATGGCTCCTACTAATTCTAGGTCAGCTGATTGTCCCACTTGATCACCTATAGCGGATGACCTATAATAGACAATAATAGAGATTACTATTCAAGTTTCTCACTATATATCCTATCTATATGCTTATATCTGTCCCTATGGATGCCAAACCATGCTCTAATACTAAGAATTGTAGCACCAAACTCCCATCAGACATTTGTGCCCGTAATTCCTTAAGACATTTAAGCACATGTTTGGTGGAAATAATGCCCTAGAGCAGTCACATTCACTTCCCATGACATTATCATTAAAACATATATGTCACAATCTTTAAAAATCCAATTACTCATTTTCATTTCATAAAATTGAATATACATTGTAACATTACATACTTCAACCTTATATACAATATCAAAGAATTATCAGAGTTTACAGCTCTATTACAAAATATGCTCCATGCTATATAAATGAGAAACTATACAAAATTCTATCTAAATCCTTCAATCTCAACTGACTGACCTTTGAGCCATTTCTTCTATCCAAAAGCAGTACTAGATCTCTTCTAAGTTGTCTTAGAAGCTAAGTCTGTTCTTTCGCACCTGAAAAGTCAATGTTGCAATTTTGATAAGTTTTGCGAACTCAATGAGCTACCCATCATTGATGGCTCACTCATAACACATAACATATAACATATACAGTTCATGTTTCAAGTTCACAAACAATTCATGTCATCATATAATGCACATCTTTCACCAATTATCAAAAAACATCATATAACACTCTATTCACTTATTCACTTTTTACGTTCATAATTGTTTGTACAATTCAATTCAACCATTCATATAATGCATATTAAATTGTACGTGCAATGTTTATGAGACTCATTTTCATTTATTACTTTTCTGTAACCGAGTGCCTTTTTCACTATCCTATATCTATTGTAAATACTGGGCTCATTCATAACTGTCACTTATGCATTGGAGATATAGGGCTCATTATACATAGTAAGCTAGAGGCTCTTACCATATTTTGAGCTTTAAGCTCTTTTTAACTGGCGACTCCGGTCATAACTACCTTTATGTTATCATGCATTCATTTAGTGAAATGCATCATATATATTTAATCATTCACTTGTGCTTAATTTTTTTTCGCATTCACCTTCACATTCATATTCACCATCAGACCTTGGTCCAACATTTAATAATTAAGTTGAGAATCATATATTCTGTCAAATTCATATACAATGGGCACTTATAATATATTATTCATGAATCAAACGCCACTTGATATTCAATGTCCGGAATCAACACATTCAAATCACATAATAATTCAATTCAAAATTTAAACAAAACAATAAATCAATATGAAACCATTTAGGTTACTCACAGTATGTTTCAAATAGCTATTTCCTTGACATCCTAGCAATATTTGGATGTTGTCACTCTAATTGCTCTTCTATATCATGCAATACATACACATTTACACATTAATAATTTGCACATTTTCATGAATACTCAATCATATACATATGTATATATGATATGTATAATGCATGCTCTATGACCATGCAGGATATATTTCCTTAATTCACATCTTATGATCATTCATACTCCATAACTCATATATGTATAAATTAAACTTAGATTTACTCTTCATTTGTACAAGATTATTCTATATTCATCATTCAATCATTTACTAAGGTCATTCAAGCATCAAAAGATCACAAAACATCCAATTTATCATTCACCTTTACTTAATACACATCATTCACCTTCTTTGGATCACATTATTCTTATAACATCTCCAAAATTTCATATCTGAACACTTAGTAAACAACAATCCAGTCTTAAATTTATATCCTCATTCATCACCCTAAATATATCACATATTTAATCCCTTTTTCAAGCATCATTCAAGATTCAATTCAAGCTTCATTCAAGCCTAAGTGCATCATATGAAAGCCCCTTACCATTTGTTGTTTCAAACATCACACAGAAGAAGAATAACTTATATTGATGGCCTTTCCATTTTTTTTCTCAAGAAAAGTTTTCATATCAATTTTGCATGGCCATTTTGATATAGAAAATGAGGTAGTTAGGCAATACATTCTGTTAAAAAAATGTTCCTATATGTATTATGTTTCTAACAACTCTAAGGTCACATAGTTTGGTTTAGTATTCTGCAAGTTATACTCAAAATACTATAGACTATTCTCACACCTCGATAGCACACAATATTCAACTTCAAGACAAGTTTCGAAACCCTTAGAAATAAAATTCAAATTCGATTCCTTTATAAAAATTGTAGCCATCTGTCTCTAGTTTAATATAAAATTAAAATCATCACATTTGGGTATTTACAACACAAGATATGGCTAAAATACATATTCATATTTAGTGGAAACGTAACATATTCCAACCATTCTCCTTTCAATTTTTCCAAATTTTCGACTTCTATGTGTTACATTAAAACCATCTTATGCATAGTTCATCAACTCTACATCATATCCTCTTCATTCTCACCTCAATTTCAACACAAAATCATCCATACTACAACTCATAAAAAGTTATTTGCCATTTACACAAAAACAGAACATGATGTATCCATTTGTTCATCAACAACCAGCACATTTTAAACACCATTATCACAATCAATCCATCCCTAAATAATCATCATAAATGCTTCTATTGAACAAATCATGAATAATATTAACACACTAAAATTTAGAACATAAATCTCTTTATGTTGGCAACTACATTAAAGCATATATGAAGCTCCATGATCATGGTCATCAAATCTCAAATCATTTATCATATTTGGTTCATTTGCAACTACCCATGAAGATCAAAGTGTAACTTACTTAATAAAACTCCAAACTCTTCAAAATCACGTAAACGTTAGCTTTCTATGGCTCACATGTCATCAATATGGAGGTGGGTAGGTTAGGTTTTTCTTGAAAAATGAGGACGACAATCAAAATGATAGTAGCAAATGAAACAAATGAGGACAAGGTTTAAAGTTGATGGAGGTGGGTAAGTGTTGTGGAAGTGAAGAAGATTGAAGAAGATTGAAGAAGATGAAGAAGATTACGAAAAGAAGACGAAAGCAAGAAACAAAACAATTAATATGGTCTTTCAATGTTAAAAGAATCGTAGGTGAGTGTGGCAAGGTAAGTGACACTTGTCACCTCCCTATGGTTCTCTTTAATAACTAGTCTATTTGTCTCCAATTTCTACTCCAATTGTCTCTCAATTTTCTATGATATTCTTCATTAAATCATCATATCCAATATCAATATTTCTACTTTCATTGATCACTTATTTCTATTACCATAAATCAATTGTCCTGCCATTTAGCATTTTTCGTAGTCTAAAATTTCTCAAAATTTCCAAAATTTTACCAAAATTTTTAAAGCAATAATTTTACTCACCAAATCAATTTTCAAGGCAAAATATTTAATATTCACATTGTAATTATTTAAGAATCATTTATATCCCAGAATACGTCAAATGAGTGCTTGAGCAGTCATTGTAATGTGTACAAAAAAATCAAATTCACATATATGTATGCTAATATTATGCATGAGCATGAAATGCATTTCCTAATTTCTCAGTAATATCTCTCATATTCAGTATTCTATGGTTCTAACCCTTAACATGGGGAAAACAGGATGTTACAACTCTTTTTTTTTATACTTTTTTTTAGATCAAGGTTTCTAGCTCATCTTCATCTTCAACTATCTCTTGCCATTCCTTTATTTCCCCTTCTTGGACAAAGGCTTCTTCTTCATCTTCTTCTTCATTTGGAAGCTCTTTTCCACTTCTAATAGTGATTGTCATTCCATGTTCTTTAGGATCAGTTTTAGTAGTATTAGGCAAACTCCCCTATAATTCATCATAATATCTTCTCCAACTGGTTAACCCGATTCACCATATTCTGTATACGACCCTCTATTTCTTGATGCCTTATGTTTGATTGTTGAATAAAATTGGCCATCATATCTTTCAAAGCAGTAATTACCTCCTCAACTTCTTGAAATGTATCTTCTTTCATGAAATTGACTATCATCTCTTCTTTACTATAAGACGTTAGGGAGCTCAGATTGTATAAGGTATTATGCTTATCATACTTAAGTGAATAAAATCTCTCCTTAAATTCATGTTGGCTCGCTACATGCTTGGCAAAGCATTCTAGTAGTTTATTTGTAATACTTTTGTCTTGTTGCTCTTGTTGTACATATTCAGTTGGAGCATAATCATTCCATCCATATTCATAAGGTTTGCTCCACTCTGAATTATACATATTCTCGTATGATGCAACTTGAGGTTGCTTATACATTCTTGGTTGCAACAATATATACATCAATGCCCGACATTAATTATTTTAATAATTACTCCCATAAATATTGCAATATGATATGGATATTGGTTAAGATTTCGAAAACATGTGAGGAAATAACTTTTTCCAATATGGTGATGTTATATGCTGCAATGACATATCATAACTCCCATAAAAGTACTGTCTATTCCATCAATCCATTGTGAGTTGTGGCTATGAGGTTAAGCCTTAATCTTTAAAAATAATCTACAAACACGTCGTCAATGTAGAGAAGTTCAAAAGATAATTAAATGAATAAGCCACAAATATAATAAAATACAAGGAAATAAAATAAAATAAATACAAAAGCTTAATTAAAATAAAATAAAAGGAGAAACAAAAATAAAAATGGCTAGAGTAGTAAAATCTAGATGTTCCTAATATCACTGCCACCGACAACAATGCCAAAACTTGATTGGATATTTCTATACCAATATTAAATTAACCATAAGTGTACAACGTAGTTGTAGCTAGCATAGGAAAAAACGGGTTGATATAATAAATACATTATTTACTAGTACTTACCTTTTTCCTATTAACTAGCCTAAGAATTGGATGTTGGTTTTTAAGAAAGAAAATAAAACTTAACTGATTAACTAAAATAAGAAACAATAATGAACGTAGAGGACAAAAGAAATTACTTAGAAAACTCAATATCAAAGATTAAGAAATTACTTAGAAAACTCAATATCAAAGATTACTATCTAGGTGACGAATCCCTCTATAAACCATTAAATAATTAACCTGTTACATGCAATTATTTTATTGACAATTTGACCATAGAAATTCCCATCTTATGTTAATAACTCTCTCGAGACTACTAAAAACTAATCTATAGGATGATTAACTGAAACATTTCTAGTTAAAGTTCCTAGGATTGTATTATCAATTTATGACTTTTGCTTGTGGGTTTAACCCTCATTTAGGAGATTTATGTTGACCTATCTCTAGGTTTGCAGTCAACTCCTTTCAATTATGGTAGATCTATTCGTGCAAATGATTTCTCAATCTCAATGATGTGAAATTAAATAATGCACTAATATTCCAAATGTATTAGAACATGTATAAACAAATAACTGGATCATAATAGATCAATCAAAACAATTGCATTAAATAAAAGATTAAGCCATATTTTATCACAAACTATGGTTCATCACACCTAGACAATAAAAAAAATTTAGTTACTCATAATAGGAAATGAAATCAAATGTTAACATGCAGAAAAACTAATAGAAAACAAAGAGTTTATAATTCCAAACCTCCCTTTTATTCTATTGACTCTTATTGCAAGTTTGGATTTGAGGTAGCCCTATATCATATCTCTTTTAATGTTAACTTCGTGTTTTCTTTATCTCTGAAACTTTATCATCACCTATCTGCATTTTTCACGTCTTAAATCTAATATAAAAGTCGACGCTCACATATTGCCTCCGCTTATGTCTTTTTATGGTAACATGGTCTGATACACGACTGTGTATGAGATCGTGTATATTCAAAAATCTAGAATTTGCAATTTTACAAGGTCACTAAGACTTACATAAGCATAGACACAGTCGTTTATCTCTAATTTGCTTTAAACTTCATTTTATGCTATGCTTTATCCAAATTCTTATCCTTTTGGCCCATAAAAGTAATTATAACCTATAAATGCACTTGGAGAGAATTAAGTACCAAAAATACAAAAAAAACTACAAAATATCAAGCAAAATATATTGAATATGGGTGTATAAATATAGTTAATTATGTATTTATCACTGCCATAAATGCCTTCACGTTGTCAACTCCTATCTACTTTCTTTTGATATCTTCATTGACACACGTTCTCTAATTACATCCAAAGAGAGCACACCTTCATGAGCTGAGTTGCTAATCATCACGACTAGTGTCTCTCAGTTATTTGGTAATGAACTCAATAGGAAAAAGGCCTGAAGCTAATCATCAAGAATGATATTCATTATAGTAAGCTTCTTGATTATATTCTAAAAATCACCTCGATGCTCCAATACAAATTTTCTAACTTTCAGCTTCAATTTTACAAGCTTTTTAATTAGAGAGGCCTTGTTATGGCCAATCTTCCTTTTGTAGGCTCCTTCTAGCATTTTCATAGCTCAAAAGTATTCATTTCTTAAGGCACGTCATTGAATATGTTGATATCAATCCAATGTCTAATTGTGCCTAAAGTGTTTTTTGCTTAATATTTTCTCATTCTCTATTTAAAATCTTTTAAGGTTTTAAAGGAATGATAAAAAAGATCCTTGCAATATAGAAGATCCTCCATTATGGACCTTTAAATATAATAGTTTGTTGACGTGAACTTGACCATAGAGTTGTTTCCACCTTCCATCATGATGGCTTTGAAACCACTTGTAGGGAGATTATAACATAACTCTGTAAAAGATCAACCAAATATTAACAATCAAAATATGCTTCAACTTCAACCATCAAATTAGTATGAAAATAAGAGACATAATAGTGAAACAAACTCTAAGATTTATGTGAAAAACCTCTAGTGTAGAGGGAAAAATTACATGCCAAACCGATAAACAATTCCACTAAACTCAAATAAGGCTTTATGAGCTTTGATCTCTCGGCCCATAAAAAGTTCTCTCAAAAGTTTCAAGATTAAAACCAAAGTTAATTAATGCAACAATCAGTAGACACTCTTACCAATCCTAGAGACAATAAAAAAGGATAAGAATACTACACTATTTGCCCTATCTTTTATTTTCCTTACTTTTGGACATTATGGTTGCACTCTTATACAAAACCTACTTATTTTTCTCTCATATCACGAAATAGACTTTTCTACACCGTACATGGTCACATACACGAATGTATAAGTGACCATGTCTATGTAACACTGTCTTACTTGCAGATGTTCATGATCACAAAGAGATACACGGTTGTCATACACGATTTTATATGTCATGGACATGAGTGTCTATACGATCATGTATGTCTTCACTCTTTACGTCCTTCTTCACACGGATACAAAGACTTACACGGTTGATCCATGCAGGCATGTGTGCTTAGACAGTTTACATATATGGCTGTGTAAGTTAAGGACATGAGCGTGTAACACCCAACATAACCGTCTCTCCTCTTAAAAGAGCTTCATCTATCTTGACTTTACTTTTTTATCATCTCCACAAGACATAAAAGTGTCTACGATCACTGGAAGTCTTAAAATAGGGTGGTTGGACACTCAATGGTACTTATATGGAGAGTTATAAAATGTAGATAAAATACCAATTTCACATAAAATACCAATTTTTGGACACTCAGTGGTACTTATATGGAGAGTTATAAAACGTAGATAAAATACCAATTTCACATAAAATACCAATTTTACATAATGTCTTGAAGTACCAACTTTTTACATAATATCTTGAAGGACCAACTTCTTTATCCTTTTGAATCAAACTACACATTTTCCATCAATATAACTTAGCCTAAGGAGAATCAATTCTCAGTGTTTCAAAAAAGCTCCTAATTCCTTAGCATAAAAGTAAATGGATTTTAAGGGCAATTATTATGTTTCTCACTAACAATAAAGAAACAAAAATCATTAAATTATGCAATTTATTGTATAGAAATCATCTTTTTTGATATATCATCTTTTATAAACTTTCAAATTCACCAAATTTTAAACTTAGTACGATATTATAAAATTTCAAATACAATAACAATCCGAACGCCTGTTCCCGGAAGCCTGCTGCAGCGCCTGCTGCTCCTTCGCCAGTGGAGACACCTAGCACCAGCGGGACGGCGAGTGGGGAACGAGTGAGGCGCCTTGAGATCAAAAGCTGGATGCAGCAAGCAACGGCTACGACCCTTGGACTAATGTGCAGATACGACGTCAACGTGCTGGGAAAGGCCCGTTGCTTGAGGGAGACAAGGCACAGGGACAGGTAGGCTCTAGGGGAGGCTCGCGGTATGCAACGTTTATGACGCATGCGGCAGGTGAGGAAGTGACCCATCAACAGGCAGATAAGACTGCACTAACGCCTTTAGTTGGTTTCGGATAGAGGTTGTCAGGGTTTAGTTTTGAAGGGACTGTCCCACCTAAAAAGCCAACTGGGGCAGTAAAGCCTAAAGAGCCCGTGAGAAACTTAAGAGTGGGCCTAAAAGGCAAATCGCTTATGTCCAGTACTCAGACCCGCCGGGCCCAGGGTCAGATTAGTGGCGACTAGGGCCCGGCACCCACCCGCAACACACCCATACAACTCAAACCAACACAAGCCGAGAGGAACATAGCAGTTGAAATCCTGACCCATACGGAAATGATTTGCCCTTCACCCATCCTCCCGGCCCAATCTTTGTGACCTGCGGAGAGCCCACGAAGCATGGATGGCGTGCAGGTGCTCGAGAACCAATCCACTCTCAATGAAATTTCAGTCAGGGATCCTCCTGATGCCTCGGCTCCTCTGGATATCGCTATAGAGTTGACTAGTCTGGAGGGGATTCTGGACCCAAGCCTAATTGAGGAAGGACAGTTAGCCCTGCCCCAAGGACCACCCTGAGAGGAGCCAAGTGGGAGCCCTATGGCTCCTCCGCTATAAGGTAACTTTTTCCTTTTCCTTTTATAACGATATTAATTTGGAATTGTCAAAAGGTAAGAGGGGCTCAGTTTTAGACCCTCCTGCACAACTACATCCGCAGTTATCAACCGGGTGTTCTAGCTCTGCTCGAACTCCGGATTAGTGGGCCACGGGCTTAGGCTGTGATTCTTTCCCTAGGGTATGATTTTTCCTTTCGCGTTGAAGCTGAGGGATTTTCGGGCAGTATCTGGCTCCTGTGGAAGGAAGCTTTTGACATCTCTATCCTTACTACTCATCATCAGTTTATTCATACGACGGTTCGGTATCGGTCCCTTTCCTTTGATCTTATCGTCGTGTACGCCAGCCTACAGGTACCTTCCTAGCATAGTCTTTGGTCCGCGCTTTTGTGGATGGATGCCTCTACTACCCAACCGTGGCTAGTGGGAGGCGATTTTAATGCAAAACTGGAACAGTTAGATAAAAGGGGCGGTGCCCACTCGACGCAGGTAGTGAGTCGTCGTTTCCAGGATTGGGTCCATAGGTGTGGAATGCACGATTTGGTTTTTCTCAGGTCTATATTTACGTGGCATTGTGGCACGGTTCAAGCTCAATTAGACCGTATGTTTGATTCTTCTGACTGGATACAGCAGTTTCCCAATACAGTGATTCAGCATCTCCCCTTTCTTGGTTCTGATCACCGTCCTCTTTTGTGCACCTTCCTTCCCCTCCCTCCCGAGGTAATGGAGCGCAACCTTTTCACTTTCAGAATGCTTGGCTAACTCATTCACGGTTCCAAACCATGGTCGAGGAGTCCTGGAACTCGGATGTGGAGTCCCTGAGCTGCTCCCTTCTCCATTTATCTTCCCAATTAAGCAGCTGGAATACACGAGTGTTCAACAATATCTTCCATCGTAAAAAGAAATTAGTGGCCCACCTTGAAGGGATCCAATGGGGCCAGATGGCAAACACTCAGGACTCCTTACAAGAGTTGGAGGATAGGCTCAGTGCGGAATTACTGCAAGTCCTGAGTAAGGAGGAGATTTATTGGAACTAGAAAGCCAGGTGTGAGTGGCTCTCCAAGGGCGACCGCAACACGAAGTATTATCATATGCTCACCTTGGCCAAACGTAGGAAGTTGCGGATTGAGCGGCTCACGGCCCCTACAGGCTAACAACTTTCGGAACCAACCCAGATGCATAGTCTAGTTACAAACTTTTTTATCCAACTTTACACTGGTGAATTCGGCCCTCCCTTACCTTTCCCGATCTCAGGAGCTTTTCTGTCCCTATATGAGGAGCACCTTCAGGCTCTTACTCAGCCGGTTCAGGATACCAAGGTCCGTCGGGCCATTTTTGATATGAATCCTCACATAGCCCCAAGTGTTGATGGGTTCAATGCGCTTTTCTACCAACACCAGTGGGGAACGATCGGACCAGCGGTGGTGGCCACTACGTAAAAAGTCTTCAGGATAGAGCTGTGGGACACTGCATGGAATCACATGCTCCTTTTCCTCCTCCCCAAAACCCCTTCCCCGACTCAGGTGTCTCACTTTCAACCAATTAGCTTGTGTAATGTGCTGTATAAGATCATATCCAAGGTGATTGTTAATCGTTTTAAAGAGCACATGAACTTTTTAGCCGCAGAGAATCAATGCAGTTTCATCACTGGCAGGCACATTACAGATAATATCATTATAGCCCAAGAGGTGATCCACTCCATGCGAAAGAAGACTAGTGCTACCGGCTATTTGACTTTTAAAGTAGACCTCGAAAAGGCATATGACCGACTCAGCTAGGCTTTTATACAAGAGACCCTCCTCGACATTGGCTTGTCAGAGTCGTTAATTTAGGTCATTATGAAGTGTATTACGACCACGACCTTGCAAGTGGATTGGCAATCTTGGGCCCCAAATTTTTGTTTTCCTTGATGTTATTAATTATGAATTAATTTGATTGTGTTAGTTGTATGATTTATGGCATAGTTTGATTTTATTGAAAATATTAATGGAAAATTA
>JANZLF010000220.1:14606741-14626103 GCA_026546835.1 Erythroxylum foetidum | reverse complement strand
AATAAAATATGAGTAATTTATCATTTTCTATATTAGTATTATTATGTAATAAAGAAAAACTGAATAAAATTTAATTTTATTATCATATTCATTATTGATTATTAAAAAATTATTAATATATTTTATTTTATTATCATATTAATTATTAATAAAATAAAAAACATATCTTAATTAATTAATAAAAATGGAAAGGATTAAAAATTAATTTTACAGGGAGAAGGAAAATTAGTTTTCCTTATAATTTTTTTAGTCATATCCTCATAAGTCATATCTTTATAAGTCATTTTATACATAAATAGCTAATTTTACCAAACATCTTTAACAGACAACTAATGCAATCTACTAGTCAAATAGAATCAGCTATCAGCTAAACAGGCCTATGAGTTTTAGCAACAAAAAAAGGTGTGATAATGATCCATTACTAAACCTAAGCCGACAGCTGTAATTTGAAAACACTGATGAACCATACCAACTGCTGTCAAATTTTAACAATCTCATGATCAATTACCAATTTATTTATCCGAAATAACAAAGTGCAGAAGCCAGATAATTACCTGAAGTTGTTTCCTGGAGCTGGCAAGGTGAAGAGTTGTATTGCCACAGATTTCTTGAATGTTAATTATGGCTCTGATAGTTTCGAGATTGCCATTCATAGCTGCCATGTGAAGAGGAGTTTCAAGATTGCCATTCATAGCTGCCAAGTGAAGAGCAGTATTACCTCTTGGTGTTTTCTCCATAGCAGACACAGGCATTTCCTTCAGCAGTTCTCTCATGTCTCCAAATCTGCCTTCCTCGGCCACGGCGACCAAAGAGAATGGACATTGTTGAAGTCTCTGTGTTCCCTTAGACCATAAAAGATCCAGGCTTTTTAATGGAGGTTGGTAACAGTCTTCATTCCGTGTATCCTGGAACTGAAACTCATCTTCTGCCAAAGTTGCAGAAGAGCATAAATGGCAATCTTCAAGTTCATGGTTATTATCATTTTCGAGATTCTTTAGATCATCGTCTGCGCGTCTTGAGGTACTCATTTTGCCTCAGCAACAAGGTCTCTGTGATAATCGTAATACCAAAAAGAATGAAGCTATGTCAAATATATTTTGGGGCTCAAGAAACTAGTAAGAAATTTCCTGCACATAAATTTCAATCAGAGTAGTTGACTAGATCTGGAATGGGGTAATGGGCACGCAAGACTTGGGAAACATCAGTTTAGTTGATTTTTATCACAAGAAACGTGACAAGAGCAGGGAAAGCGACCTCTTAGCAATTTCAGGGAAAAAGAACCTGACCACTGAAATTCTTCAGAGAAGTCAAGTGGGATTATAGCAATCTCTAACATTATAAAATACTTTTTTTAATAATTTAAAATAATTGAAATCTCCTAGACACTTCATGCCGTAGAATTCATTGACCATATTATTTCGTGTCTTTTCAAAGAAGGGGAAAAGCAAGGCAAGAGCAGCTTCCTGGCAACTCTCCATCGTGGAAAAGCAAAGTCCTGCATTTGAATGAAGACTTCCGTGTCTCCAAGACTATGACCTTGTCGGAGATGTCTAAAAGATGGAGCTTAGAATGACAATCTATTTTATAGTGTCTTATTATATCTCATAAATTTCAATCATTTACTTATGTAAATCTCACGTAAATCTTACATAAATAAACACGAATAGTTAAAATTTATAAGATAGAATAAGACATCATAATATTAGACAGAAGATCCTGTCCTGATAATCTAAAACGATGTCTTAAATAAAAATTACTAAAATAAAGCTATTTTTAAGTAGTTCGAATAGGATTGGACGAAGAATAATTTATGAAGAAGATGCAATCCTTGGAGCAGTCTAGGAGCACCTCGAACTAGAATACCCGTGGCCATAACCAGAGCTAAGGAAGAAAACTGTATCAGGCCATCCAAATGGATCAACCATTGGATCCAAAACCTAGAGTAAGTTATCTCGGAATAGATCAACAGGTTCATGCTAAAGTTACACGAGAAACACCGCAAAACCTCTTTTAACTTCTGGTTTAACACGAAATGGAACAAAATTCTGTTATATACATGAAAGCTTCTGATTACAAAAACACAAGACTATCTCGACTCAGATGTATCATCATGAACAATGGTAATTGTCCTCATATCCTGTAAGCTCACCTCAAGAAACCTCCCAAAATTTTGGCCTACTGATAAACTCCAACTCTTCTATTCTATAAGCTTAAGTTACACAATTTACATTCGACTCAAGAGTATGATTATCGTTTCACATGGGACCAAATTGGGGCAATTTCCCCAACCCCTTGTAGTCTGCCCACATGTTCGAACCCTGGACGAGGAGAAACAAATGTTGTCCGACAATCTTCGACTAGGCTACAAACCGGGCTTTTGACAGAGATAACTTAAATGGAAGTATCAGAAATGGAAACTACATCAGATATTGCCTAAGAGATTCACCACTCATGGATTCCATTTCCTTCAGAATATCCTGAGCAAGGGATTTGACAGATAACTCTGCATCCTCCAGTAATTCACCAAGGAATGGGATGGTCTCCGGTAGTAGTACCAAATATTCTTCTTTTAGACTATCCAGAAGGTACTTAACAATTCTTAATCCTAAATTTCGAGATCGCATCTTCTCACTTCGTGTTTGCAACAATACCTGCAACGTTCCACAAAATGCGTGCAAAAGTGCCAGCAGAGTTGTGATTATTATTTTTATTGCATTATTTAACAATTCAATTTACTTGTTATCATCATTGTACAAAAATTCTCATTCTTACCTCGTGGTTCAGGGGCTTCCACAGGAGGTCAGTTCCTGCAGTCACAGCCATTTGACCAATGCACACAACTAACAATTCATCAACTTCCTGGACAGATGGAATCTCTGGATGGTCTTCCAGGGACGTCGGAGTTTCTATGTTAAGTTGTAACACGATGGGTTTCAGAAGAACCTGCAATGATAATATACTAAAATTAAGAAATTAATCAACTACAGATATTTGGCATAGAATTCATATGAGAAGAGTTCATGGACAATACATTAACACGATAGACAATAACAAACCAACTTTCTTACTTCCAGCAGATATATGCCATGTACTTGTGTAAACAAATTTAGTAAGGTTAAACCACTAGCTACCCAAGACAAAGAAACTTGCACTCATCATCCCAAAAGAAATTAATAATTCTCTAAATTGGTGTAAATTCTTGCATCAAGCATTCAGGTTCAGGGAAAATGGAAGGGAATAGAAATTAGTAAAAGGGGGAATTGGTCAATTTTGCAAGCCCATTCATTTGATATATTTCTACAACCTTAAATCTGTAATTAGCGCATAACACCAGTGAGAACAAAATGTTCAAAAAAATCTGGAAAAATACGGATTATTTGGAAGTAATAATTCTTTGGATGATTTTTGCCAGGCTATACAGATTGATTTTAAGGTGTGGACAAACTTTTATTTGTTAAATGATTCGATGATGAAAAGTAAACACAATATATCAGCTAGACTATAAATGACAATTCACAAACCTGGAAAGTTGAGGAGTCAAGGAACTTCAGGTTTCCAGTGTCGTGCAAAAAACACTTATGTAAGGCTGATATAATTAATGCCCTTAGATGCCAGCTTTTTAGAGATACAATGCTGTTTCCCTCTATATTACCACTTCCTGCTTCCTGAATCTTGGCTTTCTTCTTCTTCCGAACCAAACCAGTAATACTAGCACCTCCAGTATCAGTAAGATGCTTGACACAAGCCTCAAGTAAGTATTTGAAGTAAGGTACAAATAATGACCTGGGCAGGAGAATGATATTGTAAGAATATATTTTTCTTTGTGGTATGATATTGGAAGAATACTCAAAATGCCATTAAATCTTCTCCTAGTAACAAATATATATTTTGTTACTATTTAGAACCACATGAGAAAAGAAATATCTTGATACTATTTAGAACCACATGAGCAAAGCAATAATTTGATACTCCAACAGGCTGAGATAGTAGCCAAATGCCTGCACTCCTTCCACAAGACCACATTTGCCCAACAAATCCCCTTACACCCCTCTCCCCTAGGAAACACGACAAACTAAGTAGAAAAAAAAATGACTATTTGGATTTGAAGAATTGGAATACAATAGAAGACTTCAGGAAATCTAAAATGGTGATTCTCTTGGTAGAAAATTACATTGAAAAAAGATAAAGAAATAGGTAGGAAAGTATGGAGTATAGATGCTGGTTTACCGATGGTTCTCAGCAAGTTTATTCACCAGAGCATAGAAAGATATCATTCTATCAACAGGTCCACCCCCGCTGTTCATTGTTTCTTCCAGGTTAGACTCTGCCCATTCTATACTTCTAATAAAGAGAGGCTTGAACATGGTTTCTGTAAGTTTCATTGTCAGAGATGTAATTGCGATAAGGATGCCTTTTTCAACAGCATCAATATTTTGAATAGAAACAGGGTTTTGATGTCGAAGATCAAGTGCGCGCAAGCAGAGATCAAATATTTTTCCATGGTAACCACCAATAGCAGATCGGTCCATTTTACCAATTAAGCTTGCCAACATCTCAAAGGCAATCACCACGCATGAATCCCCAGACTCCACAGCACTGGGATATATTTTAAGCATAGGCAGCAGAGCAAGTCGAGCCTATACAGAAGAAATAAGGATATTTATTGCAGAACCAATCAGAAACTAGGAAGAAAGACAAATTAGGTTCTATAGACTCACAGGGATTTTCTCAGTAAGGAGCCTCCGTATTACATCAGCGTGAAGTTTTAGCTTTAGTTTAGATGCTGATGTATACTCAGGGGTAAGCAGCATAAGGCTTATGATATCTCCAAGATATGGATTCAGAAAACCACCAAGCTGGTCTACCACTGCCTCAAGAGTCACAAGAACTGATGGCATAAGAGATTCTTTAGAAGTTAATGAAGCAGTGGAGGTGTCATTGTTACGATCATATTTCATTTCATGAGTTGAGAATGAATAATTTTTAGACTTTTCTATCACATTCTCCATTATTCGAGGCAGCTCAGCTAATGCTCTTGGTCCAAGGACATTAACCAGGGCACCAGTTGTTCGAAGGCAAGCAGATGATACAGCTAAGTTCTTTGAACTAATTACTCTTACAATAGGGGGAAGACACATGCTGAAGACGGAATGGTTAGAAGAAAAGCTGTGACTCAAGGCTTCAATTGCAGAAACTGCTGACAACTTCAGGGAACTATCAGAGTCATATGTTGTAGATTCAACTAGCTGAACAATTCCCAAGCACATTCTATTGAAAGACTCAATTGAATTATCATCCATATGAATCCAATCAGCTCTTGCTTTAGAATTTAATTCTCTTCTTCTCCTGCTCTTTGCTTTGATCAAATCATGGTCCCTCAACGTCTCACTGACAAGCCGAAGAGCCTGATGACACATAGAGTAGTCAAAAAATGAATTGATACAAGTTAGAGAATATATCAAACAATTAGCCAAGGAAATAGCTAGGCCTCTATTCCAATACATACTCAAAAAAGACATCAACATAATGCACACCCATGGAATTAAGTTGACATTTTTTAAATTAAACATGAAAAAAAAATGAATATTACCTACAAAAAAAGTATTAATTCCATCAGAAATTCCCAAGAATATCTAACAACATACCTTTTTCTGCATGTTTAAATCAACGTGGCCAAGTAAATTACTAATGGCCCTGAAGTAGGCCGAGGGGATCATAACTGTTGTAAGAGTCCTCAAGACAGTATGCATACGTTCGTTCAATTTTTTCCTCAATTCAACAGCAATACTGATTTGCTTTCCTTTTGTTACCATTAGTTGCGAAAGAATAACAACATTCTCCAGTAGATCTTGCAGAGTACTCTGCCAAAATAGCAACCATAAACATAAGTGCACTTGCCATGTTCACTGCAGTAAAAACAAACAATCTGCAACCAAAAAACTGGATCACAGGCATTGATCTAATTAAATATTCAAACAAAAAATTGCATGATGCAATAAACTGTTGACATTATCCTTAATATGAGAAATAAATGGTTATTAGTACTTATTAAGGGAAAAAAGATATGTACTTCAATGGCCTTTTATAATATGCCTCCAGAATGATAGCAGGGGTTTTAAGTATACCATCTCTTATCTGACTGTTACAACAAGTCATCTACCAGAATCCAGCCCTCACCCACTAATTCTGTTAAATCACCACTGCATAAAATTCCAAAACTAGCAGGCAGGGGGGACAAAGGGCAAGATAACAGTCATCATTTATAGTAGTGCAATATATTCTTGAAAACACAAAAACAATTTTCAGAGATAATTTAATACATTTATCTGACAGGAAATAGAGAAAAAAGAGTTTAGAAAATTTTTGGCACCTGTATATTGTCCAGATCTTCACTTGATTCAAGACTGAACGTAAACTGTGGATCCTGTAATTTGTTTAAGACAAATTCCATTGCAAATAACAACAGTAGAAACATTTCTTTGTGTGGATTTCCATTTCCCACAAGTTGAAGCAGCATAACAAGGGAAGGAAGCCATATCTTATATGAATACTGGTCATAAATCTGAACTGCAAAGGCATATTCCCATTCTCTTTGTAAAGAAGATGCAAGATCATCTGGATCATGCATGTCAACAAGCCAAGATTGCCCTTTCCTTGAAATTGATGACTGGAAAAGAAGAACGAGCAATGAAGCCAAGCTACTTCGCTCTCCCAGAATCCTGCACAGGACATATCAACTTAAGCAGAAGCTCAAAGAAGTAATGGAACTAAAACTTTGTCCAGGGATACTACCTCAGCAGGTATACCATAATTGACAACCGTCTGTGACCAGCAACCTCAGGCAATACATTCACAAAAATCTGTAAGCATAAGCAGAAATACAACATTAGTTTGAAAGCAACTAGCCCAGCATAATACTCGACTAATGCGCAGAACTAAAACTGATAAGAGAACCTGTAGCAATTTGTCAGTATTTCCTGTCTTGGACAACCAACAAGGAACAACAGCAGATATAAGATCTTCAAAGACACGCTGGGAGTGGCTGTCAATCTATACATTTGCAGGATACACAGCCAAACATTAAATAATTTCCTCACAATTTCTATTTCTTTTACAGTCAAGGCTTGTTTTCAAGATGGGACAATTCAAAGGAAGAAGTGATAAAGAAGCTAACACTTTTTCTTTTTGAAAATGACATTAATATTTTTATTTACAAATTCCACTAACAAATATTTGGTAAAAAAATAAGCACAAAATAAAGACAGATGCAAGCAGTTTACACTGCCAGATACGAATTTACAATAGTATAACTTGTAAGAGATCACTAGATGTATCAACAAACCTGTGTCACAGTTGATTCTCCAATCATAGTGAGTATATCCCATATATGCTCCAATATTTTATCTGGAATGACTTTCATAATGGATGTCAAAAGTGTAAATACATGGTTGCGCGTGACCCCATCTTTCACAGAATGGGCACCCTTGACTAACATTTCAACATCAATTTTGTTTGCAATATCATCCTGCAAGGAGAAGAGGTACTTGAAGCAAACAAGTATATAAACAAGTTGTCGGTATAGCATGTAACCATTTCCTGTAAATTCGAAAATTTGTGACGTAGGACAAACCTTCAGAGGATTGGCATTTACAAGTGAAGCTACAATATCTTCCAGTACTAACAAAAGGGTCTGTTGAGTGTAGAACGCAGTGCTAGAAATGGTCTGGGAAGTGTCAGATGAAGCATGGGACCAATTTCTGCCTTGGGATGATCCTAACTCACCTGAGATGATTTTCCCGAGAAGCTCAAATAAAGGCCCTACAAGAAATTCCCTACAACATCAAAATGAATCGAGCAAGTTAGAGAATGCAAGTATGGAACAGTAGGGGCATATAGAGGTATAATTCAATGTCAAGAATTTGAGTATTTGGTGAAAACAGACCTGTTAGTTATATCTTTCTTCAAAATCAATATGTCAAGTAAGGAATTCAGAAACGTCAGTGCTTTTTCTCCTTTGACAACCGCAACACGATCAGAGTTGGATATGTGTAGTTTTGATTTCTTCTTCTTCCCATGTGCCGAACCAGTAGATTGAATTTCACATTCCAATATGAAGCCAAGTGTCCGCACAACCGTAGGATAAGTAATCTGCATCAGCAAGACTTCTGCTAGTCAAAGAACTGAAAGAATATAATACAAACTCAAGCATACTACAGAGGAACTTATTGATGCAAAGGGAATCCATTCTCCATCAAACAACTGTTGCACTTTCAACATTTTCAGACAAATTTTCCACAATTTATTACAAGCCACATACACAAGGATTGCAATGTAACAATCATCTCAAGTTTAAACCGTCCTCCATATCACCTAGAACACTTCAGCCATCACCAGCCCTACCAGTGCAAGATGCAGGCGACATTTCAGTTCATTCCATGATCCTCTCAGGACGTAAACCTTCAAGCAAAAATTCACAAGACCACCTTGCATCTGATGCAAGACTATACTTGATTGTGTCTCAAAGTCCCATATGGTTATAAGGAACAGATAAAGGTTGAGTTTATGTTTGTTTCAATACTAGAACATATTCTACATGAAAAGTCAATAGATGCACAAACACAGGCAAAATGTCAACAGAGGTAGAGCATGGTGGTTCAAGCATTAATCAGCATGGGCATGACATTGACATTGCCAAGACACACCTAAAGTGATAATACCAAGCATGACAGCACCCCAAAAAAAAAAAAAAAGCCAAGGCCACACAAAATTAGCTCCCAAAATGAATCAATATTGACAAATCCATGGAGAAAAGAACAACCAGACAAACAAAAAGAAAAGAGAAACATTTAAGAACAATGGAACAAACTTTTAATCGCAACAAGGCGTCTTTGGTTGCATTCTGGATGTCAGCACTAGCACTTTTAAACAAAAATACAAGCTCGCGAAACAGAAGATCCTGTTCAAAGAGAAATTACACAATTCAGTTCACACTTCCACTGCTGGAGAATCTGTAGGCAAACACTATGCCTCTTAAAATTATTGATGACAACCAAAGTAAAAAGGAAAATATCTACTTAGTTCCTGTTAAGGAGATTGTCTCAGCAGAAATATGTAAAGCATTTTGTAAGCATTCCACAAGCTAATATCCTAATTAGCTAACGAGCACAAGTACTTATAAGTAACCTGTTCTTCAGATTCCAATCCACTGTATACTTTATCTGTCAGCCTCTGCAAAACAGTCAGGCAAGGATCCACGACAGCAGATTCTTCTGAACAGTGCCCGCCCAACTAAAAGATTATACATCCCCAAGCAAGTGTCTTACCATCAAAGGCCAAAGATACATAATAAACAGTCATGAAGAAAATTTGTTAAACAATACTCACCTGTAAAGCCCTTAACAAAAATTCTCTGCAAGCATGTCTCTCAACTGATGAAGGGGTAGCACAGATCTAATACACCAGATGAAGCAAACAAAGTAAGTACAAAATGAGAGAAGTTCTGAAAATGTGTTGCTCAAGGGGCATTGAAACTTTCAAAAATTTACCTCCAGAAGAAGGCATAATATCTTGATTTCGGTTTTTGACAACTTCTGAGACGATTTATGCTCATAGTCATATTCTCTGCATCTTTTCAGGAGTTGAGACAATAATGACTCAATATCTCTAACACGCATGATCATACCACCCAATCCTTTGAGTAAAGATATGATCTTTTGCTGCCAAAGATATCCACCTCAATTCTATTAAACGATCTCTATAAACAATGAAGAATCCTTTACACAAACACATGAATTGGAAAAATGAGAGCAAATAGAAAAAGAGGACATACCTTGGCAAATGCAGATTGTTGCAGAGCATAGCCCAAAATAAATTCAAGAATACTCTCTTTTGTAGATGGATCAAATCTAGAATTGCAATAAAGATCAGGGTTTCATAAACAATAGAAAAGGATACTGTACTATGAAGTAAGCAACTAGGATAACAAATAATCAATAACAGCCCGCTTAAACTTTCCCGCACTAATCCAACAACAAAACAGAAGTAGATGAATGAAAGAAAAGGATTATTCCATTAAGCAGATACCTCTTTTCAACATTTTGTGGTACTAGAAGGCTACCACAGGGTGAGCCAAGCAACGATGTCAAAAATGAAGGTAAAAATTTTGTATCCGACACTATAAGCCTTTTTACTTGAACAATGAGGCCCAGAAGCTCATCAAGGAAATGAATCCAACTTGCATTGTTCCCTGTCATCATTCCCATTCAGAATATAGCCACAGCAAAGTTGACAACATGGGAATAAACAAGCAAAATGTTTGGACATTAAAGTTCAAAGGTTATACCATTTTTCTTGCTAATATCATGTACATGTTGGGATAGTGCATGTAACCCTTCAATGCAGCCCATGGCAGCGACCCTTATATCCTGAAAATACAACATAGCAAATAAAAAAAAACCCACATAGATAAAGCAGGGTTAGTTACATCAGACTTCCCATTGGTCTGAACTTTTTGTTGCTTGAGTCTCTAATTTTTAAAAACTATCATACAGCTCCCTAGGTGGTTTTTGTTTCAATCATACCCCCTAACATCATTATCCATTAGATTTCTAACAGAAAATGGGCAAACAACGTCGTATGGCTTGATTAGGAGTTATGTGACACAACTGTCATGTTTGTGCCACGTATCACACGATGTCTGTGGTTTGGGAGTCATAACATCCAAATGAGTTTGACCCACATATAGATGAAATCGTGATTTTGTCCATTCTTTGTTGGGTTTTCTAACATAGAATGAAGTTAGGAGATACAGGTGAAATAAAAACCAAACCTTGGGAGGTATATGATAGTTTTTAAAAATCAAAAGCTGAAGTAAAAAAGGAGTAAACTATAGGGGGGCCAATATAATTAACCCTATAAAGTAATGCACGTTAATGAAACAGCTGTTGGTCAGGTCAAATTTTTCATCATAACTTGAGCAGTTTAGTTATACAAAGCTAAGAAAGGTTTATCTAATAAGGTAACCAAAACATTTGACACAAAACCTGGCTTTGATGAGCGAGAGGAACAAGCAGTGAAGGGAAGTTGGCCAGAAGTTGAAACAGTAGCCTGTTATCAGGCTCAACACAAAGGAATGCAAAACAATGTAGACTCTCAACTTGAACAGCAAGATGAATATCTACAAGATAAAATCCCAATTAAAAAGTATATAACTGTATCAACAAACTCCTTGAAGAATATACCCAAACTAGAGCTAAAAGCAATCAAAAAGATATCTTGTCAACATAACAATGGAAGAACCACCACCATGCAAGTGTGGACTAAACTAAACTAAAAAATGACATCCCACTCGATGCCACACCTTTGAACAGCAAATCAGCACAAGTATGCCAGCAATTATATGATCTTAACTGTTGCTAGAAAATCAGCACAAGTATGCCAGCAATTATATGATATTAACTGTTGACAAGCACCTTCATCCAAGAAAAAACCATTCAGAAAATCAATGGGTGAGATTTTGCATCTGATAACAAGATAGCACTGGTGCTCCTTGAAAACATGCTTCAACCTAGAGGAAGCAAAAAAAAGAAACAGGTCTCTAAGTTTAACCAACTTCCCATCATCACCCTGGAGCAGAAAACAAATCAAAGTCAACAAAATGATTGGAAAAAGAAACAATTAAAACGGGCAAAACATCAAAATTCACCAACCAAAATGATATCCGCGGGTGCCACAGAAATAAATGCCTCCAGTAACTTCCAAAAGAGGCAAATGAGAACATGTGCATTTAATGTTTTGGAGTCTGTATCCAGCATCTGATCTAGGAATTTTCCACAATCCCATTGTAGTATTTCTTTCTTGAACTGTTAAGAAATAGGATAAGGGTAAATTATAAAGCCAAAACCAAGATAAACCCAAATACCAAACAAGTTACATCAACCAACCTCAATGAAAGAAATATCATCAGCAGACTCCAAAACTTCCCACTCAGCCTTCAGAAAAGAAATGCAAGCTTCAAAAAGTGCCAAAAACCGTCCACTTTCTATCAATAAGACGACAATAATATTGTCAGCCTTTTAATACCCCACGAATAATAACATAGCAGCATAACTTATGCAGAATCAACAACTACAGAAGCAAATTTCAATCTATATTTACAAGACAACAAAATGTGAGTACTAAATGACTGGAACTATAAAGTTATAGGATAGCTAGTATTTTAACTGAAACTCCCTACAAAGTATTTTACAGTAAAGTATTTTTGAATCTGTGGTACAAAAGTCCTCTCATCTAAATGAAGAGACCATCAGAATCTACTTAAAAAGATGGGAACACATCACTGTTCATCTGTATTAACCAAATACAATGCTTCCTGAAACTAAATCATAAATTTTGTTATTCTCTAAGTCTGAAATCAGAAAACTTTATACAGGTAGGCGAATTGCTAAGTTCCTTATGTCTTTAGGATCCAAATGTGGCAAATTATAAGCAATAAGGACAACAGAAACTTCACAAAACAAGCACTGTTTTAAGTCTCAACCCGGCATGCTTACACAAAGTAGTGAATACAAAGTTTGCTCCACCTAGCTCAACCCTCTTTATGTTTTGTGGAATCAGTCAAGAATAGATAAACCACACTCAAACAGAACAATTGCACTTATCAGCTATCTGCTTCAAACACTAGAAATATCTGTTATACTGTCCAGAACCCAACTAGGGAAAAGCACACAAGTAATCAGCCTCAAGTCAACATGAAATGATTACTATAACTAAAAAAACTCAATTCACATGCAAGCTTAAACACCTTCAACCCTCATACCAAGTCGACTTTGAGTTCTTGAGACCTAATATCAAGAAATCATGTTGAGAGATTCAACTTGCAAAATGGAGAATGTGGCCTAAGAAAGAAGCGATGGAAGATCAGAGAAACATACCATTCCTTGAAGCCATAAAAGCCTGCATCAAGACCAAGAAGACCACTGTTTTTGAAAAGCCAAAATTGTCGCAGCTCTGGATAAGCCAAGGGATGTATTCATTAGGGTGCACTAGTACTGTTCCTGCATAGCTGTTAATGATCTTCACATTAACTGAAGATACACTCTCCCGCCGTAATTTCTGCATTGTTTAAACATACAGAAACATAATGTTAGTTGGTTGATGAGAAACAAATATCAGGCAGGCAGGAAAAAATGTTTTCAGAAGAGAAACTAAATGCCCAAGCACAAAAAATTGCAAGGATTAAAAACTACTCACTATTTAGCAGAACTTTCTTCAACAAATAAGCAGTCTAGCTGACTAGACATGCAACATTGGTATCTAATCAGTGTATAACTTCTCTCAGCGAGCCATTTCAAGCTTAAGAACAACCATTTAGAGTTTTAAAGCTTTAAAAACAGCTGTTCTATTTACTCTTATAAATTTACACAGTACTTCAGTCTTAAGTCACTTAAAAATATATGAGCAAACAGTGACAACTTTGTATAATCAATTCCTCATGGAATAACTAGCTATCCTATTAAGTTGAATAGAGACAAGCCCTATACTTTTTGGTGCACTAAATGATAGACTGTCCTTGTACCAGGCCAACAACAAAATTCTGGAGTTTCATATTGACTTCTATAGTCTTAAACGATTAGGTTTTCAAAGGGTTCTGATCACATACTCTCAAGCATAAACTTCCAAAAAAAAAAGTTCCACATAGACAGATGAATGTCCATATGAAAAAAACCAAGAGTAAAACAATTCACCCTCTCTTCGGTGGACACATAAGGAAGATTACGATAAAAAGGCCACTTCAATTCCTTTACCAGTTCCAAGGCAGATCTATTAGGCTTCTCTGTCTGCATATAGTAACACAAAGAAATTGATAAATCAACAAGAAAGTAAGAAATGTTTCCTTTGTTTAATTCACCAAAATGGCAATGCAGGGATCACCAAAGAAAAGTATATGAGCAAAGAACCTTGGGTAAGATTAGGAGTAAAGGAAAGATAATGGTAGCAACTTTCTTTGAATGCTGATTTTGATCACAGAAGCTTGCAGTGGCAATCTTTACTACGGAAACAGCAACATCAACAGCCAGAGATGCTTGGTCTAATGAACCTGTAGGACATCATTGATTTAGAGAAACAGTAAGGATCAAAACTATAGTGCCACATTTTAAAGTTGGCAATTTCCATGTTTCCAATTTTAATATTTGCAGAGACCAATAGTTGAAAATTGCAGGAGCTGAACCCTAGCATCATGGAAGTAGAAGATCAGAGCAATAATACTTACTTGACCAAAGGATGTTGAGACATTTTTTAAGTATATCTCCTAACAAATCAAGAAGATCTGGGGGTTTCATCAACACAGGCAATCCCCCAACAGATAATGCAGCTTGAACAACTGATAGATCATCATCACGAAGCTGACACAGTATGGCATCTTGAATAGTTACAAGCCTCTGACACCAAGTGAACAAAAGGGAAATCAAACAAAATCAGTTTATAACATTCAAGAACCATAATTTGATGATTCGGGCATTTTGTTGATGATGGTGGGTACAATTTATTCATTAAAAAGAAAAAAGACCCATGTCGATACCTGTCTAATGACACCACTTGTTCAACTTTATAGAATTAACTAAGAAACAAATTACACAAGATGAGATTGACACCAAATTGTACCTGTGAATCAGTGCCCTTGCTCTTTATAAACCCAGATATACTTAGACCAGATAATGTGGCACGCCTTACCTCAGCCTACATCACATAAAAACTAGTAAGAAGTTTAAAAATATGTTAATAGTACCCAACTTCGCATCAAATATGTCAATAGATAATACCTTAGGATGGTTTAAAGCAAACCAAATTTTGGAATCTGACACAGAAGCTGAGAAATTGAAGTTTTCATCCAACATTGAACTCAAGACATCAAAAACTGAATCCCCTTGGTTGGCATTCTACAGTAAAGATAAACAGTCAATACAACCATTAAGCAAGAAAAGCATAGGTGGAAGGGAATTGTTGTCTGACTAACCGTCAAAAAAGAATGAACTGCTAAACGAAATTCTGACGGATAATTCATGTTAATAGCCAACAAAATCTCTTTAGCCCAGCTTCCTAGCCAACAAGAAAGAAATATCTGAGTAACAACAACAACTATCATGATGGTAATTGAGTATGAGGTAGGTGTCAGTACAACCAACACTCCAACAGAAAGGTGAATGTTGAATAGTTTATTAAAGTTACAAGAGTAACTCACATAAATGAAAAGATGACTGTGCATATGGATGACGAGTGATAAGATAAATGCAAGCTGTAAAATAAGAAAAATAAAATTTGGTTGCTTTTAGCGTACCACATTCAGATGGGACTGAACTACTATTCTTCTGTGACTTTTTCATGCAAGACGAGAGAACGTTTGAGACCATAAGATCAACAAACTCTTTTACAGGAACTACATTTATGATGGACACCAATGCATGTTGGCATCCTGGATCAGAATAACTGCAAAACAAAAATCAATCAACTCCAACGCAATGACCGTGAAGAGTTTCTTATAAAAAAATGAATAGGGAATTAACTCTAACCTGCAGTCAACCAGAGACTCCAAAAGAACAGCAAGGAACCTACTGATATTGAACTCCTTCAATAGGTCCAAAAGAATGTGAGTTATGTCCCTTCAAAATAAAGAGACATAGAAATCAGAAGAAAAAAAGGAAGAAAGAAACCTATATGCAGTTACATGCCTCACCGTAAATGTGAAAAGAGTTGTAGGGGGCTGATAAGGTACCTAGTTTCCGAGAACATCTCCAAAGCCTTTTTGGGAAGCATATCCACATATTGCAACTGAAAAATTTTGCAAAATAAAGAGGAAGGTAAACTAAAATAAAAATTGTATGTAACATAAAGTTGCTGAACTTAGATTAAAAATCAGATGAAAATTTTTATAATGAGAATGTCACATCTACATGAAGCATATCATCCACTAAGCCAAGACCTTTATGCTAATACTTAGAAGAATAGTAACAAAGCAGTAATAAGAAAGAACCTATAAGAAAATTAAGGGAAAATAAGTCGGAAAAGAATTCCATAAAAGCCATCTGCTTAATCAGATGTTTATGCATCTGAACCAAATAAATATTAGAGAAGACACCTGAACAAGGTTAATTAAGGCCATAATCGACAAATGAAACCATTGAGTTGAATCCTTTGCATCTTTCCTAGCTAAATCAGATATCAACCAAACCAGAATTTTAACAAGTTTAGGAGACAACGCAACTTTAGCTGCTAGTAAACCAACAATCATCAAAGCACCGCCTGTATAGAGGAAAGTATAGTCCACGTTACAAGTAGAGGGAGAACGAGAGGTAAGCTCAAACAATAGTAGATCATAGTTGACCAAAGCCAGGGAACAATAATCTAAAACCCTACCTTGTGATCTGAACTGTTTTTGCTACCACTCTGAAGTCCAGAAAACACAAATGGTAGGATTCTTTTCACAAAATCATCATTTGCAGCCGTCAAGGAACTCAAAGCTTCAAAAACAACAGCTGTACAGAAGCTGACAGTTGGCGTTGAAGGCTGATACTTTTTCACAGGAGAGGCCTGCGGAAAAGATATTCAACACACAAATATAATGACAGAAGTAGTGAAACAACACGAAAAGAAGCAAAATGCAAACACTCACATAGTTGCACAAGGCCTCCAATACACCCATATCACGAATACATTGCTGCACAATAACACGCCTAGGTGGTGGTGCACCTGAGACTTTCGTGTTAGATGAAAAAGAACAGATGCACAAAATAAGAGCTGAATGAGAGAACACGCAACAAAGGTACGGAGGCTGACGCGCAAGAAGACTCTAGAAGCAACAATTAAAATATCTGGAGCTTGGGCCTAATGGGTCAGGCCAACAACACTCAAGCCCATGTCCAACAACTCAACTAATTACGGAATATATTACAACTTCTCCAGACTCTTCCATTTGTATGCCTATATATACACGAACAAACATCAATAAAAGTGGCTGAATAGAATGTTTTCCTCTTTTCCTGTATAACTTTATCAATAATTACAAAGACAAACATCTATTTTGAAAATGGAATCGAATCTAATAATGACGGTTCTTGAAACCTTCCTTAATTAATCCCTTTAAAGAAGTGATTTGTGTTATATTTACTATATAACCATTAAGGCAAGCTTTGTTAAAGTGATTCTATGAATTCTTTTCTAACCATAACAAAAAAAAAGTGATTATATTAATCATCAAAATTAAAGCACTCGTTAACACATTTCTTCTTTTGTTAAGTTGAAGGAGGGTATCTTAATGACATATCAAAGATATGCAATGTATTGATAAAGATAAAGATTGTAAAACAACTATTTAAGTGGGCAATCAAACAAATAATAAGCAAAATGTGGGAAAACTTTAAATTAGATTGCATCACTTCATCGTATTACTATATTATATAGCTCTAGCTCTTAATATGCATTATGCCATTAGCAGAAATCAGAATTGTAGATTAGTTACATCACCAAACCAAGAAAACAGAACTCCTTAGTCAAATCATAACTAGTCAACCACAATAATCCTCTCCAAACAGTCAAACATGTTCAATTATTTATGAATGTGAATAATACGAGAAAACTAAATTTCAGTATAGAGAGAGTACCTTAATACAATGGTTGGTGCATGAAAAAGGGTGCAGGGGTGACTGTTGAGGCTGGTGATTGGTGGCAACTGGCATGGTGATAAGGCAGCTGCTGGTGACTAGCGACGTGGTGGTGAGTGCGTAAAGACACAATGAATAGTGAGTAAGAGACGTGAGACGGTGAGGTTGGGATAAGAGAGAGTAGAGACGGAGAGGGAAAGGTGATGAAATAAAATTAAAGTAAAACAATGTCGTTTTTCTTCTTTTGTTTAATTGTTTACTACATACAACAATGACATTTTGCTTTTAAATCAAAACTACGTTGTTTTTCTAGTGTAGACAATTCTGAGCCTAACTAGAGGCCTAAATTTTTTCTTCAAACAAGGCTCGAGGAACCCAAGCCTGGCCCATTGATTATAGGTTAGGCCCAATTTGCCATTCCTCTGGGAAGTCTAGGTATCTTTGGTGTGGCCAACGATGATAGTTGATTTACATAATGGCTTACCATTGTGTATAAGAACTAGTACCTATCGGTAAATGGGGTTTGAATTAAACAACAGTTGGCTTTGTTGATGAATAATTTCTCCTCTTGTTTCATAATTGATATCTTTTTCAATTATTGTAATCATCACCTTCATGCAAAATGGAGTAACTCAAAAATGAAGAAGAATAACCTCTCCTTCCCGTGACGTATTGTTTTTTCTTTTACTTACTGATTTTATAATTACACAACAACCATTACACTGTAATTTATAGATGAATTATGTAAGAGATGGTGATGTTATCTATGTTTTTCATTGTTAAACAATGAGTTAATTAAGCATCTTTTGGTTAATTTTATATGTCCCCTTCTTAAATAGCATTAATGCTTTGATATTATCACTACAAATGAAGGAGTTATCCAACCTATGAATTTGATATTATCATTGTAAATGAAACTGCCTAAGTTAAAAGACCCTTTGTTGCTGCAAGAGTATGTCGTTTAGAGATTTTGGAATTTGAGGTTTTAATATTTATTTTTAAATATTAATTTTACATTAACAATTGTAGTACTTATGTCACCAATTTGGAAAAAAAATTTATTTGACGTGATTCACCATGTCAATGTTGTTAATGAAGGATCTATTGAACAACTATTTCTGCAAAAACTAAAAGTTGAAGCATTTTAATGTCAATTTTTAAAGTTCAAACTAGGATTAAAAATTAAGTAAAGTTCATAATTTTTTTAATAATTAATCTAATATTAAAATAAAAAGTATGAACATTATGGTGTTTAAATTATAATCTTTTCTAACTTATTGTTTATTAATTCTAGAAAAAAATAGAAAATTATGGTTGTCAATTATTACTTTTAAAAGATCCACCTCATATTAATATGGTAGAAAAAGTTTCAATACAAACAAGTTAAATTTTTTCAATGTCTAAGTTTATTTGATATTTAAGAATCAAATAATAAGTAGAGTAAATTAATTTTCATTAACTTTGTTCTTTACTCATTCAAATATCATTCATGAATTCTTGAATAAAAATATGTATCCACTATTAAGTTATTAATTTATTATTATTATTATTATTATTATTATTATTATTATTATTATTATTATTATAATATTTTGTTTTTGTTGTTTTTGTTATTATTGTTATTTAGAATAAACTATCTTTAAAAATCTTAATAATGGTAGGCATTCTGTTGTGATTAAAATATTATTGCTTCTACTCAAGAAAA
>JANZLF010000220.1:14519880-14530360 GCA_026546835.1 Erythroxylum foetidum | reverse complement strand
CCCTACCTCAACTCTTTTCATTTCATCACTTTACCTACATCAATATGCATCCATTTGGACCTCTAATTCAGCCATAAGTTCATCACAACATTTACTTGCATAATTAACCAAGATTTGGCAGCACATAACATACTAGGTTCTTTCCTAAATTAACACCTATCCAACATCATTTTAACATCAAAACCAATCATAACCTCATCCAAAACATATTCACTCATTCATTTACATTCATCCTTAATCAATCAAGAACAAATCCTACCCATTTCAACCAACACAATTTCTCATGCAATTAGATGCACAAACATCACAATTCATGCATTAAACTAACATAAAACATAATCTTACCTATTTAAACTTCAACCTTCTTCAATTTCTCAAACTTCTCACCAACTCTCCAACTTTCCCTATCATATACAACCATCAACTCTCAAAGCTTAGCTTAGGATTTTTTCTTTGTGAACAAAGGAAGAGGAAGCACAAAACATAGGAGGGGTCTTTGTGTAGTGAAGAAGAGTAGAAATTCTAGCAAAAAGGAGGGAGAAAAATCAATGAAGAAGAGGAGAAGAAGCCACCTACGAAAGAGAAGAAATTTAGCCCTTTCCAAAGTGATTTTTTAATACTTTCAAGGAGAGTGTCGTGGGTAGCTCTTCGACTTTAGGTTAATAAAAAAGCCATTAATTCTAAGACTTAGTAGGCAACTGACAAGTGTCACTTGCCACTTGTCATTTTCTTAAACACTCTTAGGTTCTTTCCTATTTCAATTCAATTTCTAGTCCAATTTGTCTCCAAATTCTAATGGCTCAAAGTTCATAAGTCCTAAAATCATATGTCTCATTGTCCAGTACCATTGCACAGTCATTTTTAGTACCGAAAATTTATTAGTCCGCCGCTTGGCGATTTTTTCGGTCCGGACATTTTTTCCTAAAAATTCCAGAAAATTTCCTAAAAGTCCCTTAAAATGTAAAACACACATAAATCACTCCAATTCAATTTTTCAAACACAGTTATCACATATTTCACAAAAATTTACATTTAGACACATATGTCGAGAAATGTCATGAATGCATGTACAAATAATGTGCATGTGCAAAAATTACCATTCATATAATTATAGAGGTTATATGATGCATGTTCATGCCGAGAGTTATTTAAACATTCCTAACCCGTCCCAATTTACCAAAATACCCTTCCCATCGGTGATGGGATGTTACAGACATGGACTAGCCTGGGGACATTTTTAGACCCGAGAAGGTCCCTTTAACAGACCTAAAGTCTGTCTAACAGACAAAGGTGAGCCAAGACTCCCTCCAAAGTATCTCCAATGGTTCCTACATCTATTCTAACATCACTTTCAAACATAATCTTCCCAAATTCACCTATTCTAATGCAACATCACTTCTTAACAATTTAATTACCAAATTGATTCCATTAAACTCCTAAATATCAACTTAATTAATTCATCACATACAACAAATTCTCATCTTTCACTATAGTTGTCCTATATACATCGTATGTAGTATTACTAACTTATAATGATCATATCTCTCAATCCTAATATCTAAAAAATTTTTACTTTATATCATTGGAAATTTGGCAAGATAATCTACAACTTTCAAGAAGACAACTCTGTCTAATTCAGCCTAGATCAATACATTTTTGCCCCAGAAGTCATAATACAAAATTTTACCCTTATGAATGCTTGAAAATGCAACGTACAAACTTTGAGAGTTATTAGCAAAAACACAATCATGTTTCATTATCATCAAAAGATAAGATTTTTTACAAAGATTTAATGGGAATTTCAATCCACCATACATCATAGTCTAAAAATACATAATGAACAAAAAGTTGAATTACTCAAAATGCAACTAAAGCCTTATTTTACAAAAACTAACTTAAAATACAAAATAAGCATAATCTGGAGTAATGCCTTTGTGCTTGATCACTCAATCTCTTGTTCATTACCTAAATATGGGGAGAAACGAGGGGTCAGCTTAAAGCTCATGAGTAATAGTTTTATAATTGATAACAAGCAAAAACTATTGCAAAATTCACAATGAATCATAAAACACATATTTCCCAATTCTCAATTCATCAAACAATTTATAAGTAACCCAAATCATACATTCAATAAACTTGAATACATATAAGCACATCAAAATAGATTGGGAGGTCCACAAACAGAACGAGGTAGCACATTCCCATGTAATGGTCCTGTGTAGTCGTGAACAGAATGAACTAACACAATTCGATGTAATGGTTTTATGTAGTCATAAATATGTGGGAGTCCTTAAAGGAGCTCCATGTCACTAGCCAGCAGGTGGGAGAAGCCTTTAGTCGAAGTGCACTTAACATATAGAATGGACCAAACCAACTCCACATAACATGTATTTCATAACTTTTAAACATGTTGCCTATAATGGCACTTTTTTTGAAAAGTGATTTCATAAACATAATATATTTTAAAAAATCATTTTCATATTCCTTTTATAAATCATCACCATAATATTCACATACCAAACACATAGCACTTTCTCAAAGCATTCAAAGAGCAATAAATGCACATTTATAACACAATTGAAAACATTTAATTTTAATTTGGAAGAAACATTAATGACTTATTACTCAATTATAAAAACGTAACTCACCTTGAATTCCTTGGTTATAGCTTGCTTAAATATGCCTCTTCTCTTGTTCCCCTTGTCTTTCTTAATTGCCTTTTCATAGGCAAAATCACAAATTCAATAGGGTTACAAAATTGATAACCCACAAAACATATACAATAAAATTGATCTTAAAATATATAAACCTATGCATTTTCTAAACTCCATGGACTAAAACCCGTCCAAATATTCAAAAGTTTAAACATAAACTTGCCTTGAATCTTAACCAATTAATGAGTCTCTTGGCTCAAATGGAAGCTCTAATCTTCCTCTTTCTTTTTCCCTTCTTGAACAACTTCAAAATCACTCTTAAAAACTAAGAAATTTTGAAACCTAGTTTAGCTTTATCTTCTTTTCTTCTTCTCCCATGACACTCTCTCTTCCTCTCTTCAATTTTCATTTTCTTCTTCTTCAATTGCAAGACAACCATTCTTCTTCCCCTTTTTACCCTTAATGAGCTCAAAAAATTCATTTTACCCTTCCTTATAAGCTTATATTATTTTAACCTTAAGTGATCTTCCAAAAATACCCTTGAACATTTTTATTACCTTAGCACTTTAATTCCATTAACCTATGCAATAAATCCTACTAACTTTGACATAATAATTAACTCTAAAATTTATCTATCAAAACCTTATAATTCATTTAAATCATGATTAATAAAAAAATTTGGGGCCAACAGAGTTGCCAACTTAAAAGGATCATACTGCCTGACCCAAAAAAGCTCATACTTCACCATTATTACCACCATATGCACTAGTAGCTTAGCCAACTAATTTGACTTATATCGAAGCATACATACATTGGCTGGATGAAACCATAGTGCATATTATGTAACATCTAAGCATAAAGAGTTGACCTCTACTGATACCTTTATCCAATCGTAAGAAAGGAGATAAAGTATAATTCAGCATTAGAAAGGATGATGGAGCTGATCACGATAAGCTTAGAGAGGTTGATGAGCCTAAGGGGGATTGAATTAAGAAGAGGATGTTGAGGATGCTATTTTTAGAAAGTTAGAGGACTAATGAGTAATAGTTCTATACATGCCACCCCAGATACCACCACCACCTACCTAGGACCCTTGACTTGACTTTTGTATTTTCTTTTTTATTTTTGCTTATATGAATATTCTTGATCATATATATATATATATATATATATATATATACCATTTTACCAAAGCTATTTCTCTAGTCTATTTAGTACTTTAATGACATATTAATGAAATGGATTCACATATTGACTTAAACATATGACTCATAAATTAGGGAAGTTCAAGCCTTTTCTATCTCTTTTCCATTCTCATTTTTATATTAAGGACGATGTTTATTTTAACTGTGGTTAAGGGATTTATAGGTATATACTTAAGCTTATCAATTTTTTCATGATTTTTCCTAATAAAAGGTATTTTCTAAAAAAAATCTTTGAGAGCATGCAATTGGAAATAACTTATTATGAATTTGATTTTTTTGGTGAACTAAATTGCTTATGTAACTAGTTTTGAGTGTTAGTGAATAAGTGAGTTTGATTCGCCTTAAGAATTTAAGGAATGATCACTATGATTTTCATTGTATAAGATGCACATGCATAAGTAATTGTGACTTCTTTTGAGCATTTTTATTATCTAAAAATGAAGAAAGAAAACATTTTTATGAATGGATGGATATAATAAATTCACTTATCTGACTTTGTACCAATGAAAAGGTTGAAGTTAAAGGGTGGTGTTAGTAAAAATTTAAGATAACGGCCTAGTTGAGTAACTAATGGTATTATGTCAAGGTGTTCACTCTTACATAAAAAGACTAGAAAAACAAACTTTCAATGTTCTTGATTAAGCTTATATTTTATTAATAAAAAGAAAGTTAAAGTGATTGAAAGTTAAAGCATGTATCTTATATATAATTATTTTATCTATGGAATTGAGTTTTATTATTTAATCATCAAGTGAATTGAATTAGCTTATGAATAAATGCAAGTAGTTTATTGCATAAAATTTTGATGATTTTTTTATGATTAAATGATTAATGGAGAATTTTCATTAGTATATTCAATTAGTTCAACACTTTCTGAAATTGTCTTATATTTGAGATTGAATGATCAATTAGTTAGCTTAAGGAGAAGTGTTTGCTTAAATGTGGGGAAGTTTGATAGCATACACTATTTTAGCAATATTTTCATGGCATATTTTTCTTTAAAAGATAAATGAATTCATTAATAAGCCTTGGAAGGAAGCAATAATGTAGTATTACAAGGCTGAGTTAACAAAGATAAAACAAAAATAAGTAAATTTACAGCTTGTCATCTCTAAAACTACTAAAAATCTAAAACCAAGTTATTCTAGGTTCCAACTTCTTTTGAGAGAATAGCTTAAGTCTTTAGTGGCTTTGTGAGCAACAAGTATTTCTCTAATCTAGCAGCAAGTCCTATATGTGATTGTGTGCTTCTCAGCTTTTGTATTCTTGAAAATTCTTCAATTTTTTTCATTCCATATAGAATACACAAAGCAGATCAAGCATATACTTAAGCATTTTTTTATCTTTCCCCATTATTTTGTATTGGTCTGCAATCTGTATTAATATACTTTCCAATTAGCCATTAGATAAACCAAGTCATGTTGTGTTTCATTGTTGCCCATATGTTAGTTGTGAAGTTACATTCAAAGAAAAGATGATTTATAAATTTAGGCAACATGTTGGATAAGACACATATCTGATCACTGATGCCCTTATGCTTATCCTTAGTTTTTAATCTCCCTTAAATTGCTAGCCAAGTGACAAAGGATGCTTTTAGTATCAAAGAATCTTTCCAAACAATGTTATATCAAATGATGGTGGAAATTTGAGGTCTAATAGCATTTAAATAGTGAAAGTTGGAGAAGTCACCATTTGGAGAAGTCACCATTCCTACTAATTAACTAAGTAGCTTTATCCTTCATGGAGAAGTTAGGTAGGTAGTTGGGGTAATGGTTCAACATTTTATTAACCCCCCTTCCTGTAGCAAGCCAAGAATTTTGAGCAACGTCTTTAGAAACTCAAAAATGAAATTGTATTCTAGCAGTGAGTATTAAAAGATCTCCTTTCTTAATTAGTGGACTTTAAGTAATCCAGTTATCAAACAAGAACCAAGTATCCTTTCCATTAGTCCTCTTAATTTTAGTAAAAGGTATATAACATGTCTATTCCTTAGCATTTGTATGAAAGGATAGGAATGTTCATTTTTTTCCTATTTTTCAAAAACTGAAGTCCCTTAAGTAACATTCATTTGTCCATTTGCTCCAAAATGTCTCTTTATTAATGAAAAGTCTCCATATTCTCTTCGTTACTACCTTTTTTTAGATCATCTAAATTGAGACAAATCCAAGACCTCGCTCCTTTTTTTTCCTAAAAAAGTTATTCCCATTTTATTTTAGCTCCTTTAAAATTCTCAACCTTCCTAGACCAAACCAAGCTCCTCATACATTTTTCCATCTCCTTATTGATCTTCTTAGGCATGACTAGGTGAGAGCTTCAATGATTATAGAGATTACTTAGCATTAAGATAATATGTTGTACCCTTCCAACTTAAGATAGAACTATATTTTTCCAAACATTGATTTTTTTTCTTGAATTTCTCTAATAGCAGCAAGTAATCATGGAACTTTAGCTTCTTAGAATAGATAAGTACTCCTAAGTGCTTGAAAGGCAAACTGTGAACATTTAACCTAAAGATGTTCTTTAATCTATCAGAATTAGTAACATCGTATAAGAAGTACATCTTACTCTTTGATAAGTTAACACTTAAACTAGAGCTCTTGCAGAACTCCATAAGTGATTTGTGCAAAAGTGAGATAAAGTTATGGTTTATAGCACAAAACATCATTAAATCATCTAGAAAGCTGAGATGAATAAGCTGGAGCTCCTTGCGTTTGTAATGGAATGAGAAATATGGATGATTATATATGATTACTTTGATAATTATATTAAGAATTTCCATGGAAATTTATGGCGATTATACACAAATCATATAGCCTTATGGTCAAAACGGATAAACGAAATATACTTGAAACACTCAAACTTCTGGCAGGTTGATTACACTCAGAATGGGTCTTGGATATTAAAGCAGATTATGCAATTATGTGCAATATCTACCCATATATTAAACACTTTATTAGCAAGTAATCAGTTGGACATTAGTCTACTTATTGACATTCCTAACTTGAGAAGACTTCAAAATAGATTGCCTTTAATGTCAAAGGCATCTTCACTGATCATTCACGATGTATGACAAGCTACGTTTCATGGATTCACTTCTCTTCTACCTTATCTCCCACAACTATCCAATACAATAAAGGAGGATAAAATAACTTGGAACCTGGACCAGTCTTGTGTCCTTTCCAATCAATCCTTCCACCAACTTCTCTCTAATATATCCTTAGTAGTATTGTGGTTTTCCCTAATATGGCATAATACCATTTGTCATAAAGTCACCTTTATTACTTGGCTAGCTCTCAAAAACTGACTCCAAACTATGACTCAATGGTATGGAAGAGTTAATGACCTAAACATTTTTTGTAACCTAGCTTTGGAAGATAGTAATCACTAATTTTTCAATGCATTTATTCAAAAGCCATTTAGAGTAATATTTTACACTTATTGCCATCCCATACAGCTAGCTATGATTAGGATACAGTGTTGGAATGGATCATCAACAAATCAAAGAAAGAAGCTCTAAATGATATTCTTTTTTCTACAGTCTTTTCACTGTCAATCTATGGCATATGGAAAGAGATAAATCATCGAAAATTCACCAAAAAAAGGAAGAGAATCATACTGTTGTTGTTAGAATCATCATTCAAATTAGAGAATATATTTTTTCCAAAGCTATGCACAGATCCCTCAATATGGATGCTAGGCGAGATTGGCAACTTTAACCAGATACAACTACTCACTTTGTGCATCTAGTCTTTTGTACTCTTCTTCCTTAAGGACTCTTCAGTTATAGAGTAGTATCACGTTTTATTAGTACAATCTGTACAGATATTTTAGTTCCATTCTATAGCAATATAACCTGCATTTACCAAAAAAAAATCATAGAAATAGCAAACGAATAAGGAGAAAGAGGGTTAGCCTGCCTTATCCCATTGGAGTCTTTAAAAAATCTAGTTAGGGATCCATTAATGAGCACACTATAAGATGAGGTTAAGAGACATTCTTAATCCAATAGATAAAATTTATAGGGGCCATAAGCTATTCGAGACTGTTGAAGATGAATTTATATTAGAGACTATCAAATGCATTGGAAATTTCCAATTTAATAGCACAAATTTTAATGAATCTTTTGGTGTTATACTCCCTCATTAACCCTAGCTCAATGAGAATGTTGTGTGAAATAGATCTACCTTATGTAAAATCTTGTTAGGAAAAATGAATCATCTATTTTATTGGGTCCTTTATTATGTTAGCAAGTAGCTTAGGAATCACCTTGTATACTGTGTTACAATAAGAAACATGTCTAAAATCATTTAAGCAGTTGACATTAGAAACCTTGAGAATCATGTATATATGGGTTGCATTAATCTTTTTCAACAATTTTGTGGAGTGCATGAATTCCTATATAACTTTAACTAGCAACTTTCCTGTATTATTCTAGGTGTCTTGAAAGAATTGTGCATTATACCCTTTAGGGTCTGAAGTTTTCCTTGGGTTTATAGAAAACATAACTCCTTTAATTTCATTTCTAAAAGATGGCTACTGAAGCATCTCCAAGTTCTCTTGGAAGGTGGCAAGGCTAATTAATTCTGCTATATCCTTCAAGCTGAGCTGACCAAAATTGCTAGAAGCTAACAAATCAGTATAAAATATAAGCATCATATTTTCAATAGAGGATTTATCAATAATCAGTTGGTCATTACTATCTTGCAGGCAATAAATATTATTAGAATTCCTTCTTTTCAGGATAAAATTATGAAAGAACTTAGTATTTGAATCTCCCTCTTTTAAACAAATAGTTTATGCCTTTTACATTAGCAGGGGATTATGATCTGAAATGACCCTATTGTAGGTCTTAATATTCCTTTTCTTTTTAATTTTCAATGCTTAATTGTAGGGAAAAAGGTAACCGACATCATGTGCTTTCCTTAACTCTTCCTTGGCAATTTGCAACCTTAATGCAATAGGAAAGCCTCTTGATTTAAGGAATTGCTTTAATCTAGTTTATAGAATCTGAATTTTTCTAACAAGCTAAGACTCACAACCTATTTTCCAACTTGCAACTGAGATGAAAAAAATGGATCTAAACTATTTTAAAATACAACTTCTACTTTCTCCTTGTTGAAAGCAAAGAAAATTCTATGACTATAGTGTTATTCATGATTGGAACTAAAGCCAAGTTTTTGCCTAGAAAATTCATTAAGTTCTATAGTTTTTATTCTTTGATTCTAATCTCTGGTAAGGGTATATGATAGGATGTTTTTCAAAAATAACATCTTTGATAGCCTACTTTTTATGGGGTTCATTACCCCTTATATTCTAAAAATGCATAGGATAAAAGTGGGTAAATAACAACTACTCCCTTGGGTTTTCTTTTATTCCTCCTTGATTTTCTATCAGCAGTTGGAGATAAATGCTCAATCTTCTATAGTACTAAGTTTTCTAGGGTTTTATGTTTATGAGTCTCCTCCTTATTAACATTGTAACTGGGGACTGGTTATATACCTTCAACCTCCCTTATTACCATTTCCTTTCCTTCATATTATATGACATTGTCTTATTTGGCTGCCTGAACTTTAACAACCAAGTTTTTCCATATATTTCGTTAATCATTTCTTAAATTTTCTCCTACTACAAGTGAAGCTGAATCCTCTTCAAGCCTCTTAAGTTAGAAGAAACTCCCTGAATAAAATTTTTACCTTGTTCGTTTCCATTCTTTCTTTCCTAGTTGAGATTTCCAATTATAAGTAAAATGAATTCTTATTTTAGTCAATTCACTGTCAAGATCCAATTTCATTATAGGCAATACCTTAGGTAGTTCATCTTCTTAACAAATTTTCTTACATATTCTTACAGAAAAAATTTTCTTAAGATTGTTGTATCTAAATCAAAAGTAATTAGCTTCCCCACAGAGCTTGCTAGGAAGTTCAATCCATTTAAAGTCTAATACTATAAAGGAATGTTATGGAAGTTAATCCATAATGGGATGGATTCTATTCTAGATCTATCTAATTCCATTCTCGGGGACCACTTTTAGAAAAAAATTTAGTTGACCACCAATATTCCAAGGACCAATTTCCATTATCTTATCCAAGTTGTCCACATATGTGAATTTGAAGAGAAAAGTAACTTCTTTAGTAAGCAAGTCCCTAGTTATCCCTTTTCTTCCCCATCTATTGCGCACCCAGCTTTGTACCTGAGGGAATGTTTTATTGAGAAGGTATCCCACCATAGTGTTTTCCAATGTTTAGAGCCTCTTATAGAATCTCCAAGGGTAGAGTAACAATGTTTTAAATTACAACAAATTGGAAGTGCTTAGGCATCTCCCTCGGGGTGTCAGAAGCTTCTACATTGCTCCATGATTTGTTTGATTCATTCAACTTGCTATTTTCTCACTGGTTATTAATAACCCTAGCCTCTTGTAGGGAAGGGAGTTTTGTTGGGCCCCGTTTCCGAAGCCCAACGATCGGACCGAAGACGAAAACATATGTGAATTTCCAAGTTCCTTAACCTGGAAACCATCAAGGGGAAATTCCTCCTTGACATGATATCTCAAGCCCAAGGGCGAGCCCACACGACGGAAACACAAAATCCCCCAAAAACTTCTTCATATTGGTAGCTCTTAAT
>JANZLF010000220.1:14499395-14519780 GCA_026546835.1 Erythroxylum foetidum | reverse complement strand
TAACAAACAGCTAATGCAATCCGCTGGTCAAACCAGCTGATATAATCAGCTATCAGCTAACAACTGATAGAATCAGCTATCAGTTATCAGCTATCAGCTGATTGCCAAACAGGGCCGAGGACTAGAAAAGATAGGCGTTGGTGCACCCACGTGGGACCCATTTCACGTGTTGGTTATTGAGCAGTGTCCTCTAGGCTCTATCAACGTACGGATACGGTCTTTTTACAGGTGTCGAGGGCTACAGTAATTTTTATACCAGCCATGGTTGATTAAGGGTTACGATAATAAATCAAATGATAAAGAAAGAGAATAAATCAAATGATAAAAGAAAGAATAGTAATGGTTGGTTATTTATTATAATTGATTGATACCTTTTATGTATGAGATGAATGGTTTTGATTTTTACTAATATTAATATTTTTTAATGTTTTAATAAAATATAATTAAATTAATTAAGATAAAATATAATTAAATTAATTACGATAAAATATAATTAACCCATTTCTATTCTTATTTTCAATTTCAAACTATAAATCAAACACCCCTTTTAACGTCGGCAGCATTGGTAAAGAATACGAGTAGGTTGTTACTATTGGTAAAGAATATGAGTAGGAAAATGGAGCACTGAAAGACAAGTCAAATGAGAACAGCACAGGAGGGCTCAAAATTTGATAAGACAATAAAAGAAGGGTATCTCATGTTCGCACGGACAGCTTGGGAATTATTTGTCAAAAAGTATGTGCTTTCCACTCAAGAACTTGTAACAAGACAGGAAAGCGTCCAAAAATATGTGCTCTCCACTCTTCTGAACAACGTCTTCCAATCAAACGCCAACGTAATCTCTCACAAATCCAACAATTATGGGAAATATGTCCAAGCTGCACTTTATTTGAATTTTTTAATTTGTGTCACAGTAAATCGTGAAGTTGTCCGATTCCTTCCTTCTTTTTCCTTTTGGAGCAGCGATATTATATTTATATGAAAGCCCAATTAGTGGCGATTATAAAGGGAAACTTTATCTTAAACTTTGCAGTCTTTCCTACAATGTTCACATTCAAAGCGCCAAATATCTGATTCTACACCCCCTGCATTAATTTCTCTGCAACCACCATAGATATTCCATATACTGTCGCATCCCATAAGTAAGAATATGATAAATTTTAAGATTCCAGATTTACATCTTTTAAGTTTTGAAATGAGATTGTAGGAGCTTAAAATTAATCTGACTACGCTAAGATACTTAATATAATAAAAAAAAAATCAGTGCAGTTTTAGCAGATTTTGTTTTGCACAGATTAAGTAATATTAGCAAGCCTATTTGAGACATAAGAAACAGACAGAAACTTCTTTAAAAATGTTGAAAAGACGTCGTCGTCGCCACTCCACTTCTCACCAATAATGATAAACTTGCCGTCCCGTAGGCCGTAGCCACCAAACGCGGGAACTCGAGTCGTGCCGGCCTCGAACTTTTCTCTCTCTAGAAAACACAACGGTCCAACTTACAAGAATATTTTCTTAAAGAAACTCAAATAATAATAAACTAATTGATTAGACTTAGAGCAAAACAAGAGAGAGAAACAAGTTTCTATAAATGCCGAGACGCTCTCCCTGTTCCATTTTTCTCACATTTTCGTTCCCTTTTGTGGTTTCCCTTCTAATGCTCGCTCTTCCAAGAAGAAGAGTGTAGTTGGTGAAACCGTTAATGGCTTCCATGAGAGCCTCCAGACAACAGCAGCAGCAGGCCCAGCTTCCGCCTCATGGATCTTCAGCTTCGACTTCTTCTTCTTATTCTTCTAGGGCTGTAAATGCTCAGTCTGTTCGGTCTAAGGCTACTCATGCTTCTTCTCGGCGCTCTACTACTCCTACTTCTCGCTCTCACTCTCTCTCTTCCTCCTCTGACTTCCACTTCGACAACGGTCTCTCTCTTCCTCTCACATTAGAAGATCTGCTGAAAGCTTATTACTACTGTTCTTGTGATGCTAGCTTGCTGCGTTTTCCTAATTAAGTTTTCGTACATTTGGTTTCCTTTTTCCTTTTCTTCGCTGTTTTCTTTTCTTGCTTTTTGCGGGAAAAGATTATAAACGTTAACCTTTTTTTTTAATGTAAATGCTTGAATTCAGTGTTCTAGGTCTTTTCCTTGACTGTAAACCCTGTAGTTACTGTTTCGCTATCTTAATTTTATTTTTGCCATTCTTTTGTTACTTGTTTTTAGTTCTTCCTTCCTCCTCTGTTTTTGGAACTAAAGCATGCAGTGGATACAAGTGACGAAGATGTTCGAAAAATATTCAAAGCAGAGTTTTATGTTTCTTGAAATTCTATCGTGCCCTCTTGCTTCCTCCTTGTGCATTGTGACAGATTATTGTTGTCAAATTTAGAATGATATTGTGAAACTTCAAGTACAGTTTACATGAATTCTTGATTTTATGAGTTCATGTTTTCCTGTAGTTGTACGTCTAATGTTGTTGTATGACATTGAATAGTCTATATTTTTATCCTGGTTCTTGTTTGTCAAACGGAAGATATGACATTTTCCTCCTATGTACCATAATCACAAATCATGATAGGTTGGATATAACCTAATCATTGTATTAGCATTTTTCTCCTTAGCAGATCCCGGAAGGGTGAGAGTTGCCGTGAGACTACGACCCAAAAATGCCGAAGATCTGATTTTAGATGCTGATTTCGCTGACTGTGTAGAGTTGCAGCCTGAGGTAATTCAAACTTAACCTTGAGAACTAAATGCGCATCCCTTTATCTTGTTAATGAGAATTTGTTCTTTTGGTTGCAGTGCATGGTTATGCATCCTGTTAATGAACTCCTAAATATCTGTCTCTACTCATCTGAATACTTTTTTGAAAATGATATCCACAAAACCCTGAGATTGATATAAGTTTGTTTCTTATTGCAGCTGAACAGGTTGAAATTTAGGAAAAACAATTGGGGCTCTGAATCCTACAAGTTTGATGAAGTTTTTGCAGACACTGCCTCTCAAAAACGTATATATGAAGCGGTGGCAAAACCTGTTGTTGAGGTGGGTGAAGAAGGAACCTTCGGGTTGCTATATTACAGTGACAATCACCGCTGAAGTTTCAACATAACAATTTATTGATAAGTTAGCTTTTTGTCTAAGAGAAATGCGATTATATATTTTAGATGAACTATGATAGTGATTTTATATGTTTAAGAGGTTGGGTTGTGAAAGAAAATATGTACTATGTGTATATTAAAGCATATATCTTCTTATACATCATCGACTTTCATATACTTTTCCAGGGTGTGTTGGATGGATACAATGGGACTGTTATGGCCTATGGTCAAACTGGCACAGGGAAAACATATACTGTTGCAAGACTAGGCAGAGATGATGTATCTGAGCGTGGGATCATGGTTAGAGCTCTAGAGGATATAATTAATAGCACGATTAGCACTGACAGTGTGGAAATCTCTTATTTGCAGGTAATGAAATCTGTTTTTTTTTTCCTTGTTTGTTTGTTCGGGTGAGGTATTGAAAATTATAGGATATACTTTTTCTATTTGACATATATATTTGAAATAAAGAAATGTTCTATATATTCTTTTAATTGTAAGCTATGGTTGGATTTGACTCATGCAAAAGCTTACCTCATAATTGTGTTTATTCCTTATGTTTTTGGTATTTCCTTTTTTGTCTGCCTACAAATAGGACCAATTTCATTCATGCTTGAGATCATCTATGATGCCAACTCAAAAGCATACTTTGATTTCAACTTTCAAGTGACTGATCATCGTAGTTTTCTGGTGGAAATGATCAGTAGCTCATTCTCATCTCATATTATTGCTTCAGTTGTATATGGAATCTATACAAGATTTGCTTGCCCCAGAGAAAATTAATCTTCCTATAAATGAAGATCCGAGGTCTGGGGAAGTGTCAATTCCAGGTGCTACGGTGGTAAAAATCCAGAATCTGAATCACTTTATTGAGCTACTGCAAATTGGTGAGGTAAACCGCCGTGCAGCTAATACGAAACAGAACACAGAATCTTCACGTAGTCATGCGATCTTGATGGTGCGTATGCTGTTGAATATTCAAATATCTTGGCACATACGTGTCCACTTTCAAGAATGTTTCACAAAGCTTCTTGAATAGTACAGTGCTCGAGTAAATGAACTTATCTGGCCTTATAGGTGTATGTACGAAGACCCATCCATCAGGATGCAGAAGATGAAATATTTCCACGGGATGAAGATAGATCAAGTGATTTGACTGGTGGTAATGGCATTCCCCGAGTTAGAAAGAGCAAGTTGCTGATTGTGGATCTTGCAGGATCTGAGAGACTCGACAAATCTGGTACGTCTAGGATCATATGATGATGGCTTTTCTATATCAGCTGTTCTGCTCGTTTATCTTTCAACTAATTTTTAAAAAATTCCATCATATATTGCAGAAATCTAATATTAATACATTTTATCTGGTTACATGGGTAGAATCTCAAAATTGACATTCCCCAACTGAAACTTATAATCATTAACTGCTTGTTTAATTGTTTCATGGTGCAGGAAGTGAAGGCCAATTGCTTGAAGAGGCCAAGTTTATTAATCTTTCTCTCACATCCCTAGGCAAATGTATCAATGCATTGGCTGAAAACAGTTCCCATATACCTACACGGGATTCTAAGCTGACCCGATTGTTGCGTGATTCATTTGGAGGTCAAAACCAATTGTCTCGTATAACTTTTTCTCTTTATATTATTTTTCCTGTATGTGCAAAATTTACTAAAATTTCAGGAATTTTCTTTGAAGGCTTAATATCGAAAATTTTAATTTCCCTCGTTTAGAGAAGAATAGTCACTTCTAAGTAGCTTAACTATGTAAGAAGAATGTAACTTTCAGTTGGGGTTCTTTGCAATATATCGTTAGTGCAGTTGAGCACTGTAGTTTTCACTTCTGGTGTTTGATGGCTTAAATGCCTTTGAATTGCAGTCACTTGTAGATTATCCAATTTCATATAGAGCAAATTCATTTTGAGGACTGCATCTTTTGATGCTTTAGTGCCATATGGTCCTACTGTTTATTAAAAGTATTGACTCCTATATGAAACTTGTTTAACTTCTTTCTGTCAATTTGTTGTGCTACTCCCCTGGGTTATCTCAAGTCCGTTAACTGTCATCCTTAGCATTATCTCAAGTCTTTTAACTGTCATCCTCAGCATTGTTGCATCTAATTATAGGCTCTGCAAGGACGTCACTCATTATAACAATTGGCCCATCTGCGCGACATCATGCAGAGACTGCCAGCACAATCATGTTTGGTCAAAGGGTGAGTCGTGAGGGATTTCTTATGTAAATTGTTTTGCAAGTCTCATATCAAAGTAACTAAAAGAGAAAATGAGCTATTAAGTTTTTTTTTTGTGTAAAATAAAATGAACTGTTAAGTTGTGACGCTCTTCTTTTTCTTTCACAGTTTTTAGTGTATCACTTCAAACTTTTCAAAAGCTGTTATTAAATATGTGGCTTGATATGGTGAGGGTTTATTAATTCCCTTATTATATTTTTCCAGGCCATGAAGATAGTAAATGTGGTAAAGCTAAAAGAAGAATTTGACTATGAAAGTTTATGTCGGAAGTTAGAAAAACAAGTGGACAATCTTACTGCAGAAATGGAAAGGCAACAGAAATTGAGAGAGAATGAAAACTCTGCATTTGAGAGAAAGTTCAAACAGAATCAAGACCTTTTTGCTGAGGCAAAGCATAACCTAGTCACAAGGTCTGAGGTAATTACTCTCCTATTTGTATATCATGCTTCTTAACTGATTACTTAGTTTCTATTATAATTAGCCAACTTTTCTTTTCATCCTCAACACTAAAATGTGTCTTTCAAAGTCTTAAGATATTTAATGGCTCCTAGCTTCTAGAGAAAGAAAATAGTCATCTACAATTGAAGTTGAAAGAAATGCTGAAAGAGTTGGAAGGCCAGAAAGCTCAGTGTGGATATTTAAATGATAAAGTTGCACAGTTGGAAATTAACTTGGAGAACAGTCAGGTATGTGTTTGTTCAAGGCTGAAGCTAACAGTTCTATTATTGGCTTGAAGCACTTATACTGTTGCTTTGTAGAAAGGCCAGCTTGAAAATTCCATGTATCAAAAACTTCTTGCTGACACGACCCAGATGTACGAGGACAAAATCTTGGAATTAGTAAACCGGTTAGAAGATGAGCGATCCCATTCCAAAAGTACTGATGAACAACTAGCTTTAGTAAGGAAGCTGTTGGACGAGCATCAAAGGGCACTTGATGTTAGTACATTAGAGATCTTCCTTTGTTTCTTACTCTTTGGGTGATTTGGGCTTGACGTTACTATCAATTTTTCACCTGAAAATTTAGTTTTTTTTTTTCATTTCTTTCATTTAGATATCTTTAGTTTTGGAAAATAGTTAATTTTATTACAAGTTTTATGAAGATGGCATAATGACTGATGCAGTTTGTTCTGGCTAGAAGCAACATCAGGTGGATAATTCTACATATCAGAAAGCACTTGCAGATTCAAAACAAGTGTACGAGATGAAAATTGCAGACTTAACAAAGCAGCTAGATGATGAGCGTGTTCATTTTGGAAATAGTGAGCAACAATTAGATTTGACCCAAAAGCTCTTCATTGATTGCCAAAAGTCACTTCAGGTTAGTTGAAGGCCTTCATCTTTTTAAAATGCATATTTGCCTATTTTGAAAGGTTTCATGTTTCTCCTTTTGAGATAGTATACTGTTTTCAAATCCTTGTGTAAAGTATAACTCCACTTCATAAAGTTTTTCAAATTTAATGCCAAGGCTGAAGCTGTTTTCTTTGATGGCAGCAACTTGAAGTGGAAAGATCTACCTATCAGAAAGCCCTTGCAGATAACACTCAGATGTATGAGAACAAAATAAGAGAACTAGTTACGCAACTAGAGGATAAACATGCTCGTTTTGAACAAACTGAAGAACAATTGTATGTGGCAGAAAAGCTTCCTAGAGATCACCAGGAGTCAATGCAGGTTAAGTTCATTTCAAATTCAGTTAGGTTGTCTGCTTCAAATGTTAGTTTAGTTCTACTCTACAACACATATATGCGCAATCTGAACCCCATCGTAATATTAATGTTCTTTACTGGCTACATATCTTGCTTGCTAACCATTTAGGTATTACGAGCACGCACAAACACACTTCTGAAGCTTGAGCAATTTTCCAAAGTTATTAATCTCTGCATAATATTATTGAGAATCTCTAAATCATGCAAACCAATGTGCACATTGCAGGAGTTAAAAGAAATTGATGAACTAAAGAAAAAGTCTGAAGAAATGAATCAGCAATATGAAAGTAGTCATAATCAATTGCAGACCTTAAAATCAGCATACGAGAATCTGTTAGAAGAGAAGGTATGGTTAAACTAATATACAGATCATCTTGTTGTTTGTTTCGTTAGGTGTTTGAATGTGCACTAACCTTAACTCTTCTGGAAACTGATATCAAGTCCATACTAAATGAAGAACTTTGTAACACAAAGCAAAGGCTTTCGCTTGAAGAGAAACAAAGGAAGAGCATTGAGTATGAATTAGGCAAATTAAAAAAGAATGCATTAGAAACCCACAGCGAGTTTGAGGTTGGTTTCCCTACACACTTCTTTGGATCTGATTCTTAAAATACTGTTGTCTTACTTAATTCTGTTCTTATGACAAGAAATCATACATGAAGGAGAGTATCAATAAAGGCTATCCAGCATTTGGAAGCCAAGTGGGTTTTCATAAGTCCACCCTAAGAGAGAGTCTGTCTGGTCAGAGGGCAACCATAGCAAAATTTTGCGAAGAAGGTAGCAACAATGTATTCAGAAGTCAAATATCTATAATTCTGTGCACTCAGAATTAAGTTTGGATGATAGTTTGATTGACAAGTTGTGATTTTATGCAAATTTAGTTGGGCTTCAAAAGATACTGCAGTTGTTGTCATCTGAAGACTCTGATGTCCAAATTCATGCAGTGAAAGTAATTGCCAATCTTGCTGCCGAAGGTACGTTAGTATTTGGATTGTAAGGACTCTGACTTTGATAACTAACATTCATATGAATGCCAATAAGTGTATTCGTTTATTGTATTCCTTGTTAGATTTTCAGGGACCTTAAATTAGCTCGTTACAAATGCAAGATAATCGTTTACATTTCTCAGATTCTAATCAAGAAAAGATTGTGGAGGAGGGAGGTTTAGATGCGTTGCTTATGTTGTTAAAATCGTCACAAAATACAACTATACTTAGGGTGGCCTCTGGGGCCATTGCTAACTTGGCGATGAATGGTAATTCATAGTCTTTTCTCCCTTATATTTGGATCTAAATTTGAGGCAGTGATGGAAATTATCTATCTGCAGAAATGAATCAAGGATTAGTAATGAGCAGAGGTGGTGCGCAGCTACTGGCAAAGACTGCAAGCAGAACAGATGATCCCCAAACACTTAGAATGGTAGCTGGTGCACTAGCCAATTTATGTGGAAATGGTAAGTTCAGATTGTGTGACAATTACATGAAAATAATGACGAGAGTTATCATGTATAATTGAGATGTGAGTTGTCGACTGGTATTGGATATCTAGTTTTGCTTTGACACATCACTAGAAGAAATTCACGTACCCTTCTTGTTGCACAACAGAAACATTACATAAGACAATAATAGAAGAGGGAGGCATCAATGCGCTTTTGGCAATGACTAGATCTGGAAATAATGACGTCATTGCTCAAGTTGCCAGGGGTCTGGCCAATTTTGCAAAGTGTGAATCCCGAGGAATAATTAAAGGTTTGTAACTACGCAACTGTGACCCTATATTCATTTACCTATATTTTGTGGGAATAATTATATTAGAATTTGTGAAAATATAATAGTCTTCGGTCGTTCAGGAAAAGCTTTATAAGATTGGATCTATATAACTAAACAACTTAAATGTAATACAACGATATAGCATGATTGAATACTTTGTACTGTTAAATTGAATCCTTTGTGCTTATGTATATATATATATAGACAACTTAAATGTAATACAATGATATAGCATGATTAAATACTTTGTACTGTTGGAATTTTGAGAATGGGAAACTATCTAAAATAAAGTAGCATAGAAAAGAGATAAAACCAGAGACAATTTATTGATTGGTTCTACTTTACATTGACATAAAAGTCTAAATATATAGAGAATGAAATAACAACCTTAACTAATATCTAGATAAAACAAATTAAATTGAAAAGTTTAAATCCTAACTAGATAATAACTATATCTTAATAAATAAAATTTTATCTTTTAACAAATATGTTATCTTTAAACAAAAATTTCAATTTTAACTTTGAATCAATATTTTCAACAATGGATTCACTTGTCTTCTACCTCATCTCCCGCAGCTATCCAATACAACAGAGGAATATAAAATAACCTGGAACTTGGATCATTCTGGCGTCATCTCCAACCAGTCCTGCTACTAACTTCTCTCCAATGGATCCATCTTAGTACCGTGGTTTTCTCTGATATGGCATAACACCATCTGTCCTAAAGTCGCCTTTATTACTTGGCTAGCTCTCAAAAGCTGACTCCAAACTATGATGGAAGAGTTGATGATCTATGCGTTCTTTATAACCTGGATCCGGAACACCGTAATCACCTTTTTTTTTCAATGCATTTATTCAAAAACCATTTGGAGTAATATTTTACACCTATTGCCATCGGATACAGCTAGCTATGATTGGGATACAGTAATGGAATGGATCATCATCAAATTGAAGAAAGAAGCGCCAAATGTTATTCTTTTCTCTACGGCCTTTTCACTATCAATCTATGGCATATGGAAAGAGAAATCACACACGCTTGCTTGCTGCTAGAATCATCAATCAAATTAGAGAATATATTTTTGCCAAAGCCATGCACCGATCCCTCACCGTGGATGTCAGGCAAAGATTGACAACTTTAACCATATACGGCTACTCACTTGGTGCATCTAGTCTTTTGTACTCTTTTTTCCTTAGATACTCTCCAGTTACATAGTATCGTGTTTTCTTAGTACTCTTTGTACGGATGTTTTTGTTCAATTCTATAGAAATATAAGATAAGAAGTATTCATAAAATATTATAATATATTATCATCTATTTTTTATAATTTACTACCATTATTGTATTATTTCTTAGTTATTTTTGTATGAGGAATGAAGGGATTTACTAGGCCCACCATTTTTTCGTAACATCTAATTGTCCAAGAAATACACTTAAAGCAACACTTAACCTAAAGCAACTCATCTACAGCAAACATATGCACGCCAATACCAAAATAACTAAGCGTAACTGTAACAATATGTAGATTATTTGACTACAGTAAGTTACTTTTATATATTTGCATGAGAAACTTGTTTCCTGGATCCAAGGAGGACATGCTTATTGCAGACCACGTAAAGGAACAAGGATCCCTCCTCCATGTTTGTTGAAACTTCAGATAACATGTTATGCCACTTTTGATCCAAGTTCGTTGATAGGCAACTTATAACGCTACTTTGGATTGGATAGTCCATCTATTAATAACTCATACAAACAACGTGATAGCATAAGGAACACAAACTAAAAACCACATATTGGCACCTCATAAGAAGCAAGCATTCTTTTTCCACGAGTGTCAGGTTTATCTGCTCATCAGATTTTTGGATCCGATTGTATATGGCTCAGATGAACTTCTTGTGGCAGCGGATAGTATTTTATACTCAAATCCTCAAAAATCTTCTTGATCTCAAGGACCAGTTCTGTCCGCCGTTTGTTTTTCTCTGCATATTCTTGGAAGTTCATGGTGTGGTTACAATAGAGTGCCATCTTCAATTTATTTACATTCTCAATTTCCTTGACGACAACGTTGTGATTAGGATGCCAATGGTGGGAATTCTTCTCCAAACACCTAATAAAATCAGACTGACTATTAAAAGAAACCGTTGAGAAAACAAGTCCCATTTTGGACCAGAGATCATTTACAATGTAACCACGCATTCAGTGATACAGAATTTCTATTGCTCGAATTACCACTGTAATGGATGACAAAACGATACAAGGATTCCCTTCATCAAAGGCATAGGAAGCAGAACGGGATTAGAAGTCTCATCTCTAGAGCAACTATTTTGAAAGTAAAGATAATAACACTGCTACAACTATTTGGTCCAAAGTCGGACATAGCTGCAGTGTAACACCTGGTAAAATAAAACAAGAGGTGTCTAATATTGTAATGCACCTAAAGTAAGACCTCACTCCATGTATCAGTTGACAGCAAAATTATATTAGAATTCGTATTAAAATGGATCTTTGGTTGTGAATCAAGTTTTAAGAATCTGCCATGCAGCTAACTTTCGATCAATGTGCATGTCCATCAATTCACGAAATCATAATATACATATAGCTAAATGAAAAGAGTAAGGTTACAGTGAACGTACTTTTTGATTCCTTCTTTAAGTAGCCCAATCTTCTCCACAGTTGTTGCAAAATCAATTGAGAATTCTATTGTATCCCCCATATTTGAGCTTCTGTAATAATTGCTAATTGGCTTTGTAGCCAATACGGAATTTGGATAGTAAACCTTTTCATTATCAAGCTTCAAGAAAACTGTTGTTAATATGTTCATTTCCTCAACCAAAAGCTGTCAATTTCGAAATGAAACCTAGTTACCAAGCTTTATCAGTCTCAACAGATAATTGAATTAATTTATTAGTGCTTACCGGAACACCCTCAACAACACAACGATCCCCAACATCAAAGGGATGCATAACAAAAACAAATATGATAGCTTCAAATATGGTCTTGCAGGTATTCCCAAACATAAAAGCTGCTACCACGAGTTGGGATGAAAGGAACAAGATAACTTTTGTCGTTGCAATTTCCACTAGAAGAAGCCAAATGACAATGGTCACAATAAACAGGATTCCTGTCACAAGTTTGTTCAACTGTTTAACTGCAGTTTTTGTATCATTCAATGCATGTGCAAGTGCTTTCCTGTCATTGTAAACCTTCACCTGCAACAAATAAAGAATTACGTAAAGGAAGATCTTGGCACTCACAAATAGAGGTTTCCCATTTCCCACTTCTGCTACAGCACTGCACTGGTCATGAGAGTTAATGAGACTAATTCTTTAACAGGTTTATTCCCTGTTACAACTTGAAACATATTAGTTTGATGCCATTTACCAGTAATATCAAAATTACAATATGTATGGTGCCTAATTTGTCAAGGATGTGACAAATTATGGTAAACCATAAAGTTCTCATAAGGTAATAAGGAAATAGCTTTGCCATTTAAGATACATAAGAATTGACTTCGTTTGAACTATAAGACTTGTAAACCTTTTCCAGCAGTGACAAACTTTCTGATTATTTCACATCATTGACAAGCATAACTTTCCAATTCAATCATCCTTGGTTTGACTTCTTCCAAATCTGTGTTTGCCATCTGCTTACTTTCTCTTAGAAAATCAAAACCACAATACATAATGTTAAAAGAAACTTTAAAATAAGATGGCACTATTGGAAAAGAAATAACAAGAATCCATGGAGCAAAAACTTGTACCCATTACGAAAGGAAAATAATCTCACCACCCAATCTGTCAAGGCTTTTATATCAATTCGTCCAGTCTCAGATCCTTTGAACAGTGGAAAAACAAGATTCACCTCCTCCTTAATCATGAACCGTGAGAGGTCCTCCTCTTCAAGATAACTATAGAAAGAAACTCTTTAGAGGAAGATGACAAAAAATAGAGAAGTTAAACAATCACTATGAAAAATTATAAACAAAATGTGTATTTTCTCACTTGCAATTGTGATGAGCAACATTCCTGAAAATTCGAAATGCTGCAGCAGTTGCTTCAATCTCATTGGTGATCTTATTGTCAGTTTGTTCACTTCCATCATCAACACTCTCATCCAATGTGTTGGATATTGTTGACAGTCCAGAGTTTCTGACAGCATCAATTAAAATTTTCATTGTCCAGGCGGAAACCTTTTCTCGTTTCATGTAATGAAACTTCCCCATATCAATCATCTTTGTTTCCTTTACTCCTTTACCCTTTTTGGTGCTCCTGAAACTTAGCTGACCAGCGCTAGGTGTTCTTCCAACCCTCTCAGCCTCCTCTATCAGTGCGGGGCCTGAAAGGGTTTGCAAAACATACTGATGAAAGATTGATTCCTGAATTCTGTCGAAAAAGGTCCTCACATGGAAACTAGATGCTAAGATCTTCAGCAGAAGTGTCTTTAACAGCCACAAAAATGACCCGATTAGAAGTGAAACAAGTGTCCAGGTTATGTAATGGAGAATTGTGCTGGCAGTCTTGGACCTCTCCTCTGCACGATCAAATACAAAGATCCATGCAAGGAGAACCAAACCTATCCAAATAAATACTTGTACACTTTTCTTCAAACCGTAAACAAAATAGAGTACCTTCTTTCTCAGCAAGAAGTTCCTCTCAATAAAAAACACAACAAAATGCATAAACCAATTAGTAACCAATAGGCCACAGAATATTACCAACACAAGCACACACCACCTCCAAAACTCTAAACCCCATATCATAATCTTCTCAAATTTCTCAATAGTCAAGCTAGTTACCAAGCAACACAAAATGCACACAAATGAAACCCACTGTATCACGACCTTAGTTCTTAATCGGCTACGCCTGGCTGAGGTCAGTTCAATTGTTTTGTACATCTCCTCCTCATTTTCATCATCAGCTGTTCCTCCAGGTGATTGCATCGAGGGTGTCTTGGAGGTTATAGAGTTTATCCTCAGACTAGAAGCAGACCTATTATGAGGCGAGTTCCCAGCGATTCGTTGCTGCAGATTCAAACTACTATCTTCAAGCTTTGTTTCATCGACTGCAATTGGTGGTTCTCCAAATCTTGACTTGGGTTTTGAGTAGATCGACCTAGCAAGTGGCCTTATAATGAGGTTTTCACTAGTACTGTGAACTTTAGGGGACTTATTTGGGCTGGGGCTGAACCCCGAAATCTCCATTGAATAACAGCTCTTTGAGAGGCCAGCAGAGTTCAACTCCTTACGAGGCGAACTTGGTTTGCTTTGACTTGGAGAAACAGATTCCTGGTCATTTTCTGCAGCTCCATTTGCCGGTTTCTTGTCTCCACATGCCTTTGCAGTGCCTTCGTGAGAGATTGCTATCACAATTTCTCCTAAATTGTTCGTTCTCTTCCCCATGCTGATCTCGCTGTTTTTTGTTCCTTCCTTCCCGTCCATCTAAAACCCTTCAACAAAGCAAGGAAAGTCGCAGAGACAACTGAGGTTTTACTAAATGACCCTAAAAATAGACTGGAAGTAGAACAGGAAAACGCATCACTAATAAAAGCAAAAGGACCAATGTTTCTCTCCTTCGCCTTTTACTCCAAATTTCCCAACAATGTCACTCGTGCCCAAACTACTCGCCAGTAAACATGCTTACTGCATCAAGTGAGCACTTTATGAACACAACAACGAAGAAAAGACAAGACAAGTGGCCCTATTTAGTTCAAAGGAACAGTGTGTGCCGAGAGCTCGCTACTCGCCCTTCTCTATCCAAGTTGATCAGTGAAAAAAGAAAACAAAAGAAGAACAGAGGTGCAGAATAGTACACACATTTAAGACGGCAAGTAAAACAGCATTGACACACTCATGTAAGAATATATATATATATAAAAAGAACGTAGGAAAATGAAAAAGGTTTAGAAAACAGAAAGTTTAGTTTGCACGAGCATAATAAATTTTTAGAGTTTTGATGGATGGCAAGGTATCAGATCTTAACCAGTTCTAAGAAAAACAGAGCGTTCGCGAAGAACAAAAAAAGGACAAATTAAGACCCTAACGCCATATTGTGCAGAGCCTGTCTCTGACTGACACGTGAATAGTTTCAGGCATTGGAATTTTGGTGTCCTTTTCTGCTCTGATTTGAAAATTGTTTTATTAAAAAAATCAAACCTTCAATTTAGCTCGCCGCCTCATTAAAAGATACTCTTACTTTTCGCTATGAAAAACATTTAAAAGGATGTGATTTTTGTAGAGACAATAAACAGTTTGATACCATCTCTTTTCCTTGCCTCCGACAATGTTACGATACGAGGCTTTCAAACAAAAAGTTATGCAAATATAATAAATTACTTCTTGGTGTGGGGCACATCTAGTTTTAATTTTATTAGTCAATGTATCTATCACCTTCACTTAGAATACTCCTTCCAGGTTTAGAGCTAACACTAAATCGTATTTATGAATTTTAAAATTCTCCAAAACAGGGTTTGCTCAATACGGTCAAAGAAAAAAAAAGGAAAGTTTAATAAAAATGGAGAGTTGTACAATCAGGATATGATTTGATTATGTACCCAGTACAATAATAATACATCTTGTCGTAACTTTTATATCAACCTTAATATTTTAGCAACCTTTAAATAAATACATAATTCATAATTAAAAAGTTGGTTCTTGTCAGCTTAATAATGACCAGCTTTTTATATTAATTTATTTTGTTGTGAACCCGTGGCAATATAGGACGGGACGTATTCCTCTTTCCCAAACTAACCTGGCTCTCTGTCCCTTTTGCATTCAAGCCATCCATTTACAATAAATGGATGGCTTGGTAAATGGATGGCTTGGATGCAAAAGGAACAGGGGGTCAGGATATTTTGAGACAGAGGATCTCAAGGCATACAGGACCGCTTTCATAAGGTAAAACTTTTCTCGCTATTATCACATCTGGAATTATCATCAAGTGCTTGAGCTTGGTTTCCCATTCATGAATTTGCAGATGACAACCAGACTCGTAGAGCTTTACAAGCAGCAATGTCGTAGGCCATGGCAGCGTCATGGGAGGTGTCGAAAATGCTGAGCTAGAGACGAGCCCCCTCGATTTTCCATACTCACACCTTTATCTTGACTCCATTCTTAGTAAAGATCTCAGCCACCTCTCTTCTTTCAACTCGGATGCAATCTCCATTTCTTAATTTCACATTTGCCTTCACGTTCTAATCTAAAAACTTGAATAGTCTTGATTTTGGAGTCATATGACTTGTGCATCTACTATCTATCAGACACCCGATGAATTTGTTTTAGCAAGATCACATTTGACAACAAAAAGCTGCTTTTTTTCTTCAACAACTTGCACATTTGCAGCAGCTTGAGTAGCTTGTTTATTACATATTGCTTCTATGTGTCCTTTTTGTTGGCACTTTCAACATACCACACCTGGTCTCATCCAACACCTAAAGGTAAGATGATTTGATTTTCCATAATGAAGACAAGAATTATACTTATTTGTCTTATCTCCTCCTGCATCCTTGGTAGCATCTTTTTGATGAGTCTGCACAATCTGAGAACTTAAGCCAGTTTTGTTTCTTCTATTCTTGTACTTTTCTTGATTCCCTGCCTTGTATGTCCCTTCAGTAACTTTTGTCTTCCTCATCAGATGTCTTTGCTCTTGAGCCTATAAGGTACTCACAACTTCAGCAAGTTTGTCTTATATCTTTGCAATTTTCAAGTAAGACTATGGTAGCCTCATATTTCCCAGGTACAAACACCAACAACTTCTGAACCAGCCTCTCATCTTTAAACTCAACTCCTAGGAGCCTAAGTTGATTTGAAAGTTGAATAAGCCTCTCATTATAGCTCTTGACAAATTCATCTTCCTTCATCTACAATCTATCTAACTCTCTCAAGAGATTCAACACCATATGTTTCACCTTCTCATCACCTTCATACTCATTTTTGAAGAAATCCCAGACCTCTTTTGCAGAGCTGAGATCCATGATTCAAGTAAAGGTTGAAGATGCAACTGACTGATACATGTAAGACTTAGCTCGAGCCTTCTTAGTCACCCTCTCCCTTAGCCATCTCAGCTAAGCAATCGAAGCATCTTCAGTTGGAACCTCGACCACATAGTCTTCATCAATAGGCTCCTAGAGATCCTGTCTTTGCAGGTATGCCTCCATCTTGATTGCCCAGATTTGATACCCTTCTCTATTGAAGATTGCAGACTGCAGACCCTGGGATGAACTCTCAGCCATCTTTGAGTAAATCTCACATGCAGTCACAACCAAATTTGGAAAGAGTTAATCTTCTCAAGCCACAAATCCTTTACAAATCTAGCTCTAATACCACTTTCTTGTTGTTATCTATCTATCGTTAAAGAACTGAAGATTATGCTAATGAACTTGGCTAATAAAGAACAGAAAGAAATTGTATTAGCAGGTTTTATTTAGGAAAGCAAAAAAAAGAGAGGAGTAGATGAGAAAAACTCAGTGGTGTATTGAGTTTTATTAAGTATATTGATTTATACAACTTCTGTGGATACAAGCATTTTATAAATTCTAAATCTCCTAACTATCATTAATAGAAAACTGATACACCTAACTTAAACTAACTTTCTTGAATTCCTTAAGACTAATTCTATACATTGCTTGTATGCTAAGAAACCAACTAAAGTGCTTTTATGGATTTCTGAGACATTACTTCTACACATTGACCCACCCATGGGAAATGATGATCGAAATGGTCAACATAAATTTTACAAATAGAGCATTGAGAGCATCGTGGTGGCCGATATAGCATGCATGTTTGGAAATATTTGACCTTGACTACCGCACCATTGATCACACTATCCTTCATGCATGGTAAACCCTAACTAGGACCATGAACTCCAGGCCAATCTTGTAACATCTCATTACCTGTGGGAATGTTAGAATAGTAAATATGAGTAGTCAATGAGAGCTTAGAAATGCATTTTTACGCTCATGCATAATATGACATACATATAAACGTGAATAGTAAATTTTCTACACATGAAAATAATTATACATGCATTCATGAATAAGTCCGGGTATAATTAGATTAAGTTGTGACTATTGGAAAATTTTGAGAATTCAAACTTATTTATATTGGAAATATTATTGATTAGTGGAATTATGATATTTTTGAATTTTGGTAAAATTTGGTGAATTTCATAAATTAAAGAGTATTTATGAAAAAAGGGGAATAGGAATTAATGATGATTGGAGATAGTTAGATTGTAAAGATGAGAATTAAGGGAATTAGTTCAAAAGGAACTTGGTTAGAGTTTAGACATTAGGAAAGTGACAAGTGTCACTGACTAAGTGATTTTTAAAACCTTGTAGAAAGTAAGTTATGCTATCTGAGAATTAAAAAGGTTAAGTGATATTTATAAGTTCTTTCTTCTTCATCACCTTCTTTGAATTTCCTCTCAATACATAAAGTTTTTCATCAAATGTCCTTCTAAAAGATTTATGTGTTTTTTCTTCACCAATACCAACCCCACCTTGCAAGTGGTTTCTTCTACCTTTAAAAAAAACCAGAAGTTAGTTAGTGTTCACGGCGGATTATGTGATTTTGCATGAGTTTAGGGCTTGAAGATAGTTGAAGATTTTGGAATCTTTAACAAGTAACTATTGAGAAAATCCTTTATAGTTTTGGATTTATGAAATGAAATTGATAAATTTCTGTCATCTGCATGGAAAATGGCATATACGTGTATATATTCATGAATAATGTGTTGGTGGAATGAAAATTTTGATTATAGTGTTATTTTTATAATGGATTGTTAGTGATTAGGTGATGTAAAAATGTTTTTGGAGATTAAAAATAGCAATGAAATGATGTATAAGATGAGTGTAGGAAAGGAAAGTATATAAAGGTGGTACACTCTATTTTCTATTTCTTCACTATGCATATGTGTGTGTGTGTGCGTGTGTTTACGTGGGTAGGTGATTGCTTTAAAGATTGATCAAGAAAATGGTTTTTGAGTGAAGGGTAATTGTAAAATGATGGTCTAAGATGGGAATGAGTGTATAAATGAAGGTTGAGAAGAAAATAGTGAATGTGATAAAAAGTTGGAAATACAGTGAATGATGTATGATAGAGCATGAAAAGTCAACTATTGATATTTGTTTTCCTTGATGGAACTTGATTAAAATTGCATTTTAGAGGTAGTGTGAATTGTGGTGAATGAGTTTAGTGAAGTGGAGTAGATTTAAAAAATTGAGGTGTTGGTTTTTGAAAAGTGGAAGTTGTCTGAAAATTCTGGGAATGAACAGTGAGAGTGGAAAATTTTGATCTGAATTTAGGTGAATTTACTATACTGATCTAGGCATATTTTGATAAAATGGTCTCCATAAAGGTTGTAGATCTTTCCTTTAGCTTTCTATTGATATAAAGTTTGTAAATTTTAGAGTTCTAAATCAAAAGTTATAAAGGTTTGAAGTTGAGATTTCGGTGTAGAAGAAGAAGTGAAATTGCACTATCGTGCATATGCACGATGGTGACTTTTGAGTTAAGTGGAAAAGCACCGTCGTGCTTCTTTTGAGATCTTAGGTAAAAAGCACCGTCATGCTTTGGGGTATAGTGAATTTGCACCCTCGTGCTTAAGCACGATCATGCATTTGAGATTTTCCTTTTTACTGAACAACCTTGCTTTTTTGACCATAACTTCTTCTCTAGACCTCCAAATGACTTGATTCTTGAACCAATCGATTCAATACCGATTAAGGTTGTGTTGCGTGCAAACTTGAGGTACGCTGGGCCTGTTCACCCAGGTACGCAAAATGTAACATCCCGTTACCAATATGATAGGCATATTGATAATTCGGATGGATTAGGAATGAATGCATTCATATTGTAAAATTGCACATGCATTTACCTCTATATTTCTTGATAAATGATTATGGTTGCACAAGCATATGACTGTATATACATGTATGACATTTTCCCGGCAGGATAATGTAAATTGGAAATTCGGCAATTTTAGTATAGGTTGTGCCTTGTTTAGTGAATTGGAGTGAAAAATGAATTCTAGAGGTTTAAAAATTGAAATTGGAGTGTAGGATCATGTGTTATAAATTTTTTAGGATTTATAGGATTTTTTCTGGAATTTTTGGAGTTATGGGTCCAGACCGAAAAAATTGACCTAATGACTGATTAATTAGATTCCGGTTCCGAAATTGATTGGCAATTGACACGAGATAATTAGAGTTATGATTTTAGGATTTATTATTCAGAGTCATTGCGAAATTGGGAGAAAATTAGAATAAGAATCAGATTTTTAGACCCTAAGAATTAGGCATGTGGCTTGAGATTTGCCAAACATGCCTTAAGCCTTAAATATAAAACCCTAACCCTTTGAATTTTGCCTTCCACGATATTCCCTTTTGCTTTGAAAGAATATTTGGATTTTCTTCTTCTCTTTTCTTCGCGGATCATCATCTTTGCTTTCTGTTTCCATTTTCTTCTCTTAAATTGCTCCATTCATCATCATCAACCTAGCTTTAAGTCTTGGATTTGAGAAGATGAAATTTGGTGGAGAAATGAAGTGAAACCGTGGGTGTGCCTAGGCTTGGAAATTGGAGTT
>JANZLF010000220.1:14472210-14484705 GCA_026546835.1 Erythroxylum foetidum | reverse complement strand
TTAATATTTTCAATAAAATCAAACTATGCCATAAATCATACAACTAACACAATCAAATTAATTCATACTTAATAACAAACAAGATGCACTGGATGTCATTACTGGTACTGTTTCCCTCTTTAACTATGAAATGCATGCCTTGATTAATCCTGGATCTACCCATTCTTATATTTGCATTAGAGAATTTCCTAATAAAAAGATGCCTGTATATTGGTTAGATTATGATATTTATGTAACTAATCCTTTAGGTAGTAATATGTTGGTTAATAGGGTTTATTGAAACTATCCTATTTTGATCCAAGGTAGTGAGTTTGTAGCAGATCAAATCGAATTGTCTTTTTTGTGAATTTAATTTAATTTTAGGTATGGATTAGTTATCTAAGCATTGACAATTGTTGACTGCAGAGCTAAAACTGTTGTGCTTAAGAAGCCCGATCAAACTAAAATAATGTTATATGGCATCTGCACTAGTCCTTAAACTAGTGTGATATCTGTTATGTAAGCCCAAAGGCTACTTAAGAAGGGATGTGAAGCTTATTTAGATTTTGTGCTTGATTTTAAGAGAGAAAGTGTAAAATTTCAAGACATTTGGGTGGTGAAAGAATTCCTAGATTTTTTCCTGAAGAACTACCTGGGCTTCCTCCTAAAAGGGAAGTAGAGCTATCTATTAAGATTGTTTCTGGCACTGCTCCTATACCTAGAGCACCATATAGGATGACTCTTGTTGAGTTAAAAGAGTTAAAATTTCAATTACAAGAGCTACTAGATAAGGGATGTATTTGACCTAGTGTCTCACCCTAAGGAGCATCAATTTTTTTTGTTAAGAAGAAATATAGTACTCTCCGAAAGTCAATTGATTACAGGCAATTGAATAATGTCAAGGTGAAGAATAAATATTTATTGCCAAGGATAAAAGATCTATTTGGTCAGTGAAAAGGTGCAAGGGTATTTTCAAAGACAGATCTACGATTAAGGTATTATCAGCTTCAGGTAAAAGATGTGGATATTTCAAAGATTGCATTCAAGACCCGGTATAGACACTATGAATTCTTGGTGATGCCATTTGAGCTAACTAATACGCCAACTGCATTCATGGATTTGATGAATAAGGTATCTAAGCCCTATTTATACCAGTTCATTTTGGTATTTATTAATGGTATCTTGGTCTATTGAGCAAGACCATGCTCAGCATCTACGGATTATATTACAGACTTTGCAAAAAAAATAGTTGTATACTAAGTAAGTGTGATTTCTAGCTTACAGAAGTATATTTTCAGGGACATGTTATCTTTTCTCAAAGAGTTAGAGTTGATCCTCGTAAGATTGAAGCGATTATTAACTACAAACCATCATGAAATGTAACTGAAGTGAGAAATTTTTTCAGGTTTGGTCAATTACTATCACCAATTTGTAAAAGGTTTTCGGTGATAACATCTCCTTTAACTAAATTGATATAAAAAGGAATAAAATTTGAATGGTTTACTAGATGTCAAGCTAGCTTTGATTAGCTAAAAAGAATGCTTACTGAAGCTCTTGTATTTGCTCAACCCACTTCTAGTAAGGAATATATTATGTTTAGTGATGCATTTAGAAACGGTTTAGGTTGTGTTCTGATGTAGGATGGTAACGTGGTTACATATGCCTCTAGGCAAATGAAGCCACATGAACAAAATCCACATGAACAAAACTATCCTACATATGATCATGAGCTTGTAGCAAGAGTTTTTGCTTCAAAAATTTGGGGGCACTACTTGTATAATGAAAAGTGAAGGACTTTCACTAATCTTAAAAGTCTAAAATACCTGCTTACTCATAAAGAACTTAATATGAGACAACACTAGTTGGAATTGTTTAAATATTGTGAAACTTAGACAAATCTATTATTCATATAATATATACGTTGATAAAAATACATGTATAAATAGTCGATGCCTAACCTTAAAATGGGAAATACAATCAATAATAGTAAATACCTTTTTTAGTTTATCACTATACAATTATATACAATTGAACACTCCCCCTCAAACTAGAGCATATAAATCATATGCACCAAGCTTGTTATATATAATTTCAATACGAGAACCTAAGAGATTTGGTCAAAATATCTACTAATTTATTGGTTGAACTAATATGACTAGGAGTAATGCAACTAGACAAAACTTTGTCTCGAATAAAGTGACGATCAATTTCTATGTGTTTGGTTCTTTCATGAAATACTAGGTTAGAAGCAATATAGAGAGCACTTTGATTATCAAAAATAATTTCATCTGTGTTACTTCTGTAATTTTAACTCTTGAACTAATTGCTTCAACCAAATAAGCTCACTAGTTACTAGAGCAATCGCACGTTCTACTTCTGCAGTTGACCTAGTAATAACAACTTGCTTCTTACTTTTTTCAAGATATAGTATTTTCTCCAACAAGAACACAAAAGCTTGAAGTAGAACACCTATCAGATAGAGAACCTGCCTAATCAACATCAAAGTATCTAGTAATTTGTGAATGACCCCAATTAGTAATCCTTTTCCTGGTGCACCCTTCATGTACCTCAAAATTCGAATAACTGCATCCTAATGACTATCACAAAGAACTTAGAGGAATTGAATAACAACACTAACGGAGAAAGAAATATCAAGTTGGTTATGGTAAAATAAATAAGTTTGCCTACTAATCTCCAACATTGGCTAAGATTAGCAAGTGGCTCCCCCGAATCAGGTAAAAGTTTTAAATTTGGAACCATAGGAGAGTCTCCTGGTATACAAGCTAACATCCTTGTTTCTTTTAGAATATTCAATACATACTTTCTTTGAGAGTATAACACTAGATATGGACTAAGCAACTTCTATTCTAAGAAACTATCGAATTACACCTAAGTCTTTTGTCTGAAAATGACATAATAGATGTGTCTTCAATTGTTCAATTCCACCTTGATCACTTCCAGTAATGAAAATATCATCTACATAGACAATCAGATAGATACATTATTTTGATTATGTATATTTATAGAAGATAGAGTGATCATACTCACATCGAATCATATGAAACTTTTGAACAACATAACTAAACTAACCAAACCAAACAAGGAGATTGTTTCAAACCACATAAAGAGCGATGAAGCTTACACACTAAGGTAGACTTCCCTTGAGCAATAAATCCAGATGGTTGCTCCATATAAATCTCTTCCTAAAGTTCACCATATAGAAAGGCATTTTTAATGTCCAATTGATAAAAAGACCATTAGAGAATGATAGCTGTAGATAAAAACATATGAACAAAAAACATCTTGGCCACATGAGAGTAAGTTTCATAATAATCCAACCCATAAGTCTATTTATACCCTTTATCCCCTAAACGTGTCTTTAATTGACCAAATTGACCATCCAAGCTAACTTTTCCAGCATATATCCAACGATAACTATTAGTGGAATGACCTGGGGGCAAAGGAACAAACTCCCAAGTAACATTAGCATGTAGAGGAATCATTTCTTCAACCATTGTTTCACACCACCCAGGATCATTAAATGCCTCATGAAAATTAGAAGGAATAGAGATAGAAGAGATGGTGGATTCAAAAGTAGAATATGATGGTGATAAATGATGATAACTAAGAAAATTATAAATAAGATAGGGGCTGTATGTGGACTGTGTACCTTTGCAGATGGTAATGGAAAATTAATCTTTAAGAGCTAGAACCACAGTAGGTAAGGAATCTGGAGTAGGAACTGAGTCAATAGGAGAGTCTATAAGGGTCTCATTATCAGGATCAGGGTCATTGGTATAATATGGAAGTTTATCATTCTCAAAAGTAGAGGATTCAGTAATAGGTGAACATTGGACATACCATAAAAGAGGATTAGAAAGAGGAGCAATATAAGGAACATATGTAATGAAAGGAGTTAAAAGGACCTCCATTGAGAAATGTGTATCTGTTGGAGATGATGAGTAGAATGCAACAGATTCAAAGTATGTAACATTAGCCAAAATACCGACGTGTTAATGGAGAATAACACTCATAAACTTTTTGAAGACGTGAGCAACCTAGAAAAATACATTTGGTGGATTTAGTTGACATTTTATCCTGACTAAGGAAAGAGATATGAACGAAACATGTGTAGCCAAAGACTCTTAGTGGAAGGTGGAATAATGGTTGATCAAGAAATATGATGGAATGGGGTACTTGAGGATAGTTGTGCATTAGTATGTGTTTTTATAAAGTATTTGACATGTATTTCTTGCATAATAGGTTATTATTGTTGTTTTTTACGATTTGTTTTGTATGTTTTTGTTTAGTTTGATCTTTATGGGTGGTCTTTTATGTTTAATGTTAATTTAGGGTAAGAATTGATCATTTTAATGTAGGAAAAGAGGGTGGACACCTTTGTGATTGAGATAGGGAACAAGAGAGGAGAAGAGAAGTAGAGGAGTTGTAAGACAAGAACCCACGAGCATGGGATTCATTCTAATTCCCACTATCATGGGATCCCTAACTCGAAGAGGCATGTGGGTTTCATTTGTTTTTAGGTTCTTGTGATTATACTAGCACAAAAATCCCTAGGGTCAACAGGGTGTCTTACAAACTTGCCTCCTTGAGCTAAAAAACATCTTTAGAGCTTAGAGAGAGGTAGAGAATCAAGATTTCCATTCCAAATTGGGCAAAGACCACCCCAACTCCAGATTTTCTAGATTTGGGCAAAGAAGAGGAGGAGCTTGCTTCATCTAGTTCGTATTTTGTTTTTCTCTTCTAGCATCTTTATAATGGATTTTCTGGTTTTTAGGGATGTTAATGACATTATGAGTGGTTGAGTTATTTGTAGAGATTACTTTTAAACTACTTATTTAACTCCTACTTTGTTGATTTGAATGAATGATGCTTTGATGAATGTTGAGCTTATACCTTGCAATATATTGAGAAATTGAATTGGGTAAATTGTGTAGGGCTGTATAATGAGAATTAGCACTCTATAGACCTACATTCAACAAGTTAATTGATTAGTTAAAGAGAGATCTTGGCTAATTAGTCGATTGCCCAAAGGGTAACTTCATAACTAGTTGAATTGGTGGACTGGTTCTGTAGATTGAGAGATTGCTTAATCATTTCCTTTTAATTTGGCTAAGGACAATTAATTACACCTTGAGAGAGGGTAGTTAATATATTAAGACACCTTAGGTGAGGCACAATTCAATTAACAAGGTAGGAGGGAGATAAGATCAGGAAAAAGTGATCTCTAATTGTTAAATATTGAATTCCAAGTTTTTGCACTTTTGCTTTTATCATTTGTTCATTGTTAGTTATTTGATTTAGTTTAACTTTTTAGTTTATATTTATTAAAATTGGTTCTCAAACAAAGCATCCTGAATTAATTAGCATCTAAGCACAATCTCTAAGGGATCAATATCTATTCTTTACTATAAGTTACACCCTGTATACTTACAGTTTTGAGTGTAAAACTAGTGAATTGGTTTTGCAATCAACAAGTTTTTAACGTCATTATTGAGGATTGTTTGTTTAGTGTATTTTTTAATTTAGGTAACTTTGATTTGAGAGTGTTTGATACTTTTCCTTATGTATTTATAGGTGCATGAACACAAGAAGCACAATAAGGTCCATCGAAGCTTTTGAAGAAGAAAAATTTGATATTACAAAATAAGAGAGGAGATTAAAGAGAGAAAAGCTCTAAGAAAATCTTCAAACAAATATGGTGGAAAAAGGAGAACAAGAAAGGGCCAGGAGAACATTGATGGATTTTATGAGGCCCGGATTTAGTCCACAAGGAGTTTCAAGGCCTGCATCACAGCAAACAATTTTGAAATCAAGTCGACACTCCTAAACATACTTCAGAATAGTGTTCAATTATATGGGTTATCAACTGAAGATCCCAATGCCCACCTTTTTGGAGATATGTGACACTTTTAGATTCCAAGGGATGTCTGATGATGTTGTGAGGCTCAGATTATTTCCATTCATTTTTAGAGATTGAGCCTAGGTATGGTATAACTCTCTTAGTTCATCTCAGATTACTACATGGGAGTAAACAACCCAAGCTGTCCTTACCAATTACTTCCCATTGACAAAGATTACGCGGATCATCAAGGAAATTACAAACTTTCATCAATATGATGGGGAGTCATTATATGAAGCTTAAGAGAGGTTCAAAGAGTTGCAAAGAAGTTTCCCACACCAAAACCTTCCAAGGGAGTTCTTATTATAGACATTCTATAACGGTGTGAGTTAGACTATAAAAGGGACAATAGATGCAGCTGTTACAGGGTCATTGATGAGGAAAACCATTGAGACAGCTCATGATCTTTTAGAGGAGTTGGCAAGTAATAATAGCATATGGTCGAATGAAAGGAGTAAGCAAGGCACAAAAGAACAAAAAGGCATGATTCCAATTGATTATGTCATAGCCTTACAAGCTCTAATTACCGCCCTCACCAAGCAGTTGAACAATATGCAAGGAGCTTCTTCATACACAACCAAAGCCATACAGGTTCACTGTGTGTTATGTAGGCAGGACAACCATTACACAGGAAAATGCTTCTTGTTGGGAGCTAGTAACACAGAATAGGTAAATTACTTGGGCCAAGCATATCAAGGTAACAATATATACTCTAACATTTACAATCTGGGGTGGTAAAACCACCCAAATTTTTCTTAGAGTACTAACAATACAGGTGGCCAAGCAAAACCATAAGGACTGCTCGAATTTCAGCAAGACTAGCTTAGGTCATTGGATAGCAAAATGGACAAGTTAGTGGACATATTGGGGTCCAAACTCTCAAGCCAAGAGGAAAGTCAAAGAAGACAGGAAGAGAATCAGAAACAGATGTTTACAAGCCAGTGCACCAAATTTGACCAAATCTTGAAGAACCATACTTACTCTATCCAAAAATTGGAGGTTCAGGTAGGTCAACTTGCTACTACTTTGTCTTCTAGAAATGAAGGTAGCCTACTAAGCAACACTGAAACCAACCTAAAGGAACTACTTAAGGTCATCACATTTTAGAGTGGTAAGCAACTGGAGGAGCCAAGTGTGTAAAAGGAGAGTTAAACAAAGGAGAAAGGCAAGGAGATAGAAGAAGAGAAAGTATAAGAGAGGCCATATGTTGAGTCAAAATGACTTTACATATATATGATTTTGATGAATAACAAAGAAGTAGTAAAAGCAGACGTAAAATAGAAAACAGACAGACGGAAAATAAAACACAGACGCAGACGCAAAAACAAAACACAGAAGCAGACGCATACGCAAAATGAAAAGCAGACGCAAACGTAAAATGAAATACAGATGAAGAAACACAGACGAAGAAAGACAAACACAAAAATACAGAAGGAGAAAAGCAGATGCAGAATTCAAAAGAAGACGCAAGAGTCAGTTCGAGTTAGTTACAGAACTCAACTGATTAACCATTTCTTTCAAGAAGCAAGATTCAAGATTCAAGATTCAAGAATCAAGAATCAGGAATCAAGAAGCAGTCACAGACATAGACCATAAATATAAGTCAAAGTCGAAGATTGCAAAGTTAGCAAAAAAGAGCAAAAGTTGAGATAATTGATTTACGTATGCGAACATTGTGCAAATTAGCTGAGATCTAGTTTTACTGTAACAGGTTTCAAATACTTTTGTAAGAAAGTAGTACAGATAGGCTGCAGAGGCTAAGAGTAAAAGAATACTGAGTGCAGAGACCTGAAGAGGCTCGGAAAGAATCCTTGTAAAAGTTGAAGAGATAGTGAAATCTCAGAAAGAACTCTGAGGACTGGACGTAGCCCATGGTTTGGGATGAACCAGTATAAAATTGCTGTGTCAACTTCTACTCTACTCTATCTGTCTTAAAGTTCAAGTTTTTGTTATTACTTAAATTCCGAAACAAGTTTTCAAAGTTTTGATTATTTCGAATTCACTGAAGTTTCTGTAAAAGAACTTGTTTTTAAACAAAACAGTTTTGAAAGAGTTTTTCAAAAAGTGGAATACACAATTCAACCCTTCTTCTCATGTATTTGTTATCATTCCATAAGCATTGTACTAACGTGTGATTTACTTCATCAACCTCAGAAATTGACTTCACTTCTTTGAAAAATTTCTCTGCTTTTAGTTCGTTGTTAACTATAAGAAAAGGAGAAAGCCACGACAAGTGGAAGATTTGTTAATTTTGAATCCCTAAAGCAGGACAACATGGATGTTAAACCGGAGATTGTAGCAGCTGGATGGAGGAATTTCTTTCAAGTTTGAGAGACAGTCTACATGAATGAAGTTTATGAATTCTAGAAGATTATGGAAGTGGTAGCCGATACTCTTGTATCTTCGGTGGATAGATTGTCGATTATTGTGACCGTGAAGATGATTGAGAAGGTCACGGAGTGTCCACTTGAAGGAGAGAAGCTCATAAGTAAAACTAGATGGATGACACAAGCTAGCGTGAAGGAAACCCAAATCAATTTGCAATTATATGGAGGCAATGATCCAAAGGAGAAGAAGGCGTCCAATCTTGTTCCAAAGGCTAGGGTATTATACTCACTTCTTTTTCATTGTGTACTATCGAGAACAGGATCAAGGCATTTGGTAACAACGCTAGATGAACAATTCTTGTTTCATCTACTAAATTATCAGCCTATCAACCTACCATTCCTTATCTTTCATTATATGGTAAAGTCTAAGAAAGACTCAACTGCTCTACCATAAGGAATGATATTAGTAAGGATATTTAGAGACTCTGGAGTACGTCTGGAAAGGGGGAACAGAATGAAGATGAATATCAAAAGTGTCATCAATTCTGCAACAATTGGTAAAATGGGCTTGAAGAATCTGGAGAGAGTAGAAGCAGATTCTAAGACGAAAGCCAGGATTGAGGGGGAGTTTGCAGAAAAAGAATCTCCCTCAACAAAATCAAAATTTCAATCTGTTGAGAAGATACCTGTTGAAGGAGAAAAGGAATCGTCAGGAGAAACAAAGGGAAAGATGATATCTCTTAAAGAAGGAAGCCAGGTGCAACAAAAGGAGGCAGTAACCCTAAAAAGAAAAGGGGATATGATACTTTCAGAGAAGTCGAAGCAAGTAAAAAGGTTGCCTAGAGTTCAAAACCTACGTCAACAAGAAGAAAAGAAAAGGAAAGTGTTAATTCATGGTGGAAACTCTGAGAAGATAGCATCTCAAGCAACCAGGTCCTTAGTTTCAATTTTGAGAGAAGAATCACCAAAATTGGCTAAAGTAACTAAAATTAGAATGAAATTGGAGTTTGAGAAAGTAAAACCTCAACCTCAGCAGACTTCTAGACTGATTAAGGAGAATAAAAAGCAGAAAATTAGTACGAAAAAGAGCACTCCTACTGTTGTTCAGAAGAAGAAGAAGATAGTTGAATGTAGTCCAGTACAGGTCAATACTTCTCGACTGATAAGAAAAGACAACTTGAGAGTCAAGATTTATGAAGAAATTCAACCTGTCAGGAGTAGCAACTCAATAATAATCAGAGAGATCCCAAAAAGGCCAGTCAAGGTATAATTTCAACCTATATTGATAAATAGTAGTACCATGCATCTGTTGAGTGAGGACGAGAAAAGTATGTATGATGTTCTGAAGAATGAAGGTACCAAATCATACCCCACACAGATGACAAAGCAAAAGTACATTATTTTTCCAATCACAAGGAAAATTATGATCAAGGTTGTGCCTGATATTCAACCTCCACCTTTCATTGTTCGCAATGAGGAAAAAGGGAATAAGAAACTGTATCCTGAAAGGATAAATGATCTGACAGAAGAACAGATTGAAGCTGAAGTGAGAAACATTGATGAAGCATTCCATGCAGTCCAGCAAACTGAAACTTATGTTTCCCACTTCATTTCGGTAACGTCTATGGTTAGCAAACCACTGAAGATTCTTTTTAAGTAGGTGGAAGACTTTCAGATGGACAATATAGATCCATTAAGGTTGGAGATCGAAGCTACTCAGTAGAGTCCTTTGTGCATCTCATTATGCACATTAGACCTTTATCAACTATATCTTCATTTGGTAATGTTCTACACCTATTGGGAAGACAAGTTTCACGATTAATTGGTCCTAATGATCTTGATCTTCCAAAACCTAACCTATCTGTTCCACCTCCTACCCTTACAATAATTGAACCAGATGTTATATCTTCAGATGCATATACTACGACTATTGGTTTTGAAGTCGTACAACATAAGTCTGATGAAGATATTGAAGAGAAAGTTGATTATTTGTGTGCTTCTGTAGATGACTTGCATAAAGAAATAACGGATATTCAACAAGATATCAAGTCACTCCGCATTGAGATGAGAGAAATATTTTCCAAAGTTATGAAGCATCTACGCCTATGATCTTTTTGATCAATAATAAATAGGGGGAGAAAGCAGAAGAAGAAGAAGAAATGACAAAGATATGGGGAGAATAGAACAAGAGAGAAAAGAAGAGCAGAACAGAAGAAGATAAGAAAATGGTTTTTCTATGATTATTTGTTATCATAAAAAAGGGAGAGATTGTTAAGTCAAAATGACTTTACGATTAATTTTGATGAAAACCAAACAATGATGAAGAAATAAGACGGAAGGAAATGAGACAAAAAATGAAGAAAAACAAGACGGAAGCTGAAGAAAAATGAGACGGAAGGAAATGAGACTAAAGCTGAAGAAAATGAGACGGAAGGAAATGAGACAAAAGCTAAAGAAAAATGAGACAGAAGAAGCAAAATGAGACGGAAGAGTAAAAATGAGATGGAAGGAAATGAGACGAAAGATGAAGAAAAATTAGACAGGAGTAAATGAAACGGAAGCTGAAGAAAAATGAGACGAAAGAAGCAAAATGAGACGAAAGAGTAAAAATGAGACGGAAGGAAATGAGACAAAAGCTGAAGAAAAATGAGACGGAAGCTGAAGAAAAATGAGACTGAAGAAAATGAGATGGAAGAAGCAAAATGAGATGGAAACAAAATGAGACGGAAGAGTAAAAATGAGACAGAAGAGAAAAATGAGACAAAAGTAAAATGAGACGTAAAGACAGAAATGAGACGAAAGAGTGAAAATGAGACGGAAGCAAAATGAGACGGAAGCGAAAATGAGACGGAAACAAAATGAGACGAAGCGAAGCCAAAAATGAGACGGAAGAATCGAAGATGAAGAAACAAATCAGTTTGAGTTAGTTACAGAACTCAACTGAATAACCGTTTCTTTAAAGATCAAGAATCAAGAAGAAAGAAGTAGTTATCTAGAAGCAATTAAAGACGAGGACTATAAATATGAGTTGAATTCGAAGACTGAAAAAATTAGTGATTTTGTTAGTGATTTTCAAAAGTTAAATACTGTATTTGTGAGAAACATGAGAGCTATATTTTCCGTAACAAAGCTCGCAATATTTTTCTGTAAAAAAGAAGAAAAGCTGAGAGCCTAAAGAGGCTAAGTAAGAAAAAAATACTTGTTGTAAGAGACCTGAAGAGGCTCGGTGAAAAGAATACTTGTACTTTTATGAAGTATAGTGAAATCTCAGAAGAGATTCTGAGGACTAAACGTAGCCTACAGTTTGGGGTGAACCAGTATAAAATTGCTGTGTCGATTCTCACTCTCAACGCTTAACTCTTGTTTCTATTGTCGATATAAATACTTCATAATATTATTTGTCAATCGTTTTGATAAAGCAAATTTTTAAAGGGGATTGTATTAAAAATTTAAAAACACAATTTAACCCCCCTTCTTGTGCATTTTATATATCGTATACTAACGTGTGATTCACTTCAATTGGTATCAGAGCTTGGTATTCAAAAACCACCGTAACAAAGTGTGGATAAAGATCCATGGCAGAGTCACACGTATACATAGTTGAAGGTGTCTCCGTAACTAGACCTCCGGCGTTCAATGGAGAAGACTATCATTACTAGAAAGACAGGATGCGATTCTTTATTGTATCTACTCATATCGATCTTTGGGAGATAATAGAAAATGGACCGTATACACCCATAGATGAAGAAGGAAATGCCATTCCACGAATCAGATGGTCTGCAGAACAAAAAGCAAGATTCCAGCTAAATTTGAAGGCTAAGTTCTTCTTAGGCTATGCCCTAAGCAGAAGTGAGTACGATAAAGTTTACGGATGCGATACTGCAAAGGAGATGTGGGATATGTTATCCATCGCACATGAAGGCACAAATCAAGTAATGGAGTTCAAGATAAGCATTCTTGTACACCAGTATGAGCTGTTGAAAAGGAAGGACGAAGAGTCTATTGATCAGATGTTTGGAAGATTTCAAACTATCATCAATGGACTTAAACCTCTCAGTAGAATGTACAACAATCAAGATCACATTAGAAAGATCTTAAAAAGTTTACCGAAGAGATGGAGACAAAAAGTTACAGCTGTACAAGAAACTAAGGATTTAAGTGTATTAAAGCTTGATGAATTACTTGGATCTCTGTGAAGTGAATCACACGTTAATACAATGCTGAGAAAACGATATAAGAATGCACGAGAAGGGGGGGTTGAATTGTGTA
>JANZLF010000220.1:14440028-14453365 GCA_026546835.1 Erythroxylum foetidum | reverse complement strand
ATACAGTGAGAGTTTAACTTCGTGCTTGTGTGTTTGCGCACATCAGTTTTTTCTCTTCTAGTTTCCAGATTTTATCAAAGGTCATATATTAATTCCGTGATTATTGAAAGATTTTTGGCAAAGATGACATTGAAATTGTTCAAGGTTAAATCTATCTACTTGACTAAAGATGCGAGTGAAGTAATGGCTAATTGAAGAAATTGACCATTTAAGGAAAAACAATAATGCTTATAAAAAAGAGCGAACACATTCAGATTGTTAAAACATTTTGAGCAACATCTATATTCTTCAAAATCATATATTACTATTGTGTTTTGGACAGTGAAATCACTCTATCAAAAAAGAAATTGTTATTTTGTTTTTCTGTAAGTTTGTTAGAAGCTTGTTATATACTTCGACTATGAAAGGTTAAAAAATCTTTAAAAATATGTACTTGTGAGTTTAAGGAGGCTCGTTAAATTTAATACTCGATTTTTATAGTAAAACACTCAAGTTGAATATTTGGGGACCAGACGTAGACTTAGGTTGTAAGTAGAATCAGTATAAATTGATTGCGTCTTTCTTCTCTCTCTCCTTAACTTTTAAATTTCAGTATTATATTGTTTCGTGTGTTGGCTTTAAAAGGCTTATTATGTTTTTAACTTGCAAGAGATTCCTTTCAATTTTAACAAGAACCTTTTATTTTTAAATTGTTTTAACAGGATTTATCATTTAGTAGGCTCCTTTCGTTTAAGCAAGATCCTATCTCACAAAAGGCTCCTATTGATTAATATGTTCCTGTTGTTTAAAAATGTTTTATCATTTGACAGACTCCTATTATTTTAACTAGGATTTGTTTATTATACGTATTGAAAAAACTTTCGAAAAATTTTTATACACAAAAATTTACTTCCCTCTTGCGTATGTTTGCTTTTATCATTTGGTATCAGAGCGAGAATTCACATTTATTATATTTTATAGCACGTAATAGATCATGACAAACACCTTGAGAAGGTTTGAAGACCAATTCATCTCAAAGCCTCCTTACTTCAATGAAAAAACTACTCATACTGGAAAGAGAGAATAACCATTTATCTCCAACTTATAGATATCAATGACCATTTATCTCCAATCTATAGATATCGAAGTATAGCAAGCAAATAAAGTTAGCGCTACAATTCCCACTTCCGATAACATAGAATTATAGATTGATGTTGACAAAAGAAATGCACAACTAACCACTTAGGCAAAACATTATCTAATATGTGGGTTGTCTTTAGAAGAATATGAAAAAATATCTTACTTCTTTATAATAAAAGAAATACAGGAGAAACTTCAAGTTACTTTTGAAGGAACAAATAAGGTAAAGAAGTATAAAATAAGTCTTTTAGTGTATCAATACTAAACTATTGACATAAAATAGGGAGAGACCATAGACGAATTCTTCTCTACAACAACATTATCATGGCCTTAAAGAACTTTGAAAAGATTTGTCCCAATGACGAGCTCGTAACGAATATTTTGAGGTTACTATTAAAGGAATGGAGACCTAAGGTAACAACTTTAAAAAAGGCAACTATCCAGAATGTCTTTTTATCTTTTGAAGCATGGGCTTTGGTAGAGAAGAATTAGAGTGACGGTTGACCAGTTTATATTCAAACTCGAATTCATCTGTTGAAGAGTCAGTGGCAATTAATGGATGAAGAGAAGTGTAAACTATTGCTACGCATCAGCATACATACTCTGTTCTGTGTATGGTTTCACTTAAAAGTCTCTCTTTTGCTATTTCAATGTGTATCAAATAATTAATAACTTCTAGTTACTGAATAATACAGATTTACCACTGACGGTTACATTATCCTCTTATGTTGGCGCCGGTGCTGTTGCCTCCATGATTTTGTTTCTTCTTTTCCCCTTTTCTTCACATGGAATTTAATCATTTGAAACACTTGTTTCTATTATCTTAGCAACCTTAAACTTCAGTCTGTGGTTTGTCATCAGGGTGCACCTACAACATCATAATGAAATTTCCAAAAACCAATATCATCTAAAGCATGTGCAGCAATGGCTATCTTAGGAATGTAAACCTTTTTAATCCTCCAGAAACAAAAGTTCAGTTCATTTTAAATCAACGAACTCAAATTGCTGACTTTTTCCGTAATATCTGTCTCGAAAGGTTTTGATCTCGACTTATCCTTTTACATTGTTGACTCTTAGTTTACATTTAATCAACTTTCTCTTGACCTTGTTATCAGACAGCTTATACCTACCCTTCAGAAAAACAGCACATGTTGCCAAATTCACAGTGCAGGAATTAAATTATAACTGCAATAAGGCAATTGGAAAGTTTTAATCTTGCCTGATGGTTCTTTTCTTCATTGAGAGTTTTAGATCTAAGCTTTAGCTCTCCTCTATGGGTGGTCATCTCATCCAGTATCTCAGCATCATTGCATTCTATATCCACATGCTCATCCGCACCATTTCCTTCAACCACCTGCAATCACAGTTCAGTATAAGTTAAAAGATTGTGGCCTGAATTGACAATCTCCAGAACTGCACCCGGCAAATCTGTTTAACGCTGCACAACTCTTTATTGGAATGTAAGCTTCGTGAGTGATGGATGGTTCTTGTACTTGCTCTGATACTGAAATATGTAATCGGAACAGAATTATCATCCAGACTTGAAGTGTGGTAATAGTTATATTCTTCATAATTATCATCAAACTCACTAGACAACATTATGTGGGAGTCTGACCATGGCCTATGGATAAAGCAGGAAAGATAATTACTGACTAAATCGTAATGAGTTCCATCAAATAAGTCGCAATAAGCATAGAAATCTTTCTTGTCAAGGGAAAGAATAATGCCATGCGATCCACTATTTGTTAATGAGCAAAACAGAATCGCCTGTCATATATGTTAATTTATCATTTAGCCGTTGTCAATATATATAGTAACAAATTTCTCTAGCGACTAAGAAATAATAAGCTTAAGAATCTTTTTTTTTTAAATTATAATAAAACCATACCGGTTAAGAGATCTCGTACCTTGAATGACACAGAAAGATTACGTTTGGGAGCTGGGTCAATTTCCTCGTAGTCAGCTGCATCCAACTCACGAAGATAAACTAGATGAAAAAGTTTGGGAAGAAAATGCTGCCTTATAATTACCAAGAGAAAGAGTGGGAGGGGAAACAGTATGCCAAAGATAGGTATCCATGTTATTCCAAAACAAGCGAAAAGGTACACCAGCTGGAAAGCTGTGAACTTAGCAATATGTTTGAATGGAACCCTTTCGACGAAGGAAACATGTGAATTTTCTAAAACCCTGCCAAAGAGTAATTTTAAGTGAGCATTTTTTCGCAGTGAAAACTAATGTTGATCTGTTATATTGTTTTTTTTTTTAATTTTCAAAGAGTAATCACAATTTACTTGAATCGGCGGCCGGGGCTAACGAAGAGCAGCAAAATCCTTTCCCAGAATTGGCTCCCAGGAAGACTGTCTATGGCCATGTAAGCAAAGTATCCCCAGAGCACGGATGTTGGTATCTTCTTGATCAGAGGCATGGCCATTAGCGAAATACCAACTAGTAATGATTGCAGAAAGTTGCTAAGTCTTTGCTCTTTAACCCGAACTGGAAGATACGTGTCAATATGTTTTCCAGGATCAAAGCTACCTTTCATGATTCCTCCATCATCCACTTTCAAAATGGAATCTTTCAATTGTTTAAGTTCTTTAGCCGCAGAAGGCTGTAAGATATGAACATAGTCACGGAAAATAGGTGAGTAAATCAGTTTAGATAATGCTTTCAGAAAAGTTTTCTCTATAATACCAAGTATTGAAGATGAATGAGATAAGCTGAGAACTTACAGGTGTAGATTTGTCCATTTTAATGAATATCGACTCCATACTACCATAAATTTCAGATGAGCTTCCATTTTGTTTTACACATTCCTTAGCACTTTTTACCATTTTCTTCCTTATCAGCTGCATATATGGGAAAAACTTTAAGGCTATCTAACAGTCATGGGCCGACAGAAAATGAACAAATTTCCCATTTAGTCTGGTGAGAACCTGTCTATTAAGAACCGCAAGACTCTTTGTGTGCATTGGAGATTGTGGAAGTACACCATTAGAGGGAGGGATTCCGAGCAATCCACATATCAAAGTCTAGATTAATGAATAATGGAAATCAAAGTTAGTAAGAAATGAGTGACGGGTACTATGAATGGTGATAACATATAAAAGATCAAGTAATACCATAAAGCCAAGTAGTAAGATGTCGTAATGATAGGCAGATGGATTCTTGAGATTGAAATCCTTCTGTTGTGCCAATTGTGAGGCCACACTGTGGTCAAAAAAATAAAGACCAGCAACCATCGAAGCAGGTATGATGGCGGCAAATATGTAAGCCGGTGCTACCTTGGCCATGTCCTGAAATTTAAGGAGGTTACGGTTAGATATCGCTTATACTATCTGTTCTTCGGTAAAATGATATCAAACTTTTTAGGCATAGATTCCGTCTCCCTTTCATATCGTAAAAGTCACATAGTTAATAAGTATGCATCTCCAGGTGGCTGCGCAGTGTTACCTTAACTACTGTCCAATGCTTCAAGGATTCTGTGTCCCATGGAAGAGGACTTTCAAGCCTTCTTGGGACTCCAGCAGGTACTCTGCTAGGTATACTAAATGACAATGTTGCCCAAGCTAACACCACTAAAGGGACACCATAATCCGCAATAAAACTGCGCAACCATCCTGCAGTAACGGGAGCAAATGAGCTCTTGCTAGAAGTAGAGTTTAAAAGGACTTGTCTTACAAGGTGCTTCACAGACCTGCTCCATATTGCCATGATCTTGCTCGTCTGCTCTTTAACGCGGTAAAAAGTAGGCCAAATGTGAAAATCACTCCCAACAGCCCGTTGGCGTATAGCCACTCAAAAGTGTACTTCTCTAGCTCTGTATTTCCGCGTACAGGAATATGGAATTCACTTACAATTCCCTATGAGCCCAAAAGTTAGGAAATTAAAGAAGCAAAACATTTCAGCGTCATCATCAGTTGCAATGTTCTAGCTACAGTTTTGCAAGGAAAAAACAGATGCTCTACCTTCACTGCTTGTTGAATGAAAAGTACAGCAATCAGCATCCCAAAAGTTTCACCTGCAACCCTTGTAAACCTACCGATAACTGTGCAAGCGTTGAATATTGCAAGTAGAAAGAGTAGGAGAGCTGTCCAGGCACAAACCCTACGAATTCAAATCAGAATTTTGATCAGATCTCTAATGGTGGAAATGTGAGAATAGGTCAAAAAGTAGTTACCATCCAGCCCAAGCCAAGTAGAGCCTTTGTCCAATAGAATCTGTTCCTTTAGCAAAATTGTACAAGTAACTATACATTATAACCGTTGGTTCTGCAACTCCAACGATTAACAATGGCTGCCCACCAAACAATGAATGTATGATGCCACAAATTGCGGTGGATGCCAGTGTTTCCACAGCACTTAGGCTTCCATCTAAACGAACCAGAAAATTCTGTTAGGATGCGATTAAGTAGGACAACTAGCTAAATTTATGCCTGGGCAACGATCTATTTCATACACTCTTGAATCTGTTTTTAAAAGGGAAATCATGATCTACCAGTCTCTTTGCTTAGTTGCTCCCCAAAAGCAATGACTGGCAGAGCAGAAGCAAAGAATATGTAAGTTGTTGGAGCTAATATCCTGCCATGAATGTAAATGAAATTACAATCAGCTGATAGTCATAAGCCATACATGTGATGTCTCAATTTACACACCACAAAACTCTTGAGGAGAAGAGGAAAACAATAGAAGATAGTGTACCTGAAGCCCAAGGTGAGTGAACTTCTCCAATCTTCTTTATAACATGCTTTTCTTCCTTTGAAATCTTCAACAATCCCTTTGAACGGGGATTTGAAAATGTTCATGTCTTGAAAGGCATAGAGAAGAGAATTGGTCTTTAAAAATACCGTGGATTTAAAAGAGTTCGGTACAGAACTGAGGTAACATACAGCATTGACAATCAAATCATGGGTCTCTTTCGTATGCTCTATTTTCAAAAAGAATTTGCGAGGCGAACTTCCACATGAAAATATATATATAGCGAGAGAGAGACAGAGAGATAGATATACATACAGAACAAGTTCGGATGTCCAAGTAAGTAGTGTAGATAATAATGAGATTTTCTCCCGAGAAGCGGGGTAAAAAAAAAAAAAGGAAAGCATTTATACAATCAATCAAGCCTGACATCATATTACTGACAGGAATAGCTAGGTTGATCAAGAAACAGTTGCACTGCTCAGAAAGGTAAGGAAAACAAAACAAAAAGCAGTGAAGAAGGCAGATAAATTCTTATAATGTCTCACCTAGAAAACAGACGCTGATTGCGTGATCGACGTCCGTAGTAAGGTTGAAGACACTCAAACCAGAGACGGTCGACTTTTAGAGCGAGCAGCTTTTTCCCCTCCAATGCTCTTCAAGAAAAAATGATTTATACGTTGGAACTTTGGAGGTGCAATTATAATAATGGAAGTGTTCTTGTTATATATCAGTTCCATAATCTCAACATTTCGAATTTTTACAGACAGAAACACCTATTCTTGACCGTATAAGTTCATTTAACAACGTATCCCTTGTTTTTTTATTATTAGTAAAAGACAAACAAACAAAGAGAATTACCCAACCTAGGAGCTAACAACTTATAGTTGATATTCCTTCTGTTGTTTGACTGTTACTGACAGAACGGTTTTACGAAGATCACGTCTGTCTATATGGTTTTATTGTTAATCAATAGCTTCCGTTCATCCTACGCATCAGATGCCGGCCGGAGCCTAAGAGATACAGCCTCCTCCATCTCACAACTTACCCATTCATTCATTTATTCTAGATTTTGTTGCTTTCCTTGGTTGACAAGACCAAATACCGTTGTCTCCAATTTCACAAGAAGTAGAAAGGGTTGAGTTGGACTAACGGGTTTCCTTTCCTAGGAATGGAATGCATACGTTGATGCTCTCCAAGCAGTTTCATAATTTAGTACTAATAACTCAACTTCCAAATATTTTGTAATTCCATATCTTCCTTAACTTTATATTAGTTTTATAATATCTACATTTCATTAACAAAATCCTCAGCGCTCAAGAAAAAGAAATTCTCTATCATTTCTCTAACCTCACCTTTTTAAACCATTTTTTAATCCCATCTCTGAGCCCATTTTCACTCAAACTTTGCAGTTCAAGCCCATCACCAACTCCTTGAGCTCTCCCACCTTTCACTCCTTTTTTAAAAAATATATATATATTAGCGGTAATGGCATCTTCTTCTTCCAAGAAACCAAATTCTTCTCCTTCTCCTTCTCAGAATACGTCATCCGCTCTATGACCACAATCCCTTGATCTCTCTTTATCTAATGTTTTCCCTGTGCTCCTTGCTTCTAATCTTGGGAATGGAGATCTCAATCTAATGCTCACTGGGACTTCTCTACAACTGACCAACTTTACTTAGAAACAAAATTGTGGAAACCCCCAAACTTTTGGTAATCTTTCTTTCGCCTCCTATGGAAGTACTGAATATCAGCGCCAAAAAAGTGACAACCTTCCCTTACAAGTTTTCTATGAAAAAAAGGCTTTCCTTTCCCAAGGTTCAAGTGGAGAACATGCTTATTAATATGATGATTTCTTTGTAAGTTCTCTTCTGAGTTTAAAGCGGAAAAGATACTAGAAGTTAGACCTCGACACTTTTAAGGAATGCCCCCATTCATTCAGAAGCAGACACCGGGCCTCTCTTTGGACTAAACCTACAGAACTAGCATTCCGAAACACTAGTCCTCGGAAGGCTTGAGCCATTTGGCTAGTAAACTTGGCAAACCTTTGACCTGGACGAAATAAAATTTTTTATTTATTAAAAGGAAAGAAAGCTATAGATTACATGATTAAACATGAGAGGCCAATCCCAATTATATCCTCTAGGAGGATCGGGGTGCACCCTAAGGGTGCAAATAAAAAAGTGGTGATCCCCAAATCAAAATTTACAGTAAAGTTGGCGAGCCAGTCGACACACCGATTTCCTTCCCGGTAGTTATGACGGGGGACAATGACCCAGTTGCGATTTAATAATTCATTAATGCCCATGATGAGAGGATTTAGCAACGTGGTGCATTTGGTGGAGTTAGACAGAATTCTCATCGCTATTTGGGAGTCAAGCTCTAATTCTACCTTGCGATGGCCACGGTCCCATGCCAGATTCAATCCAGAAAGAATGCCCCAAAGTTCTCCAGAAACCGAGGAACATCAACTAATATTATGAACAAAGCTGCCTAGCCAAGTACCAGAGCTATCCCGAATAAGGCCTCCGACTGTGGCCGAATAGGTTGAACGTTTATATGCCCCATCAATGTTTAATTTCACCCAACCCGGATTCAGTTTGCTCCATCCAATGAGGTACTCTTGTCGGGGTCGTCGACCAAGAAATACTCGATTGTGCCAAATCTCCGTGTGGTGAATCCGATGAGCATAATCCATAATGAGTTGAGTTGGAGAAGTCTGCCAAGAGAATTAAGGATCGAATAGGGCCATGTTTCTTCAGTATCAAAGGAACCAGCAAGCGGTACCAAAGAGAAGGGGTCAATCTAATCTAGAAACGAGGTGGTGTTGTTGTAGATTTCAGTGAATCCAATCCTGAGCATTAAGAGTAAAAAATTCTGAAGAGATGGCTAGCAGAGGGAATTGAAGCCACATACTTCTCACTTTGGGGCAGTCTCGCATCACATGAAGGGAGGACTCTTCAACTCGGCAATGATGGCACTCTACAGTCGTAATCAGGCCGCAGTGGAGTCGTTGTTGATTGGATAGAAGTCGATCCTAGGCTAAGAGCCAAAGAAAAGATCGGATGCGTTGAGGGTCGTTTCAGTGCCAGATGAGTTTCCAGAAGCCACTAGAATCATGGGTGGGAAAGTCCATAAGCATAGAGTATGCTGATGTAGTAGTGAATTGCCTAGAGTCAGACTTTCCCCATATCCTTTTGTCAGGCCCGAAATGAGGCTGGGGGGGTAATATGCCTGCAATGATCAAACAAATATAGTTAGGGTGAAGAAATTGAAATTCATCCCAACGTCAATTACCTGAAGTATCTACAAAGTGTTGAACTTGCAGATTATGGGCTTCCTGAGGTAAGAGGTGTCGAGTGTGGGATATGAGAGGACCTTCAGCCTCCACTTAGGGGTCTAACCAAAATCGTGCCTTGAAGCCATCACAAATAACCCATTGCAGGCCATTGAGCATGTTAGGCCAAATAGCTGCTATGCTCCTCCAAGTCATCAAGTCACCAGTTGCTTTAAGGGCAACGGGGGATTGTCGACATCAAAGTTATATTTCTCTACAAGGACTCGCACCCATAGTACATCTGGCTTTGAAATCAGAGCCCAACCAAGTTTAGTTAGTAAGGCATCATTGGTAATGCAGATACTGCGAATGTCGAGTCCGCCCCACTCTTTTGGTTGACAAATTTTATCTTAGTGGACTGTATCTTCCTTGTGCTCTGAGATGAGCCCTACAAGAAGTTTTGCATTAGTTTTTCCAAATCATCTCACAGATATCGGGGGAGTCGAACCATCTGCATTGTTTAGAGAGGGAGTGCATAAATAACTGCTTGAGTTAGAGTGGCAAGACCTGCCAACGATAGTAGGTTACCAGACCAGCTAGAGAGCCATTGTTGAACCTTGTCAATTATGTGTTGGTACGTTCTTTTGTGGACTTTCTCATGAAGCTAAGGGACTCTTAGATATTGACTCAAGTCTGTAGTTTGTTTAAATCCCAACTCTTTGCTCAGGTGTTGTGCAAGGAATGGGGGAACATTCTTGGAATAGTAGCATCGAGATTTGCTTCGGCTCACCCGTTTTCTTGAGGCTATGCAAAACATAGTCAACACTCCCTGAATCACGGGGGCTTGGTCAACAGAGGCTTCTGGAAAAAGGACGAGGTCATCTTAAAAGAATAGATGTGATAGGGGGACCCCAGACTCCATCTTCCTTACGCGACGGAGTGATTTATGAGATGCCCTAGTCTTTCCATATGCAAGATAAAGAGATAGGGAGATAACGGGTCTGCCTGATGGATTCCTCGAGTCGGGGTGAAGGTGTCATTGAGTTCCCCTTCCTAATTTATTTGCATGGACGTCGAGGAAATACACTTCATATTGAGAGAAATCAACAAGCCCGGAAGACCAATATTGGTGAGAGTATCGTTGATAAAATCCCAGGAGAGGCGATCATACGCTTTTTTCAGGTCAACCTTGATAGCCAGTAAACCCTTCCTTCCTGATTTTCTTATCATGGTATGTATAATTTCTTGGGCCAGGATAATGTTATCTATAATCAATCGCCCTGAAACAAAACTGGATTGGGTATGGGCTATAAGCAAATCGAGATGGGGTTTCAAACGGTTAACGATGATCTTAGTAATAGCTTTATAAACAATGGGACACAGATTAATGGGGCGGAATTGAGTAATCGACTTCGGGGAGTGAATCTTGGGGATAAGTATCATGATAGTATGGTTTAGCTCAGATTCCCATACCTTATACTGAAAACTTGCTGAAAAAACTGAGTCAGAGAAGGTTCTAACATGTCCCATTGCGATTGGAAGAATAAAGCGTTGAAGTCATCATAGCCTAGAGCTTTATCAGGAGCCATCTCAAAGAAGCCCATTTGAACCTCAGTGGGAGTGAGAGAACTAGCCAAGTCATGGGTAGTTCTGATCGAGAGTGACAGGAAGTGCCCTTTGAGCGATAACCTCGTAAGGGTAGAAGAATCTACCGAAAATAACTTTTCAAGGTAGGTCTTGGTCGTCTGTCTAATGCGAGATGTGTTTGAATGAATCCTTCCGTGTTCATCAGTTAGGGAGATGATGTGAAGCTTTTGACGTTTGGCTGTGGTTACGGCATGATAATACTTGGTATTCTTGTCTCCCTGCGCAATCCACTGACATCTAGATTGTTGGTGCCAATATATCTCTTCCTGGTATAGGACTTGTTCCAACTCATTACGAAGGTAGGCTTCCAGCTCTCGAAGTGATTCAGAATTCTCTTTTTCTAGAGACTTTTGAATGCCTTCTAGATGGACCATGAGTCGCTTCTTGGGATGAAAAATATTCCTAAAGGTAGAATGATTCCAATACTGCAATTTTGTGGTAGATTCTTAATTTCTCCTCAAAAAGTTAGATGATTAGGGTTCCAAAGGTCTTAGATGGTTTGGTAAAGCCTTCGTGGGTTAGCTAGGCAGATTGAAATCAAAACGGTTGAGGTGTTGAAGGCCTTTTTTGCATTGGTTAGACCTTAACAAGGAGTGGTCTATGATCTAATTTGAGGAAGGGAAGGTGTGTGACGATCGTGTGAGGGAAGGACGTAAGCCAACTAGTAGAGCAAAAAACTCCATCTAATCTAGCGAGAAATAGTCCTCGTCTCCAAGTAAACCTAGGTTCGTTGAATCCAAGATCATAAAGCTGGCAGCCATGTACACAATCCCAAAATTGGGGGTTAATGGAAGCCCCTCCTCATTTGTCGTTACGTTCTAATTTTGCATTAAAATTGCCCCCTATGAGCCAAGGTTGAGAATTAATGCTAGCTATTTTCCGCAAGTACATCCATAAAAAATGCTGAAGATAATAGCTGGGGCTTCCATAAATGGTTGTGAAATCAAATGAGGTATTCTCCTACTTGTTATTCATATGGATAAATTAACGATGGGCTAGTAGTATTCGCACTTCAATTTTAGGGGTCTATAGAAGCCAAATGACGCCAGAAAATCCATTCGCTTCCACCCGATATGAATGGGGAAAAGGTAAGGATTTGATTATAGTTTGAGCATGAAAACCACTTATTTTAGTCTCAATTAGCACCACTAGCATGGGATCCCATTTCGTTGCGAGGGCGAGACGCTTCTAAAGGGCTGGGGGCGCGAGGCTGTGGAGGTGATGTAGAGTCGACGATATGGCCGTTAGTTGACAGAGGTTGGAACCTCAAACCTCGCGAGACGTCAGAGATGGGAAGTTTGCCTTTGTCACTTCTTGTGATCGTTGCTGACTGGTTCACTCGAAGATTGCGCCATTGGACTTGGACCCAGGGACCATACGTCTCTGCTCACGGTGCTGTCTTCGGAGTGTCTGGGTGGGGGTTCAATGGGGGATTTGATGGGTGATTGTTGTTTGGGTTCAAGGTTGGTGCGAGTCTGGAGGGGCAGTTCAACGCACCATGGCCAATCCGTCCGCATGATAAACAGATATGAGGCAAGCCCTCATAGGTGACCCTGATTTATTCACCATTCAGTTCCATAATGGGACGTACTGGTTTGGAGATGCCGAGTTCCACCGCCACTCGGGCGTATTTGCCTCTTTGTGTTTGCTGGGTGGTAGCGCCGATTTTAATCGTACGACCAACTAGGTTACCTAGCGTGGTTATTGGGTTATTGGCAACTCTGGAAATCTCACCCATGCGACAACGTGGGAGATCTTGCTATAGGAGGGGTGAAACATCGAGGTCCAAGGTTGCACTGATAAGGCGTGACCAAAGAATAACCATGACCCCTGGGTAAGTGCGTGTATGTAATCGTCTACGTGTAGGAAATTGATCAAGAAGAAATTGTTTCCAATGTCAACGATTTTCATCGGCCTCATGAGGTTCCACAATGAGGATAGTTGGGTCTGCAACACATTAAATCCAATTCGGTGGGCAAGAAGTTTAATTATGATCGCGTGTTCCCACTTCTTATCTTGTCGGCTCCTGAAGGAATTGGATAATTCGAGTTCGAAGCCAAATTCACCAGGGACCAAATTGATATCCCCTCTTCAATTTTGACAGGGTCTTCGGTAGGCCATTCTGTTGTTTTGGTGCTAGAGTATAGGTGGCTGGTGATCGCTGCACGGTAGCTGGTTCTCTCAGAAGATGGTGAGTTCGGTTGGGGGTGGGGTCTTCTTCTCGTTCCCTGGTGCGAATTTTTTTAGTAGTGGGACCATTGTTTTCAGGACTCTGGTTTTTAGTGGTTGAAATTTTTGGACGCTTCGTAAAGCTTGTTTCCATGGTAGTGCTTAGCATCTAAGAGAAGTCCACAGAGTCTAGTGTTTGCGAAGATGAAAGTGAACAGAAGCTTGTTTTCAGAGCTTTTTTCTGTATAACTGAGCACACGAGTTCCTTGGATGAAATAATTAATTGCTAACTTAAACGTAAATGTTGGAACCCCTCCCTGGTGAGTCGTGTGCCCGACATCCTTCGTGACATCTGAGCGCGCATCTCACGAGGGAGGAATTCCTCACCACGAAGGAAACCTCGAATTGAACTTAATTTAATGTCATCCGAACA
>JANZLF010000220.1:14426139-14437178 GCA_026546835.1 Erythroxylum foetidum | reverse complement strand
ATAAATAAAATTCATAAATAATATTGAATAGTTATTAAACAAATAAGATTTAAATTTTGTATTTTAAAAAAGAATTATTAAAATTAAAAAATTATTAAATTAAAATGATTTTCGAAAAATGTTAAAAACAATAATTAAAAATAATAATATCTACGACGTTTTTGTATAAACGTCATAGAAAACAACACTCTGCGACATCTTAAAAATTCATGAAAAATCACATTCTAAAAACATCGCAGAATGTGACTTTCCGTGAAGTTTACTAAAATGTCATAAAAAGTCAAAAAAAACATTGCAGAGTTTGACTTTCTGTGACGTTCCAAAATAGTCACAAAAAGACCAATCTTTTAATGACATTTTTTAAAATGTCATGGAATGTCTGTGTTTTCTATGACATTTTATGGGAAACGTCAAAAAAACCTTTTGCGTACACCATATTTCGCGATATTATTTGTAACATTTTTTAAAATGTCACAAATTGTATTATGTGACGTTTTTTAGATTTGTTATGTTTTTAAACGTCGCAAATTGTGTTGTTTTCTTATAGTGAGGTATAACTTTTGTTTTGGATTCGGATTGAGGTCATTTAAGTATGTTTTTGAAGAGGACTTTGAGTTCTACAACTTCTATGAAGACCCTGAGGAGAGATTTGTTGGATCGAAAAACGAAAGCATGCTATATTTGGAAAATCGGTAGATTTCAAAACTTTTTAGAGATCATATTTTCAATGGAAGCAACATATCCAAATCATCATGCCAATCCATACATAATATGGTATAAGGATAATAATAAGCATAAACAAGATGAAAAATATTACCGACTCCTTTGTTACAACTTTAATTCCTCGCTGCGCTATCATCTCCTTCTTTTTGTATCCAAAACCTTTGCTTTTGAATCTTTTCCTTTAGCAATCTATCTTCTCCTTGTTGTTGTATCCTCAACCAATTTGAGTTACCTCTTGTTCTTCTAGGATAATTTGGTTAACAAAATCCTTTAGTGGGAAAGGAGAAGAAATGTGTGGAGGAGATTTTTCTTAGAAGAAAATGAACCAAAAATGAGACTCTTCTCTTGCTAATTTCAGTTCACTCATGCACGAAAGGAGGGGGAGAGTCAAACTATGCAAGAACTCTTTCTTACACACTCAATTTTGGTTATGCATAGTATGGAAGAAGAGAATAGCATCCATTGCATCACTTCTTTCATTAATCAATTATAAAGTAGCCAATAAATGAAACTCTTCTCATTTATCTTTAAGGTGGCTATATGAAAAGGCTATTAACCTATACATGACCTACCAATTTTGGTTTTGGAAGATGGAAGAAGGAAGATGGTTCATCCAATGCACATCTTTATTGTTGGACCCCACGCTCAATGGTAAGAGGCGTCCACATAAAGTGGAACAAAACCCTGAGGTCTTGAGTTCGAGGGCTAGAACTCATCTGAGGCCAGAGGGGACAATACTGATTAAGTTGGATGCCGTGGTATAAACCGCAAACACCCGCCGTGGTATAACCCACAAACACCTAAGGGTGGGGGGTGGGGTCCAACATTTCTTCTTTAATCTAATGAATGCTAATAGCTTATATGCTAACATTAAAAGATAACCATTAAACCCTTTAATGGTAAGTTCATAACTCCATGTAATGATGATAAACCATAATAAAGACCATCTTTATTTAACATTTGAATGTTAAATGTGCAGCTACACATTCAACCCTAATAAAACCGAAAATGCTACTCCTTTCTTTAAAAAATTTATTTTAATATAATTAATCTAATCAATTACATTAAACCAAAGTCTAGCCCATTTCTAAATATACATTTGGGTTTCTAATTAACCATTAATTAAAGCAAGCCCAACAAGCCCAACATTCAATTATAGGCTTTTAAAACCTCCATTTATATTTCTTACTAAGCTTGATAACCTTCCTTGAAGTCAAGTGGGGAATCTTATTAGACTTTGATAATTCAAGCTCCAATAAGCCTAGAATTAACTTAATCTCATTAGAATTAATTATAGCTTATTAACTAAATGTCATTCCATTAAAGACAATTAATTGAACTCTTGAATTATTAAATATTATGAGAATACATATTTTTTGTCTAATTGCAAACCCTATTTAAAACCTTTCTTTAGCCATCCGCACAACAGAGGATAAAATTACCGTTTTGCCCTTATTTTGGTTTTTCCTTTTAGATCTCTCGTTTTACTTTATATGGTGATTAACACACAAGATCTCATCTTGGTGTTAAGACTTGATGGGTAGCTAGTCCATCAAACTACTGGTGCCAGTTTAGTCACCAAATCTCCTTAAAACATCTAGAAGTGATGATATCACTATAAACTCTTCACTTGAGTGAATGTTCCCTGATACATGTTTCAATTGATAATTCCAACATACAAACATTGGATTAATACTCTATAAAAATCCATTCCGATCATATCAAGAATTATAATGAAACACATATGAGTTCACCACTCATCATGATTGTGGGTAATAATAAGCGATTGCTTAAGTTGTATGTTTTAAGATTAAAGTAATAACCCACTTTATTCTTGAAAACATACTTGATTCCAAATTTATTTAATACTATCATTATCGATAGTCAACTACTATCATGATGTGAAACTCATCATTCCCTTGAAGTAAACTCCTTTACTTACAAAGAGGTAAATCGCAACATTGTAGTCTAAACCATAACCAAGCAACCAACTTGATTATTCAACTGTGAATCCATTAATTTAGATTCTAATACTATACATGTTTCCCATACATCTCCATGTATATGTTTATTACTTACAAAAGAATCTTGGTACCTTATGACTAGATATATAATGCTCATTAAAATAAAACTCTTTTATTTTATTAATAGCAAATATTCCAATTACAAAACTGTAACTAAAGAAGATTAAGGTACATGTAAATACACTTGCTTTTTAGGAACTATATTTACATAACTCCAACATGATATGCCTCATTTTTTGGCTTGTAAGCACCTAATATATTCCTCTACGATAGAAATATGTAACTTTGAAGGTATTCCCTTCCAAGGTAACATTAAAATTAGAGGCCTAGCTAAATATTCTTTGATCTTATCAAATACTGTTTAATATTTTTCTCCCCAATGAAATTCTTTAGAATTTTGTTAACTTCATAATTATTTCATTTTATTGGTAAAATTAGCAAGAAACCTTTTGATATAATTTAATTTGCCTAAAAACCTTTAGAGTTTTGTCTTATTTTAAGGTGGTTGCTTCTAGAATCTTCTTTATCTTATTTTTTTCCTAATTCAATTCCCTTTTTATGGACCAAAAAAGCCAAAAAAATTTCATACTTTCACCCTAAAAGCACAATTTAAAGTATTTAAGTTCAACTTATATGTTCTCATCCTTTGAAAAGATTCCTTTAAATCTAAAAGCACACTTTAAAGTATTTAACTTCAACTTATATGTTCTCATCCTTTGAAAAGATTCTCTTAAATTATAGATATTGTCCACACTCTTCTTAAATATAGCAATAATATCGTCTATATAAACTTCTAAAATGCAGCTTAGTAGATCATGAAAGCTAACATTCATAACCATCTAATAGTTGGCCCTAGAATTTTTTTTACCTAAAAGACATCCCAATCCATTCAAATGTTCATATTAATCCAAAACATTATATGTCACTTTAGGGATATCATCGTCAGTTATAAAATTCTGATTGTAACCAAAAATGCAATCCAAAAAAGAAAACAAGGCATTTTTACTCAATGAATCACCTGAAGAATCAACAATTGACATTATATACACATCTTTGTGATTGATAGCATTCAAATCCCTGAAGGCAACATAAACTCTTGCCTTTTTGATTCACTACAAAACATTTGCTAAACATTTAGCATATAACGCCAATCTAATAACACCAACCTTACTTAACTTCTCAATCTCTTCATTGATTTTTAACTCGACTTCTTTAGACCAATATATAGGAGGCTGATAGTAAGGACAAACAAAAATCAATCTTTATAAGAAGCCTAGGCTTTACCAACTTTTTGCTTAATCTTGACATTTTAATATAATTCTAGGAAAATAATCTTGAAATTCCATTCTTATTTTTATACCAAGCTTTTTTCTAACAAACACACTCTGAGATTCTCTTGAACTATTCAAATTTATTTCTTTGAGTGGTTCTGACTTCCAAAGTCATCAATATTTACAGGTGCAAATCCCAAATCTTCTAATTGACCTTCATCCTCTATTGAGAATTCTTCTTCTTTAAAAACTAACTCGACATTGTCACACTGTTCTAAATCTTTAGAATTTGCCATGATTTGCTACATCTGATACATAATTTTTGTAGTTGTAGCTAGCTTCTTTCTATGAAATCCTATTCATCAGGTTCCCCTAAAATTAAAACTTTCATCGACTTATTAACAAACATAATAACAATTTTCTTCACCAACATTTTTGTCTCTGACCTTAACTTTCTTCACCCCTATTTTTTAAACATTCTTCACAAGATAATTTTCAAATTTGAACTGGTTTCACTTTATAATCATGTAAAATTTCCTCTACTATATCCACTTTAGAATGAAAAGGCTGAGAATATACCTAAACAATTTCCACCTTATTGCTTTTCAAAAAAGCAAATGCTATTGAATAGTAAAAGCAATATTGTAAATAGAATGGCTCTAATTTCTCCCCAATGAAACTTGATAACTTCCATATGTGTCCATAACAAAGAAAGTTGCTAATGAAGACTTCCTTTAACTTTAACAATCATAGAAAGAATTCCTCGTGCCTTAGTAGTCTCCCTACCAAATGTAGCAATAGTATTATTAGGATCAAATTTACATCATCTTTACATAAAAATTATATCATTTTAGTTGACATAATGTTTACATTTGATCCATTATTAACCAAACTTATCTTAGTTAGCCTACTATTGATATATAAAGGCCTTGTATCTTGAGCCATGTTATCGGTCAGTTTCTCTAAAACAACCTTCTTTAGAATCCTTGGATCCATAGCCATCACAGATACTTTGCATCTCTTTTCTCATTTATGGGCTCCACTTTCTTCCCATAGGTTTTTTTTTTCAAAAGAAGCAGGAAGTTTCATAGAAAAAATGAAACATGGCAGTTGGATTGGAATTTATCCTGCTCTGTAGAATTCACAGGGACTTTCGTCTTGGCTCTTTAATCAGGAGGATTTCTTGTAGAATCTAGGCTTGTGTTTTTCCTTTTTTATGATCTACTTTTCATCAGTAACTTTTACACGTTCTTTCATATTCTTTGGCTTTGAAGTACTTTCCTTAAAAGAAATGGATCTTATTAAAGACAACTTCTTTGAGATGAGCTTCTTAAAATATGATGCTTTACTTCTTTTAGACTTGGTAAAAGCTCTCTACCAATGAAATCTTCTCTTTTGAGTTCTAGTTAATGACATTGGATTCTTAGAATGCCTTACATAATGTCATTAATAAGATGGTGATACTTGAGGTAGTAATAAAATTTGAGGTTGTCAATGCTGAAAGCTAGGAATTTGAGCATCAAATATTTGCTTAAAGATTTAGATGAATTATGTTTTACGGTTATGTCTTGCAATCTTTTCTTTCTACTGGATTCTAGGATTCAACAAATTCTCATTCTTATCATTAACATTCAAATTATATTTAGGAATGAAAACACTACTGTGTAAATTTGAAGTTTACACCAAACAATCTTATATAATCTTTAATTTCTTCTTAACATCTAGCAAAATTCATAAATGAAATTGACTTCCATTAAAAGTTTTAACTAGTGGAAATAAATCTTCATATATTAACATAGTCTTATCAACTTTAGCAAATAGTAAAATCCTTTGTCGATCTGATCTTAAATAACATTCTTGAATACCTAGTATGAATTTATAGGGTGACTCCACATGTTGTGGTACTTAATATAATCTTTTTATGTTGTGGTACTGATAGGATTGAATTATCTTATATTTTCTTATATATTTTCATGTGATTTCAATCCTATTCTCAAGATAAATTACTAAATTTGTATTCAATTTGTGTTGACTACTAGCTTGGAGATGATGATACATTTGAGACCAAAAAGAGAAGAGGTTCAAAGCACATTGAAAAGAAATTGTAAAAAAAAAGAAATGGGTGTGCTGCGTTTCACGCAGCAACACATGTGTTTAACGCATACTTTAACGCTGCATGAATGTAACACTGCTGCTTTGATGCAACGTTTCACGCAGCATATGTTGTGTTTCATTTATGCAGCATACGCTGCATTTCATTTAGGTAGCAGGCGCAAAGTTGACGCTGGAGGGTTTAAGAGGAGAGCAAAAACTAAATTTTCACATCATGGAACAGTTTCAGTGCAAAGGAGAAAACGAAGAGCACACAAGCCAAATGCTAGACAGCTGCTAGAGGAGAGGTCTCGGCTTGGAGGAGAGTCACGGTTATTGCATAGAATGAATAGTAAAAAACCTCTACATTTATTTGTCCCATCGTGAATAGTGAATAGTGAAGAGAAGAGAGTAGCTTGAGAGTGCCCAAGCAATGAAAACATGACTTGTGCTTGGAGCATGAAAATGAAGATAGAAGGCTAGCTTCCCGACACTGGTTCAACGGGAATATCGATGCCAAGTCACAGTTAAGCTATTTCTATCATTTTGAAGTTGTAATTTCTTTTCGGATTGTTGTATTATTGGTATTGATTTTGATGGTTTTGAGAATAGTGATCTTAATATATTATTTTGATCGTTTTATTTTAGACCTATTGCTAAAACATGATTGTAATCCATAATCGTTACTTTTGATGTGTGGGTAGCATCTAAGGATCTTTAATCATTAGGAACAACATAAATTAGGTTGGATAACCTGAACGTGTGAGTTGACTACCTATATTGATCGTTTTCTAATTCGTAATGCAATTGTCAAATTGAATCTAGAGATCGTATTCTAAGTTATTCGGTGTTTAGGTTTAATTAATGATTGCATCTTGATTAAATTCAACCTAAGGGAAAACTAAGATTTGTAGAGCATTCTATTAGTCTCAGATCAATAGTCCGAAAGAATTGTAAAGACTTTGGAATGAAAGAATATGGTTGATTGTGTTTAGGCCGAGATTGACCCTAGAACCGGACATTACTTATACTTAACACTTTTCTCATTTTAGATTATTTGTTTTAATTTATTTTTGATAGTTTACTTTTACTTTAATTTTCTAAATTGTTTGAAACCCAAAAACCCCACATTTATTCTCCTTGCACCAATTAATTTTATTATGAAAATTAACCAAACATTCCTTATGGATTCGATCCCGACTTACCATAACTAAAAATTTTAGTGTGCAGAGTCAGGTAAATTTTATAGTGCATTCGACACGCGCTGTCAAATTTTAGCACCGTTGCCGAGGAGTGTGATGGTCTAATTTTTTATTTTGATTTTAATTGATATTTTGTGAATATATTTGTTTATAAACCTTCTTTTTGTTATTTGTTATATTTTCTTTATTGTCCATTAGTGTTGGTGCATGGGAGTGGCCAGGTCTCCTCGTAGAGAAATTGAGCAACTTGATACGAAGATCGAAAGAACATTGCGGAGATTGCATAGGGAAGCAAGGTCAACTTTGGTAAACGAATTGGAAGCAAAATCTGAAGACACAATGGCAAATTCAAGAACTCTAACGGAGTTGGCTTGACTCGATTTAACTCATAGACAATTATTCATAACATTTCTAAATTTTGCCGAACATGTTACCTTTGAGTTAAAATCTAGATTAATTCATTTATTGCCTAACTTTAATGGCCTTGTAGGTGAGGATGCATATAAGCATCTTAAGGAACTTGATGTGGTGTGTTTGATCATGAAGTCTCACGAGGTGGCAGACGAGCAGATCATGTTGAGGGCCTTCTCGTTCTCGCTCAAAGATGTAGCAAAAGATTGACTATTTGATTTACCTGCTGGAAGTGTGAATACTTGGTTGGAGATGAAGAGAATATTTTTGGAAAAATATTTTTCAGCCTTAAAGACAGCAAGTATTTGAAAGGAGATATGCGGTATTAAGCAACACAATGGGTAATCTCTTTACGAATACTGGGAGCGATTTAAGAAGTTATATGCCAGTTGCCCACATCACAACATACTAGAGCAACTTCTCATCCAATATTTTTATGAAGGATTGTTGCCAATGGAGAGGAGTTTGGTTGATGCGGCGAGTGGTGGGGCACTTTGCGAGAAGATTCCCATTGAAGCTAAGATATTACTTAAGCGGATGGCCGCTAACACCTAACAATTTGACACTTGTAATGATGTTCGACGAGTAAATGAGGTAAGCACTTCATCCATTGAACATCATTTAGATGAACTAACATCATTTGTGAGACAAATTGCAGTTGGACAGGCACAAGTGAAAGCGTGCAGGATATGTTCAAACACAAGTCATCCAACTAATGAGGGCCCAGCTTTGCAAGAAGGGAGTATGGAGCAGGTGAATGCTGCAGAAGGGAACTTCCCGAACCAATACAACACATATTCGTAAATGTATAACCTAGGTTGGAGGGATCACCCCAACTTGAGTTATAAAGGGAATCAATAGCAAAATCACTTCCAGAATCGGCCGCAAGGGCTACCAGGATTTCAACCAAGGCAACAAGGAGCAAAAGGAGCTTCTTAATCAAGTTCAGGTGCATCTTTAGAAGAAATTGTTAACAAACTTGTTGCTTGTAATTTGCAATTTTAATAAGATGTGAAAGCAATCTAACAAAGCATAGAATATCAAATGAGTCTAATGGTAGCAAGGCTCAATTGCCTAGAATTGCAAGGTGGAGGAAAATTGCCATCACAACCCGATGTGAACCCGAAGAATGTCATCGCCATAACCCTGAGGGACGGAAAGGAGATTAAGGTCCTAAAAGAACCCCAACAAAGATTGCTACCAAGGAAGAGATTGAGAAGGAATTGGAAAAAGAAGAAAATTCTTCATCAAGTACGAAGGTGAATGTCGAAAGTCCCAATATTATTAAAACTAACACTCCACCTTTTTCGAGCAAATTAGTAAGGCCAAACAAAGAGGACAAGGATAAAGAGATATTGGAGACTTTCCAAAAGGTAGAAGTCAACATACCTTTCCTCGAAGCAATTAAGCAAGTGCTAAGGTATGCCAAATTCCTCAAAGAACTATGTACACAAGAGGAAATTGATGGGTGATGAGAAAGTGATGATGGGTGAGAATGTGTCGGTAGTATTCAGAAAGAAGATGCTTCCAAAATGCCAGGATCTAGGTATGTTCACTATTCCTTGCAAAATTGGTAATACTGTGATCAATAGAGCAATGTTGGATTTGGGTGCTTCTATTAATGTGATGCCTCATTCAATTTATGCTTCTTTGAATTTAGGTCCTTTGAAAAAAACGAATGTAGTCATCCAATTGGTAGATTGGACTAATGCTTATCCTGATGGTGTGGTTGAGGATGATTTGGTGTAGGCGAATGAGTTAGTGTTTCCTGCAGATTTTTATGATTTGGATATGAATGATGACACCTCATGCAATCTGATACCTATCATGTTGGAGAGACCATTCCTTAATACGACTCAAACTAAGATAGATGTTCGTAAAGGCACCCTCACAATGGAATTTGATAGGGAAGTAATGCATTTCTACATTTTTGATGCAATGAAGCATCCTCCTAATGATCATTGTTTTTTTTTTGTTGATGTGATCGATCCTTTGGTGCAAGAAATGTTAAGTCAAAATGACATTACATATATTTGATTTTGATGAATAACAAAGAAGTAGTAAAAACAGACGCAAAATAGAAAATAGACGGATGGAGAACAAAACACAGACGCAGACGAAGAAATACAGACGCAGAAGTTAGATGCAGATGCAGACGCATATACAGACGCAGATGCAGACGCAGACGCATATATAGACGCAGATGCAGACGCAGACATAAATACAGACGCATATACAGACGCTGATGCAGACGCAGATGCAAATACAGACGCAAACACAGACGCAGACACAAACACAAATGCAGACGTAGACACAAACATAGACGCAGATGCAAACATAGACGCTTATGCTAAGTACAAAACAAAGACGCAGACGCAAAATGTAAAACAGACGAAGACGCAAACAAAGATGCAGATGCAAGATGAAATACTGACGAATAAATACAGACGCAAAAATACAGACGGACAAAAGCAGACGATGAATTCAAAGCAGACGCAAGAGTCAGTTCGAGTTAGTTACAGAACTCAACTAATTAACCGTTTCTGTTAAAAATTCAAGAAACAAGATTCAAGAAGTAAGAATCAAGAAGCAGTTGCAGACAAAGACTATAAATATAAGTCGAAGTCGAAGATTGCAAAGTTAGCAAGTGTAAATAGAGAAAGTGTGCAAAAGTTGTGTTACGTACGAAAAAGCTTGTCCTTGAGACAATTGTGCAAATTAGCTGAGAGCTAATTTTACTGTAACAGGTTTCGATTACTTTTGTAAGAAAGTAGTATAGATAGCCTGCATAGACTAAGTGTGAAAGAATACTGAGTGTAGAGACCTGAAGAGGCTCAGGAAATAATACTTGTAAAGTTGAAGAGATAGTGAAATCTCAGACAGACTTCTGAGGAATGGACGTAGCCCACGGTTTGGGGTGAACCAGGATAAATCGTTGTGTCAAATCCTCTCTAACTCTATCTCTCTTTTAAGTTCAAAGTTTTTGTTATTACATAAGTTCTGAATCAAGTTTTTCAAAGTATTGATTAATTCGAGTTTACCGAAGTTTTGTAAAAGAACTTGTTTCTTAACAAAACAATTTTGAAAAAGACTTAAAAAAGGGGAATACACAATTCAACCCCCCTTCTTGTGTATTCTTTATCGTTTTATAAGTATTGTACTAACGTGTGATTTACTTCAGATATAACTCCATTATTCACTTTTAATTTAGTACTTACTTATTTTCAATTTGTTCCTGTTATGACCACTATTAACTTGAATCGTCTGTTCATCTTAACTCAATGTGGGAAATTCTTCTTTAAAAGAAGATTTCTTGC
>JANZLF010000220.1:14340957-14374243 GCA_026546835.1 Erythroxylum foetidum | reverse complement strand
AAAATCTCACACTTTCACTATTTATTTCTTGCTTTTCAACTTCCATTTAAATCAAATTGTTCACTCTCAATTTCATAACACATACACATTTACTCAAAACTCAAGTCATCCAAAATAAAAAATAAATCTTTTCCCATCAATTTCCTTTAACTCAAAAACACACACAACACATCTATATATAAAAACACTCTTTTCATGCATTATCTTCAAACATATCATGTCAATTTGCTCCAATTAGCATGACTCAATTAAAACATCAAAGACAACCATTCTACTTCATGCATATTCTTTTTTTTTTGTACTTGCATAATTCATCACGATTTCTTCATTTAATTTCATTTTATAAATCTAAAATCCCACTAAGAGATCGGGGTCCAACAAAACAAGAGCATGCAAGAGACCTTAACCACTTACTTTTGAATGTGAATTCACTTGCTACATATATAAACATCTTCTCAAAATTTGCAACTTAATCTTTGCTGGATTTGCTGAATATAATAGATTGAATTTGTCAAAACCAAATCGTTTATGAAGGGGATAATCTAGTATTCAAAATCTCTGCTGGTAACTTAGTATATAAAATATGAAATGAAAGAACCAAAAGGTTATTTCAAAACTAGACAATGGAGAGGGATGCACTTTTTTTAAATCTTATAGGAAGAATTAGGTTTCAACTTGTCACTTATTGAGTCAACCAACTAAGACATTATGCTTAATCTTGTACTTGTATATTTATTTATTTTTGTGAAAAATATTTTTAAAATATTTTTTGAGAAAAATATAAGGGAATAACTCACTAAATGGTGCACCAATAAGCCTTATAAATTTATTTATTTTTGTGGAAAATATTTTTTAGAAAAACATTTTTAAGAAAAAGATAAATGGTGCACTAAATAATGTAATTTATTTTGTTGAAAATATGTGGTCGATTACAGTATGTCAGTGGAATAAGACCGAAATTAAATGTTGTGTCTACACCCAAAGCATAGACGTCTAAATCAAAAGCAGTCCGTCAAATACAGTAATTCCTAAAACACCCAAACAAGAAAGGCACCCTTAAAAATCTATAAAGACGAAAATAGCCCCATCGCTCTCCAATCACCAAGCCCTGGATTTCCCTTCTGAGCCCTCACCGCCCACACACTCCCTCTTCTGCCCTTCTCTCTAATTTCCCAATCTTCTCCCTCTCCAATTTCCGACTTTTTTGCCCTTGTTTTCCGATCTTCTCCTTTCCAACTACCCGCCATTTTTTCAAATTCTCGTTATTAATCTTCACTCTTTAGACCCTAACCAAGATTATTCATGACCATTACCCCTTGATTTCTTTACTGTTGGTCCGTCACCCGTTGTGTTCCGTGTCTTAACTCCATTTGAGGCTCTTTTGATCAATACCCGCTTCGTTTCCTGGGTTGTTTTAAAAAGGTAGATTTTCTGGATATTTGTTCCTGTTTTGGAGGTAGTTTTTTTTTCTCTTGAATGAGTATTTACTCTATTCGAGTTTCTTTTTTCTTTTGGAACTCACTCTTCGAAGTTGAATTTCGTTTGGTTGGAGAACTGAGCATTCTCCATCACGGTTCTATCATTTGTTGTTTTGATCCATTTCAAGTTCTTAGTTTTGCTTTGTTTAGATGTTCTGTTTTTGGGCTTCGGAATGTACTGTGTGTTCAAATTTAGGGCTTTTTTCTGCTTACCCTTTTCGAGATACAATTGTTGTGGTTCCGCATTTTTTTGGACCTTACCTTTGAGAACTTTGCACCTTGGAGGATTTTAGTGGGATTTACTCTTTCCTTTCTTTCTTTTTTAGTTTACTATCTAATATTTGGATGTTTTGGTTGATGGTTAAATGGTAGTTCTGTTTGATGTCCTGCTGTGCATGGCTGCGCTCAATATTTGTGGAATTAAACTTGCAAAGGGAATTTCTAAATTTTGGATGATTTGATAGGGCTTTGTTGCTAAAGTAGTGGTTATTTTCCGCGCAATTTTGGTTGTTCTTTGGTTTGAGTACGTCCTCCTTTTTTTAATGCAAATTATTTTACTTCGCGCATTTGATTGTTATTACTAGATTAGATGAATATTTCTGCGACAAATTTGGCTTTTCTTGGTACAGAATGGGAATTAAACAAGTGAAAGAGGGAGGCATCAGCTTAGGGTGGATTTTTTATTCATGTATGTGTATTTAGACAGTTTTTTCTAGTTTTTGTGTATGATTAAGGGCTGAGCATTCCATCTCTTATTGTGAAAATACTTCCTTTTTCCTTGAATGCGTTGCATGTGATTGTTCTTCTTTTAAGCTGATTGCACTTGTTGATTCTGCGAGGAAAAAAATATTACCAATCGCAAATATGGTCAATTTTCAATTGAATAAAATGAGATTTTTTCTGCATTTCTTTCTGTGGTAATTCTTTTGAGTCATGTTTTAATACTGGCTTTAAGTTTACTCTCAAACATACGAGATATACTCCAGAGCTTACAATTGTATTTTCCTTTCCCTTTTTTGACAGGCACGAGGTGCTACTGATGACATATTAGAGGTTTTCGTAGTTCTTCATGTGAAAATTTGCTGCAGTTTATGTATAGTGGTTTTATTCAATGGCTAATCATGACTTGGTACTTGGGCAAAGTCACACTCTGGGGCTTGGACAGAATCAGCAGTTGGTCTTAGGCCACAATCACAATTTGGGTTTGCAGAACCATGATTTGGAGTTGCGTCAGGCACAAGAGCATCATTTAGGTTTGGACCAAACCCATGATCTAGGTTTAGGTCATCATCATGAACATGAATTAGGTTTAGGTCAGACTCATGACCATGAGGGAGATCATAGTTTTGGTCATGAAAATGATTTGGGTATGGATCAAAAACCTGAACAGATTCATCAAGAATTGTCTCATCCTACACAGAACCATGACTTAGCTTTATCAGAAAGCCGTGAACTGGTTGTTTCAGGAAACCAAGAACTGGATGAGAATCTTGAGCTGACTGTGGACCAGAGTCAGGACATGTCATTGGACCCTACTCATGATTTAGATGTTGATGACTCTCAGCTTGCAGTCCATACTCCTGTCCTTCAGGCTCGTACTCTTGCTATAGGTCCTAACTATGAGCTTTCGGTAGGGCAAGAGTTCCCTGATGTCATCAGCTGCCGCAGGGCTTTGAGGGATACAGCCATTGCCCTTCATTTTGAAATGCAGACAATAAAATCAGATAAGACTCGGTTCACTGCTAAATGTGCAAGTGAGGGATGTCCTTGGCGCATACATGCAGCGAAGCTACCTGGTGTTCCAACTTTCACAATCAGAACCATCCATGAGACCCATACATGCGGAGGGATTGCTCATCTTGGTCATCAGCAAGCCTCGGTTCAATGGGTTGCTAACTCTGTGGAACAACGTCTTAGAGAGAATCCTAATTATAAGCCAAAGGAGATTTTGGAAGAGATTCATCGTGTACATGGTATTACTTTGTCTTACAAGCAGGCCTGGAGGGGCAAAGAACGGATCATGGCTGCAATGCGCGGATCCTTTGAAGAAGGATATCGTCTACTTCCACAGTACTGCGACCAAGTTAAGCGAACAAATCCTGGGAGTATTGCAACTGTTTATGGAAACCCATCAGATAATTGCTTCCAGCGTCTTTTCATATCTTTCCAGGCTTCAATTTATGGTTTTCTGAATGCTTGTCGGACTCTGCTTGGGCTTGATAGGACATATTTGAAGAGCAAGTATCTTGGCACACTACTTCTTGCTACTGGCTTTGATGGGGATGGTGCTTTGTTTCCACTGGCATTTGGTGTTGTTGATGAGGAGAACGATGAGAATTGGATGTGGTTTTTGTCTGAACTTCATAATCTCCTTGAGATAAATACAGAAAACATGCCGAGGCTTACTATTTTGTCAGACCGGCAGAAGGGCATTGTAGATGGTGTGGAAGCAAATTTTCCCACTGCTTTTCATGGATTTTGCATGCGTCATTTGAGTGAAAGCTTCCGTAAAGAATTTAACAATACAATGCTTGTCAACTTTCTTTGGGAGGCTGCTCATGCTTTGACCGTCATTGAATTTGAAGCAAAAATTCTGGAGATTGAGGAGATATCACAAGATGCTGCCTATTGGATTCGGAGGATTCCCCCTAGATTATGGGCTACAGCTTATTTTGAAGGAACTCGTTTTGGTCATTTGACAGCTAATATAGTTGAAGCATTAAACTCTTGGATTTTGGAAGCTTCTGGGCTTCCTATAATCCAAATGATGGAATGCATTAGGAGGCAGCTTATGACCTGGTTCAATGAACGCCGAGAGACTAGTATGCAATGGACATCAATACTTGTGCCTTCTGCTGAGAGACGTGTTGCAGAGGCCCTTGAACGTGCACGTACATATCAGGTTCTTCGTGCCAATGAAGCTGAATTTGAAGTTATATCTCATGAAGGAACAAATATTGTGGACATCAGAAACCGCTGTTGTCTTTGTCGTGGCTGGCAACTTTATGGGTTACCCTGTGCACATGCTGTCGCAGCTCTTCTTTCTTGCAGGCAGAATGTGCACCGGTTTACTGAAAGCTGTTTCACTGTAGCAACTTATCGGAAAACCTATTCACAAACCATTCATCCAATTCCAGACAAGAGCCTGTGGAAGGAGTTGTCTGAGGGAGATGCAAATGCTAGCAAGGTTGTTGAGGTCATTATTAATCCACCAAAATCACTTAGGCCACCAGGTCGGCCAAGGAAAAAGCGAGTCCGGGCTGAAGACCGTGGCCGTGTTAAGCGAGTTGTGCATTGTAGCCGTTGCAATCAGACAGGCCACTTTAGAACTACATGCGCGGCACCCATCTAAATTGGCACTGAAGATGGTTAACTGTTGTTATCTTTGGGGTACGTGGGTATGAATCTGTGCAAAAACATTTCCCTAGGATTGTAATTTTCAAATTTTCATTTTGTTGTTTTGTCTCTTTCGGTTTGTAATTGTTATCAGATAAGCAAGTAGCATGCATTGTTTATTCTTGTTGACAAGTTGGTAAATTGACCTTAGTTTCTATTCTCCTACATGTTATTTCAACTCAATAATGTAAGGTGACGGAGGATTGTGATTTTGGTTATAGTAATGGCAAGATAGCAGTATCATAGTGATTGATATGGTCTCATTTATATGGATTATCATCAGCTACTGGAGTTGGATTCTTTTCTCAACCTTGGTGCATTTCCTACAGTAACTCTATAATTAGAATATTAACATAGCCTTTACGTGGTAATACATTGAGTACGAGATTAATCAAACTTCACCTCACCCTTCCCTCGACCTTCAACATTTTAATTTGTTGACTCTACCACCAAGGAGGCCCGTTGCTCGTTGGCTTCCATCCTTAGGGGCATACCGATTGCCCCGTTTGTTGACTTTATTGATTTTAGACATTTTCAATTTAATTAACATTATCTTCAATCAATTTATTGAGGAATTTATATGCATGTTCCGAATCTATCTCAACTTGTTTTTTCTCTTTCTGGAAGCAAACTTTCCATTTATCAGAATTCAACTCTTTGGTTTGAAAATACTTGACTTTAGGTAGTTTGATAAGTTACTTTAATTAATTATATCAAATGACAAATTTTAATGAATTTAAAATGCATAGTTTGAATTTAATTTTTATAATTTTAAATTATTTTAATTAATTATATTAAAATTAGGTAGTTTTAAATTGTCATACCTGTTAAAACAAGATTCAAATTAAATCGATAACTTGAACTTAAACCGTTGATCCCATGACCAGACTGAATTTATACACTTAACCATCGCTTCGGGACATGTTTTTGAAGAACTCAATGGTAAAATGATATTCAAACAAAAATTTGCGAGCCTTTTTCGTATATCGTTATCTTTATATGTCAAACAACTCCCGTATAGAACTACAATCTTGAGTTGGCTTAGGATTTTAATATAGTTAATAGCACTACTCATTGCAAGAAACTACATAAAATTTGAAAATGGTATCCATCGTCTACAATACAAAATTCCTTTATGTATACTTTATGATTTATCATTTATAGCTTATAATTGTGATCTGATTTATAAAATGTAAAATCTTGTTGTATACTTTATGCCGTATACAAAAACTTATTAAATTGCAAGAAGCACTCATGGAAGATTTTGATATGCTAACTTATAGATGCAAGGATCAGGAAGAAAGGCAGTCTATGCAGCAAAAAGGAAGTTGCATACAACAAGAAATAGCTGTCCTGTTAACTTTTTAATCCAGCAAGAGATAACGGAAGACAATAGAAAGAGTTGTTACAACTTTTTAGGTGTATCAAGTCTATTTTAGGGTGGGTTGTCTGCCAAGGTATTGGTATGATATTGGTTTTTTGTACAATCTCTGCCTATGTACATAAAACCTAATATTCATGATTTATTAAATATCTGATTTATCAAAAAAAAATCTTCAGTACGAATTTTTTATGTATTTCTGAAGCTTAGTAGAGTAGCATCAGAAATTCTTTTTTGTTTTATAATTCATAAGATGGTGGGGTGAGGTTCTTAAGCTCTTGGCATTGGAGTTGCGCAACTATTTTCTGCGCTTTAGGACTAGATCTTATCTTGCCTCTTTCAGGCATGCTTATCTAAAGCGTCATATCATTCTTCTTCATGAAAATCTGAACTAGCAGATAATATCTTTAATGCCAAGATATCTTTTTAATTTATTTTAAGATTATTTAAGTGCTAATTCTTAATCCCTTCATAGATTCAGCTAGGAAGTAAGCATATTTCAAGAAACTCTAGGTTAGTTAAGTATATAGCATTTATTATTCCAAATCATACCAATCTCAAATAGTTTGAGGATGAGCACATTGCAAAAAAAGTTCAACCTAGGGTATATCCCTAAAAAATCAATATAACAGGTATCGTTATTTTGTAAAGAGTATAAATCTCACATAACCTTATAATGCACTTGAACAACAAAATGTCCTTTGGAAGGCCATCAAACATGATAGTTTTCTGTATCCTTCATTTATGATATTCTCAGGAATAACCTCTTTTGGCTGAATTTGCTAATTAACGGATTCTTTTATTAGTGAAGGAGAGCGTATTGACGATTGTCATCCACTATCTCAGCCTTGCTAACTAGGCTATAAAGTTTCCGTTCTGAATAATTGTAGTGGTTTATCTGGGCTTGCCATATATGACAAAATGAAATAAGTAACTCAGCAAATTCTTTTGGTGTCGAGTTGAAATTTGCAATATCTAATAAATTTTGATTTGCACTTGGCATGTATCAATATCTTTAGTCATTGATCCGATAACTTAAATGTCTCTTCTTTGAAGCTGACCATCTCTCGTTAAAAAGTCTTCAAGAACATTATTATTGGATTTGATACTTTCAATATTAAAAGTATATTCTACTAATAAAGTATGTCATTTTATATATCTTTTATATTCAGGTTTAGAAGGTAAATTATTCTGAAAAAAAAAACCTTAATTTGAGTGTTATTAGTTCATAATAAAAACCTTTTAGGTAATAGAAAATCATAAAATTTTTTACAATATTTTACTACTGCTAATAATTCATTTTCATTTATATGATAACTTTGTTAAGTGTATGTAAAAATTCCCAAAGTATACCTGCAAAGAGACTCATTCATCTTAATATTAAAATCATCATAATCTATCTTATTTAATATTCCACTCCAGACATGATTAGAAGAATCAGTTTCAAGGATTAAATCATCATTATCCAATGGTAAAGAGAGTTCTGGTAGGCAGTATGCAAAATCTTAATTTTCTTTACCTAGTCAATCACATAATGCAAAAATTCAAATCTTTGATTCTTCTTTAAAAGCATTTGAAAAGGTTTTCTTATTTCATCTAGGTTTTGAATAAGATCATAAGCATAGTTTAATACTCCCAAAAAACTTTGAACTTGTTTTTTTAACTTGTAACCTGTCAAGAAATTGGAAATTTTTTTGATGATGTTAGGTTGAAGTGTAACTTCCATACCGTGTACTTCCATACCAAGAAATTCTATTTTGGTTTGACATATCTTAGTTTTTTTCTCAAAAAGTGCTAAGCCATATTGTTCATATGAATCTGCAATTTTATGGAGATGTGTAATATATTGAGCAATATTATTACTAGTTATTAAGATATCATCCATATAACAATGTATGAAATTATGATACTTGAAGATATTATCCATTTTTCTTTCAAATACTTACGGAGCATTTTTTAAGCCAAAAGACATATCCAACCATCCATAATGACCTTGTAGAATAGAGAAGCAGTATATGTAATGCTATCTTTGTTCATTTTTATCTGCTAAAATCCACCCTTATAATCAAATTTAGATAAGATTTGTTTTCCTCCTCTTCTCAAGTTTATTAATGATTCTTTATGGGGTAAGAAGTATTCATTAAATACTATACTATCATTTAATTTCTTATAATTTACTACCATTCTTGCCTTATTTCTAATTAGCTCTGCATGGTTTCTAACCTTAAAAGCTAGAGAAGAATGAGGAGACTTACTAGGTCTAATAATTTTTAGATTTTCTAGTTCAAAACTTGTCTGTTAATTTTTTTCTTGATCTTCTAAATTATATCTTATAGCAGTAACTCTAATAATAAAATTTAGATAATATTTGTTTTCCTTTTGTCAAGTTTATTAATGTTTCTTTATGAGGTAAGAAGTATCCATCAAATACTGTATTATCATTTAGTTTCTTCTAAATTACTACCATTCTAGCCTTATTTCTAATTAGCTCTATATGGTTTCTAATCATAAAAGCTTGATAAGAATGAAGGGATTTACCGGGCCTAACATTTTTTAGATTTTCTAGTTCAAGAATTTATTTATTAAATTCTTCTTAATCTTGTAAATTATATCTCATAGCGGTAACTCTAAAAATCTTTTATTTATCTATCGTTTCTAAGTTTGCTTCTTTTACATTTTTATCCCAAAATTATAATGGGCTATTAGAGTAATTTTTCTTTCTTTTTTAACTAATTTTAATCCGTCTTTGATGGTTTTTATCTGTTGATATTTATTTTGTATAATTTTTTGATGGTTTAATAAAATTTTCAAAAAGATTAGTTTTTCTTTATATCTTACACCACATTGGGCTATGCAAGGTTTAAAGTGGATCAGGGTAGATCTAGCATATACATTTTTTATTTGATTAACTATGATCAAATGACCATAAGGATTCTTAAGATGTAGTTATTGTTTAATAGTATCAAATAATATCTTATGAAATAAATGGAGAAAATTATTTCCTAAAAGAATATCAGTTCTAATCATAAAAGAGTATCATAAAAATAAAAGGGTGGATATTTTATTAAAAATGTTCCTAATAAGATTTAGGATTGATGAATACATTCAGATAAATGTGTCTATTATTAGCAATATCTAATCTTATTATTTTTTTAGGGTTCATGATATTGTAAAGGAAAATTATGGTGAATTTAGAGGATATATCAAGGGTTCATTTCACAATGTCCTATGAGGAGGAATCAAGAGTGATAGAGACCAAAAAGTTTAGAAAGTTATCTCTGCCTCTAGAAAAGTAAAAGGGCCAGTACAAAGTGTTATTTTCTATAAATGGTTGAATGTTAGAGTTGGGTGGAATTATGGATTTCAAAGACAACAAATCAATTAGGCCATAGAGAGGACCTTTATATTGCCAAGAATCAAACTAAAAGAAAGTGTGATAATACCTTACGTGATTAATAAAGATGATTTTTTTCAATGACTTAGTAGACTAATGGGTTATAGTACCTTACGTGCCACCACGGATACTTCCACCTCCTTTATAGGATTGATTTATTTATTTTGTACTTGTGTTTTTTTATTTTTCATAATACTATAGATCATATGTACATATATTTTCATGTTCTTTTTCCTTTTAACTTACTTTTTGTTAGGAATTTTGTTTAAGACCTAGATCATATGTCAAACCTCAGGGAAGTTCAAGTCCTCTACTATATCTCTTTTTCTTTCATTATTCTTTATTATTTCTATGTGTTTGAAAAATTGAAGATAACATTGATTTTAATTATGGGGGAGGGATTGTAGGATTATAAAATTATAAACTAAGCTTAAGCTTATCAAACTCTTTTATATTAATAGGAGGAAATGTTTTGGAATTTGTTTTTCTTTGAAAGTATGCAATTTAGCGACAATTAATTATAAGTTTGATTAATTTTGTGATTTAGAATATCTTTGTAACTAGTTATGAGTATTGGTGAATAAGTGAGTCTAATTTGCTTTATAAATTTGGAGAATGAAAACTTTTTAATAAGCATTATAATGTTCTTTGTACTAAATGCACATATATGAAGTAATTGTGACTTCTTTAAGAATTGTCATTAATTTATATCAACACGTAGTAAAAAAAAAAAGTAATTAGGCCCATGCTATTGTCTTCAAACCTATAAAAAGATTGAAGACAAAAAGTAGTGTTAGTATTCATTTGAGATGGTAACCTAGTTAAGTAATCAGGGGAATTCGTGATAAGGTAGTTACTCTGCATAGAAAGGATAGGTGACTCTTCAAACAACCTTTTAATGTTGTTTTTTTGTTTAAATTTATATGTTATTAATAAGGCTGTGAATATATTTGGAAGTCAAATAATATTATCTTATATATGTTCATTTTTGTAATAAATTTTGTGATTTAGGTTGAAGTTTGAAGGATCTCAAAGGAAATTGAATCAATTTATAAATTTTTACAAGTAGTTAGTTACATAGCATTTTGATAACCTTTATGATTGGATAAATAATGAAGAATCTTCATCGGTATGTATAATTTGTTTGACACTTCTTTTAATGAAGTTCAATTTTTTAAAAAATTTATCCATGTTTTTGTAATTGATTGAATTGAACGAATGAAAGAGAAATATTTAATTATTTGATACATACAATAAGATTTGAGAGAAGATGTGTATGATTAGATCAAAACGTAGATAAAGTAGATTAACTGTGAGCTATCCTAGAAAAAGCTGCAAGATCTTCTTAGGTTAGGGTAAACCTATCCAAAGATTTCACATAATAGATTAAAACATTCTTAGGTTGCCCTGATTTGAAATAAATTTCAATTGATTAATCTAAGAATATGAGTTATATGTCTTAAGAGAAAATATAGTCTAAGTTAGGAATTTGTACTCGTCAAAGAAACTAGAACCATTCATTAAATCAGGTTGAAGTTGAATATAATTAAGTATTTGGAAAAACTTATCTAAGTATAGTTTGCTCATTGATTGATTTGTTTCTTAATTATTGCTTAGATTTAGTGTCTATATTTTTTTTATTTTTTTTTATGTTCAATTGATCTTAAGTTGTTGGTCCATCTAAGTTTATGGATAGTTTGTAATTAACTGACATTCTTTGTGGGATCGACTTGTATTCACCTGTACTATTCATGGTTACACTATATGCTTGCAGTTAAAACATAAGTAGTGGACTACTCACAACATTCGCCTAACATCCATATGTATATAATTATTGACAGTTAATTGATGGAAAATACGTCATAAAATAAAAATAATGAAATATCTTAATACGTATAACAATATTTAAAATGAAATTCAGAGATTATTGAGGATCTAATTTTACATTGGAACAAAACAAATATTAGAACATATATAGAATTGCCTATTAATTCCTTTAAACGTGAGTAACAGGAACAAAATAGAAGATACCTATGGTCGGTATCTATAGAAGAGGCAATAGCATCTAAAATAGAAGAGACGTAAGTCTCTAAAATAGATGAGACATAAATCTTTAAAACAAACGAGACATAAGTCTGTAAAATAGAAGACACCATAGTGTCTCGGAGCATAAGCAACTGCAGACCCTTCTAGGCTAACTATTTACCCACAACTAGGACTTAGCAAGGTAAAACTAATCATCAAAGCATTATAATTACATTTCAGAATCACATTTTAGAGTAACAAATTTATAACATATAAACTCATTCCCTTTTCCTTACATTATAATTTAACGATGTTATCATGTATAATCTTATTTAATATGCTTTATGTTCATATTCCTTCTCAATAATACAAAAATGAAATCATTAACGTATATACAAATTGCATGCATGATGAGTCTCATATTACCCTTATAAATGGGTTTGCTAAGTTTCATTGACGTTTGAAAAGGTTTTGATGAATTTCGGTAGCATTTAGGTGAGGGAAATTCATATGTTTGGGTTAAAATGGGGTTACGCATGGTTGCAACCTCACACTCACAATTGTGCTTCGCCAATTTCCAGCTTTTCTCAAAATAGGTTTCCAGGTCCATTTTGTATGACCATTTTAACCTAGAAATTGAGGTTTTTAGGGAAAATAGTCTTCTATAAAAATGTTCCTCTATGTTTTAATTTTCTAATTACATAAATTTCATGCAATCTAGTTAATTATTCCTAGAGTGATACTTAAAACACTACTAGCTATTCTAAAATAGGTACAGTAGCCAGAACTCAATTTCAGGACAAAATTCAAAAATCTTAGATGTAGAATCAAATTTCTAATACTTCATGAAAGTTTTAGGCTTCTTTCTCTAGTTTAATGTCCAATTAGGCCAAGATATGGTCAAATTAGAGAAGCCTATTCAATGGAACTTATCCATTCAACTAGGTAAACATCCCAAATCAACTAAGTTTAGTCTTGTCAAGCACGAGCAAAGGAAAAATACATCTAATTCAACCAACAACATCCTATTTGCCTATGAAATACTTCTTTGACTAATTGGCCTCACATCACACTCATAAATTCAAGCAAACATATCAAAAATTCCCATACATCTCAAAGGAGTGATCAAAACCCTTTTTCTTCACTCCACTTGCTTCCCTTTGCCTTTTGTCTTTGGTCTTGTCCTCCTCTTAGACATCAAATACACCAATTTCATGTGATTCTTTCAAAATCCTCTTTAGATATCAAGTTTGGTATGAATTCTTATGTAGAGAGGAGCTCAAAATTCTAAATTTTGACTGTTAGGACCTGCCTCATCCCAGCCTCTTCATATTTATATGTAAATCTTATGATGTGTAGAGTGACAATGGGCCCATTGGTTCTTACTTTTCAATTTTTATTAAATACAATTTGGCTACACCATTTTCTTATTCCATGTAATTATATATCATCTTAATTCATTTAGCATTTTGGCCCATGATTAATTTATATTTATGCATGTATAACACATTTAACATAAATTACCCCCAACAATTTCGTTAATGCCAATTATGTCCCGTACTAAAGACTCACTTTCATATTCTTTAACACCCATTACATATACTTTGATGAACATAACAAATTCCGATTAGGGTATAGTTTGGGGCGTCACAATGCCTGTCATCGTTGGAATATAGAAACTATAATAGTATTTGTCAAAACAACAATGATTAAGAATTGTTGCAGTTGGCTTATATCTTTATTAATAACAAACATCTGGTCATATATGGGTTTCAATTGGTTCAAAATTTTCAACTAGACAATACATGACTCTGTACGCTAGGCTGAGACAACAAGAACCAAGATGAACGGTCATAGTAGCATTTGAGATTCATTTATTGATCCATTGGGTTTAGCCGCTTCTCAACCAAAATTGCCAGCGAAATAAAACCTGTTGTACGTAAAGTGGAACTGGAAAATAAACCAGAAGGACATTATTCATTGATCTAGCTATGGCAGCTTCCAATTTTACCGCAGAGAATTTAAGAGATTCCCAACTCTGAATTCAATAGACTGAAAAAGTTAGCATGTTCGAGGCACTCTACAGCAAATTTTGGGAATCTACAACATGGCCGCTCCAGGGACAGTTTGATTGCTTCTCCTGTTGCGGTACGTGGCTTGGAGCTGCTTGCTGCCAATGTAGTTGGAACTATAAAGTTTCTTGCAGCTCATTATGTATTCCTCCTATTATGTTATGGGTTTCTTTTCCTATCTTTGGCATATGGGGTTAGATATTTATGTATATTGTACGTTTTTAAATGTAAAATAAAAGATTTGCAAGTTTTTAACCTTTTATTGATCAGGTTCTTTTTTTTTTTTCCTTCCACGCAAGACAGTGGAAATGATTTTTGACATATTTCTCAAAACATGATGTACAGCTTTGTAGGCTCCAGACATTTAAAATACCCTGATATGGTAATTGAATGATATATTATCTCACCTATAAAACGTCACCATATTATTGAGTTCATCATATATATTCACCATAACACCGGTGGGGTAATAATGTTGAAAGTTAGATAAAACCAACCCCACCAATTAATGTTTGTTAATTTCCATGTTGCATGGCATATGATGAAAAAGAAATATCTATTTGGTTAAGGAGATTGAGATGTAACTAATCCGTTTTTATCTCGAGTAAGATGGTTAAAAATAAACTCGTAGCTATAATCAACTTTCAAATTCTTTAGAGGTGGAATATTCAATATGTGATAGTGAGATAAATGGAAAAAACAAAACCATGAGTTCAATTGTCTCTCAACATTGATCAGTGGAAAAAGAAAAATAAACTCGGAGAAATGTTTCATCTTTTAGAATTATTGATAGGGTTAATTATTAAAAAATTAGTTTTATTAAACTTTATAATTATAATTTAAAATTTAAATAGCAATAATAATACATTCAAAATTTAAACATTTGATAAAAATTATCTTTATTAAATTTTTCATTAATAGAATATATATAGTAAATTAAGTCACTTATTAATTTTTTTGGATAAATGATAATTAGAATAAATTATTTATGAAAAAAATATTTGTGTTAAAATTAAAATAATTAATTTAGGAGAAAAAATAAAACCTAACATTTTTCCTTTTTCCCAATCTATTTTTTTGGTCATTGAGAACTCTGAGCCATAATAAGGCTCGTCGATGTATCTTCTTAGATCTGAATTAAATTGAGCAATTTGATTGAATTGTTGTTGATGTAATTGCTTCACTTGGAGAGATATGACATCAACTTTGGAGGAGATGTTAGGTATTTCCTATCAAGAGGAAGATAGACATGTTTCCAATTTTCAAAATTTATAAAGCGTGGGTGGAACTCAAATCTGGTAAGAAGATCAAATAATGGAGGTGAATATACTGGTAAAGATTTGATGGTTTCTGCAAGTAAGAAGGCATCAAAAGATAGTTCATAACTACATATACTCCTCAACAAAATGGAGTGATAGAGCGGATGAATAGAATTCTGTAGGAAAGAACAAGAGTGATGATGAGAAATGCTAGTTCAGACAAGAAATTGTAAGCAGAAGTAGTCAATACTGCTTGTTATGTGGTGAATTGGGCTCCATCAACTGTAATTGAGTTGAAGACACTGATGACGATATGAGCTGGTAGACTAGTGGATTATTTAAATCTTCATATATTTGAAATTCCTGCATAAGTGATGTTTATTGCCCAAGAAAATACGAAGTTAGATTCAAAATCCAAAAGATGTATTTTATTGGGATATGTTGAAGGAGTAAACGTATCATCTGTGGGATTCCACTACCTACAAAATTATTATCAGCAGAGATGTTATTTTCTTGAAAAATAATGATTAAGAGCAAACAGAAGATGTCAGTACTTTAAAAGAGAATTCAGATACTACAACAGTATAAGTGGAAAGATAATTTGATCAAAATGATTTTTCTGAAGCTACATCAGAGCAAAAGGAGCAAGAACTAGTCAAATCTAATGTTTCAGATACTCGAAAATCAACTCAAACAAGAAGAACATCGAGATTATATTATGGAGAGCAATATTCTATATTGTCATTTAACTAAAGACAGAGAGCCATCAACTCTTCAAGAAGCAATGAATAATTCATATGCATCTCAGTGGATGACAACAATGTAGGAAGAAATTGAAACTCTGTATATAAATAAGACATGGGATCTAGTATCACTACCATAAGAAAGAAAGTCTATTGGCAATAAATGGGTTTACAAGATTAAATGGAGTGGTGACGATGAAGTAGAGCGATATTATGTTAGATTGGTGGTAAAAGGATAAGCTCAAAAGGAAGGAATTGACTTCAATGAAATATTTTCTCCTATAGTTCGAGGTGTTGATATAAGAGATTTGATTTCTTTATCATAAGCCTTTAATATAGTAGATTGGACGTAGACCCTTGTGCATATTTCAAGAAGTTTAATAAAGATGATTTTATAAATTTTCTATTATACATGGACGACATGTTGGTTGCAGGCTCCAACAATGAGGGTATCAAAGAATTGAAGGCACAATTGGTTAAGAAATTTGAAATGAAGGACTTGGGACCAACAAACAAGATTCTAGAGATGAAAATTTATTGAGACAGAAATAATAAGAAGATTTGGTTTTCTCAGAAGAATTATTTAAAGAAGATCTTACAATGTTTTAGTATGCAAGATTGTAAGTAAATTTCTACCTCTCTTCCTATTAATTTCAAGTTATCCTCAAGTATGAGTCCTAGCATTGAATAAGAGAAGATGGAGGTGTCTCGGGTATCATATGCATCAGCAGTAGAAAGCTTAATATTCGCTATGATTTGTACAAGACTAGACATTGCATATGCAGTGAAAGTAATTAATCAATACATGACGAATCCTAGTCGAGAGTATTAGAATACTGTTAAGAGAATTCTCAGATATATCAAGGAAACCTCAAATGTTGCATTAAGTTATAGAGGATCAGATTTTACTATTAGAGGATATGTTGATTCTGATTATATAAGTGATCTTGACAAAAGTAAATCCATTACTGGATATGTATTTACATTAACTGGAGGGGCTATGAATTGGGTTTTAAAACTACAGTTAGTTGTGACTACGTCAACAATAAAAGCAGAATATGTAGCAGCTACACAAGTTAGTAAAAAAGCAGTGTGGTTGAAGTTGATGTTGAAAGAACTCTAATGCAAACAATAGAACATTACTTTGTTTGTGATAACTAAAGTGCTTTGCATCTTGCAAGGAATATAGCATTTCATTCAAAGACAAAATACATTCGAGTTCAATATCACTTCATTCGTGAGAAAGTGGAAGAAGGAATAGTGGATATTCAAAAAATTTATACCATAGACAACCTGACATATTTTATGACAAAAGCAATCAACGTTGACAAGTTTATATAGTGTCGATTATCATGTGGCTTGACAAAAAGTTAAGCAACATGAAGCGACGAGGTAGAAAAGAAAAAATATGATTGATTATCAATCAAATCTTTAAGTGAGAGAACTGTCAACAATTATGGCTGGTAGGCATAAAAAATGACTGACCATTTTGTTAGCCATTCACATAATGCACTCCTACCTATAAAAAGGTAGGAGTGGCATGAAGAAACACACAACAAATAGAAAAAGAGAGATGTTAGGTGAGAGAGAAAAAAAGAGATAAAAATATTTTGTGTATTTTTGTGGGTCTAGTTTTCTCCTTATAATTTTCTAGTTTTTTCAGTAGTAAAATTATTCTATCCTTACTCGTGACTTTTACCTTAATTTAGGAGTTTTTCATGTAAAATTTATGTGTCTATTTTATCTTCAATATTTTCAGTTTTAATATAGCTATGAGTCAACTCTATCCAAGTCTTAATTGTTCTTAACAAAGTTCACATGCTCTCTCTTAGCTTGGCTCAAAACCCCTTTTTTGCAACAAAACTCATTTCTACATATGGTAGATGTGGCATCAAAAATGAGTCAAGACTCATCTTTGACTCGCTTCGTCTCTAGAATGTCTACTTGTTCAACTCATTAATCAATGAGTATACATAAAATTATGCTTATAGTGATGCCTTTGGCTTGTTTCAACAAATGTGCTTTCCAGTTATTATTGTGTTGGGAAATTCCAAAGGTCTCGGAATTTTTTTTTTGATTATATTAGCAAACATATCCCGACCACAATGGAATAATTTTGAAGTTTTTTCATATTTTGATTTCTCGAAAACTAAGTACATTTTAATTTTATAAAATGATTAACACATAAATCATAATAAATCATGAATCTTAATTCATACCTTATCCTAAAGCTTGATCATATTCTTGTCGTATCTCTCAAATCGTTTCTTAAACTGATCAATCTCAACTATTATAGCCGCATAAGTGTTCGACTTCTAACGGTATCAACAAAACAAGTTGAAAGAACCTGTAACTTTTATAGAGAGAGCTCAGTAAGAAATGTTAGCTCCATTAAACTTAAGTTTATTTATAATAAATTTTGGATATTTTAGTATTTTAATTGAAATTAAATTCTAAACCAATTATGTTCAAATAAGATTCAATATCTGATATTGATCCTTATTTATTAAATATCTCATATTTAACCATAAAGTTTGTAAAATTTTATAATCAAGTCTAACTTGGTTAGAAACATATTTGCTTTCTACAACTCATTCTTTATGTATGACTCATTAGATTTTCAAATATGTTAATCATGATTATAAATTTTAATTTTAATTTTAATTCATAATTAAAAATTAGATAAATTAAAGTTCCTTTTAATTTATCTTTAACTCTCTAATTAAACAATTTTATGATCAGAGATCAAGATTAACATCGAGTAACGCTAAGCAACATTGTTTACAAACTTGAACAAGTGTGCGCAAAAAGAATGAAATTATTATTTTGTGGCAAGGCTCAGTTATTGATCGTATTTGAAGAATTTGAACTAAAATAGATACCAAAATTTTCAAGGGACACTAGATAAAACATGGAACATCAGATTTTGACAAACTGTAAAATCAAATTTTATAGCGCATACTTAGATTCCTAATTGGGTCAAGCAGTTTATATTTAACGATTTACTCATTTGTCTTTCCATTAGAAGAATGTTGAAGTATAGATAAACTTGCATCTAGCCACATTGAAAGGGGCTTCAAAAAGTATAGTTATCTGTCACCTATGTTGGTAGATCAAAAAGCCATGAATGGTCCATCAAAGGACCAAAGACTTCGAGCTTTATATATAGCCAGCATTCCTCACTCATTTACTTGACATCCCAAGTGTGTCATAGCTAGGTAGCGCACCTGCCTTGCAAGCTTTTACCGTTCTTTTTAATTGCCGGGGTTTCTTGAAAGCCAATAATGTCGACAGCCATCCCACCCTTCCACACTTCTGTTGTCATTTTAGGCCTAGTTGCGACACTTCTGGCAAGTTTTGCCCCTGAGGCTGAAGCAGCTAGGTCCTTCTTTGTTTTCGGTGATTCACTAGTTGATAATGGCAACAATAATTACCTTGCCACCACCGCACGAGCTGATGCACCACCTTATGGGATTGACTATCCGAGCCATCGAGCCACCGGTCGCTTCTCCAATGGCCTTAATATCCCTGACCTCATTAGTATGATCCAAATTTCTAAAGGGATAAGTTGAATTGCTATTAATGTGTACTTTCGGGCAGCAATGACTAATATATATGTTATCTCAGGTCAGGCTATCGGATCAGAACCTACCTTGCCTTATTTGAGTCCTGCTCTTACAAGAGAAAGGCTACTTATTGGTGCCAATTTTGCTTCAGCTGGGATTGGTATCCTCAATGATACTGGAATTCAATTTGTAAGTCCATTTAGCCGCTTAATTAGCAGTTGTTTTTTTTTTTATAAAATTAAAAGATGTTGCGGTTTAACCAATTTCTACGTGATGCTCTTTTTGTAGCTAAATATCATTAGAATATCGAAACAATTGGAGTACTTCCAACAATACCAGCAAAGGGTCAGCGCCTTAATTGGACCCGAGCAAGCTCAGAGATTAGTGAATGAAGCACTAGTCCTGATCACTTTAGGAGGCAATGATTTTGTGAACAACTACTACTTGGTGCCTTTCTCTGCAAGATCTCGCCAATTCGCACTCCCAGATTATGTTGTCTCCCTCATTTCCGAGTATCGCAAAATATTAACCGTAACGTTCCTATTACACTTTTTACATAATTGTGCTGTTTTGTTTTACAAATGTCTGCTCTAATTTATGTAAGCGCTTTAGTTATTTCCCTATTGCAATGGGATAGTCTCTTCTCTTCACGTATAATTGAAAACCCTTAATAGAATAATACATATAAAAGCCTTTGATGGGAATACTCTGGAACAAAAAATTGAACGCAGAGGCTCTACAACTTGAATTTTTTTTTCTGATTATGTCTTTTCTGATTTCCGATCAAGAACAAAAAATTGAATTTTTATTGCTAAGAAAAGGAATACTATGGAAAACGCAGAGGCTCTACAACTTGGGAGCCCGCCGAGTCCTGGTGACTGGCACTGGACCACTGGGCTGTGTTCCCGCAGAATTGGCCATGAGGAGCAGGAATGGTGAATGTGCTGTGGAACTGCAAAGGGCAGCTGCCTTGTTCAACCCCCAACTTGTGCAAATGATAAATGGACTCAATAATGAAATTGGATCAGATGTGTTCATTGCAGCAAATGCATATAAAATGAACATGGATTTCATCACTAATCCTCGAGCATATGGTACGCCATCAGATCCCCTTTTCCTTTTAATCTGCTGGATAAAGCAGGAGAAATATTCATATCCTTAACTTTACATCCTGAGTACAACTCAAATTCGCTAAACTATCAGCTTGAGTTAAAAAAAGGTTTAATTTTGGCCATGCATATAGAGTCTCTCGAAGTACGTGCTTTAACTAGCCCACACAATGTCGTTTACAAAGAACTCTGCTTATTGTTCTCCCGGAAACATGCATTAGATTATATGCAATAACCAATTCTGTAAGTGAAGGCAGCCAGAGATTATAACCAATTCTGTAAGTGAAGGCAACCAGATCTGGATTAACCAGCATCAGATCTGTGGGGGGTCCTTTTAACGTAAATTGCATGATATGACTGGTTCTGTTTTCTTGCGCATAAACAGGGCTGTTGATCCGCTAACTCCTGCGCTTAAATGAATCAATATGTGTCGGAGACGGTCTATACATTTCGCAGTCTACTGCGTATGGTCAAATTTGTCTCTTCTCAAAACTTTCTGGTCTACTCTGTTCCTGCAGTGCATGTGTTTTTCTTTTTCGTTTCTCTTTGTAACGCTTAACTACTATACTAAATTATCTCCGTTTTCAATTATTGTTATATGCTAGTAGACTACACTAAAGGACGTGCATTAACATGCAGGATTTGTTACATCTAAAGTCGCATGTTGCGGACAAGGACCTTATAACGGGATTGGACTTTGCACAATTGCATCCAACTTGTGCCCTAACAGAGACATGTATGCTTTTTGGGATCCGTTTCATCCATCTGAAAAGGCTAACAGGATCATCGTTCAACATATCCTGTCAGGCACTACCAAGTACATGAACCCCATGAATCTCAGCACCATCATGGAATTGGACTCAAGAACTTAAAGCAGCCTTGGGTTGAAACAGGATATAGCTAGTTCCCATCTCCCCATAGTTTATGAGCAACCTTTCTTCTCCCCGGAACTGTATGCTAGGCTAGCTGTATTTCGTATGTGTTGGCCGCTATGTTATAAATTATTGGCTAGTTCTTCCTTAATAATACAAAAATAACGGCTTCGTTTTATTTTTTCAGTGTCTTAATTAATTAAGCATAAATACGTGCGTGTAATTTTTTAAATACGTGCGTGTAATTTTTTTGTGCTCAATCCCGCGGGGAAAAAAAAAGAGTGGCGTGCGAGTTTTAAGTACCGCTTTGTTAGGTGAATTACGCGAGTTTCATACAAAATGGTCTGCAATCTTAAGCTGCTAAAATTCTCTATCTATTAAGGACCCAACAAAAAGAGTTTTAATCAAAATGTTGATAATGGTCAAGCACCATTCACTTCATCTTTTAGATCTTCATTGATAGTTCATGATTAGGATATTGAAGTTCAATTCTTAAATTTTATGTCATTCATAAGGTCAAGTCCTACAAGTTTCATGAACAATCTAGGTACCATCAAAGTATAATGTTTTTTCGGTGTGAGCCTAACCTTTGTATTGTCTATGTTTTGTTTCTTCTGCATTTTTGTTTCTTTTGTGATGACGTCATCTTCTTCTGAGTTTCCTTGTGATGACGCCATCTTTTTTTGTATTTTGTATCATCTGTGTTTTGATTCTTCTACCTTTTTGTTTCTTCTATGATGACATCATCTCCTTCTGTATTTTCCTTGTGATGACGTCATCTTCTTCTGTGTTTTGTATCATTTGTGTTTTATTTCTTCTACCTTTTTGCTTCTTTAGTGATGACGTCATCTCCTTCTGTGTTTTCCTTGTGATGACATCATCTTCTTCTGTATTTCGTATCGTCTGTGTTTTTTTCTTTTGTGTTACTATTTATGAACTTTTTCTGTGTTATTGCTCATGAACTTCTTCTGTGTTACTGTTCATAAACTTCTTCTTTGTTACTGTTCATGAACTTTCTCTGTGTTACTATTCGTAAACTTCCTTATGTGTTTTGTTCCTTCTGTGTTTCGTTCCTCCTGTGTTTTGTTTCTTCTGTCTTTTCGCTTCTGCTATCTTTTGCTTCTTCTACCTTTTGCTTCTTATATGTTTTACTTCTTCTGCCTTTTCACTTCTTCTATCTTTTGCTTCTTCTGCCTTTTGCTTCTTCTGTGTTTTGTTTCTTCTGCTTTTTCGCTTCTTCTGCCTTTTGCTTATTTTGCCTTTTGTTTCTTCTGTATTTTTCTTATTCAGCCTTTTCGCTTCTTCTGTCTTTTGTTTCTTCTGCTTTTTTATTTCTTCTGTGTTTTGTTTCTTTTGTCTTTTCTCTTCTTCTGTTTTTTGTTTCTTCTGCCTTTTGCTTCTTTTGTGTTTCGTTTCTTCTAAATTTTCACTTTTTTTGTCTTTTGCTTATTTTTCCTTTTCACTTCTTCTACATTTTCGCTTCTTCTTCCTTTTTCTTCTTCTGTGTTTTGTTTCTTCTGCCTTTTTCATTTCTTCTGTCTTTTACTTTTTTTAACTTTTGCTTCTTCTGCCTTTTTGCTTCTTTTGTGATGGCGTCGTCTCCTTCTGTGTTTCTTCTGTAATGACGTCATCTTCTTTTGTGTTTTGCTTTGTTTGTATTTTGCTTCTTTAGTCTTTCATCTCCCTCTATCTTTTGTTCCATTTCCAACCCCTTTACAAAGGATAAAATCTGACTTTAGGGTCTTCCTCAAAGTTGTAGGTCTCCAAGCCTTCTTTGAAATCGTCCTAAGATGATCTTAACCTGATAATCCTAATGACAGTTATGCTAATTGTCCCAAGGCTGTGCAAAATGATTAAAGTCAACATCTGTTTGGAAATAGTAAAAGTAAATCTTCCTGTAGGGGATCCTTACGGGACACATGACCAGATGTCATTTAGGACATAGGGCTCGTGACTCTCAAGGACAGGGTGTCCAACAATGTTTGTTAAAAAAAAGACATAACGAAGTTAGTAGTACATAACAAAGTTAGTAGAAGGGTTCCTCTTTATTGAGAAAGTTGTCCAAAGGTTATTCTTCGCTTTGAGAGGAGAATTAGTAGAATTCCAAGAAGAGTCTTAGAAGTGGATGTAAGAAAAGGCTGTTTGCCTAATCATTATAAATTGATTTTCATTTTCTTACTCCCTAACCTATTTTAATAGTTGTTCAATAATCTAGTTAATTTACATTGATTAATCTTCTTATACTTAGTTATATTAATTGTTATTAATTGAGTACAGTAGATAGAAACATTATATATATATATATAAAATTTAACATGCATTTTATGTTCCTTATTTAAAATATTAACTACAAGTTGAGGGAGTGGTTGTTACCTTCCAGGTTCTATTTATTGGAAGGCTTATTGAGTGATTTAAGACACCTTTTAACCTTAATCTATTTTATCTTAAATAATGGTACCTACTTAACTAAATTTATATGATTTGGATGAGTGATTCATGATAATATAAATTTATAGGCAAAGTTAGGAATAACATATAAGATATATTTTGATAAAATTTATCCCCTAATGGATTTAGGATTCATATAAGATGTGATTGATAAGGATTTTATATACCTAATTTAAATTTAGTTAGTTTATTGAGTGACTTAAAAACAACTAAAGATAAATGAGATCCTAAAACACTAGAGATTATGGGGGTTATTATTTTGAGTAAAATGGTATAAGTAACCAAATATATGGTTAAAGTATTGATCTTATTAAGTTGTCATAACATATAACCAATTACTTGCTTTTTTATATTTATATCTTCTTTCGAATAGAAATTACCTTTGTTTAGTATAGTTGATACAAAGATTTAGTGAATCAAATTTCTTAGACATAAGATTAGCTTTGAGAAAAGCTCTTAAAGTTGGAAAGAAAAGTTGTAAGTCCATTATGCAACTATTAATCCCTATTGATATTTAAAAGTCATATAGATGAAAAAATGTCATAAAATATTAATTTGAATAACGTCCCATAAACTTTAGTGACATACATATGTAAGATGTATGTCAATACTATGACAACACAAAGCAAGAGGTTATATGAAATAGAGCTGAAAGGTATAATACTTTAATAGAAATTTAGCCTTCTAAAAGCATAAACATGGACTATAATTAAAGATATTGGCTTAGATATGATAATACTTTTCATTAGAATGAAAAAAAATGACTTTTTTTTACCAATAAATGTTATGATAGAGATCACATGCAGTTCTAATTTAAGCTTTTTAGTATTTGATATTGAATTTAGATTCAATATTTCAACAATGTTCAAGCCATAATAAGAAATAGATTATTGAGTAAAAGTAGTCAATCCAAGTTTATACAAATATTTTATACATGATGGATCGAAGGAAACTTATGCTTAACATAAAATGATAGGAATACAAAGTTAGATAATTAAGACTATTTTAAAGCTATGTTAGTTAAATCAATATAACTAGAATCATAAGTGACATAAAATTGTATATGTTTGTTTTTCATTATGAATCGTATGAAACTGACAAAAATTGTTAAGTTCAAGGATAACAATATCGACTTTTATTTAAAGAATGCTAATGGTAGTAAATTGTTAAATCTCATATATATGATGTATAGGATGTAATAACAATTTTTAAAAAGATAATAGTTTTTTTTCATTATATTTACTAATGAATTTATATGATAGATCTATAAGAATTAAATGAAATAGAGTGATAAGTATTAAATGAAATACTAATTTAAAATTTTGAAACATTCAAATTATTTAACATTAAGTATAAATTAAGTATTAAGAATGATTAAAAACTTAGATAAAAATCTATATGGTAAGATATAAATTATTGGTTATCTATAAGGAATGGGATTCTTTAATGATTACCTTAATAACTAAATTCCATAATAGTATGGATCTGTGTAAGGAGAAAACACTATATGAGATATTGCATGAATGAATATTTATTTCTTCTATAATAATTCCTAGTACAATGATTTACTTTTGGTAGTTATAATTAAATAAATTAAAAAGATTTTATATAAGCTATGGAAGGCTAAGAATTTAGAGTCAAAGTTAATAAATTTAGGATTTGATATTAAGTTAAAGCACGTATTATAAAAAACTAAATCAAGTGATAAAATATTATAAGATATCCGAAAGGTTGGATATAATCTTATATACTTTTTTTAAATGGAGGAACTCACAACTATTACCCTTTAAATGTGCACTGGGCAAACCTTCAAATTGATGCAATAGCCTATAAATCACATTAATCGGGTATTCCACACTAGGCAAATCTTATACAATAAGCTAATTGAACACATGACTTTTTGACTCCATGCGCCTTCACTCCACCAAATCAAACACCCCCTAACGAATAAAATATTTGTTTCAATGTATACTTATAGGGGAATGGTTCTCAAGATAATTAGTAGTAGTCAGATGAAAATTAAAAGGTTTAGATCTTATGAAAGTACATCCAATGAGAATTAGTGCTTTTATTTATACATTAAAAGCCTATAAGATATTGAAAGATTCATTTTCATGATGAATTCAAATTTTTTTTTAAAGATGTTTGTAAATTTATCATGTCTATAAGAAAGTAGAAGTATAGTTGTCCTCTTTAGTAACGGTGTGTAGAGATATACTAATCACAGATAAAAAATCACATTTAAATTATTAAATATATGATAATGTAAGAATGATTCTTATTGGATATGAAAAAGGTATAACTTAATTATAAGAATTAGAACTATAGAGATAGATGTGAAAGTTGTTTGCATATTCAGATCTAAGTTCATAGATAATGTACTAAAGGTGTTTAGTAGTCGAGATATCTAATAATTATAAAATATTGAAATAGCAATTATTATATGTATAAGTTGATATTTAAGTTCAAAGTTATATGGATATTAAGCTTAGAAGTAAATCCTTATTAAAATATAATTTATATGGATATTAAGTTTAGAAGTAAATCATTATTAAAATATATTTTACTTAGAATGATATTATTTTGAGATTGGAAGGGTCACAATGTTGTGATAATTGCTAATTAAGCTATAATACATCTTTCATTTAGTTAAAATGAATAGTTTGGTTTTCAAGGAATTCTTTAATGAACTTGGTATAGCTTATTGCATTGTTTAGAAATTAATATATTGTAGATCATTAGAACCATTAGGCATGTAAAAGGAGCCAAGGTCTCACAAAAAATCAAATAAAATTATGATCGAATCATAATTATGAGATTCATATTACATTAATTTATTATCTCTAAATTGTTTCTAGTCATTGTTCCATTAAGATTACACATTAATAGAGTATAAAAAGACTAACACACTTTATATTTCTTTCTTTCGAAGGAAATAATCGATCTCATATACTAAAATAATGTGTCTCAAATAATGTATCTTAATAGAAAATAAGTTCACTACACTGACCCTATATGAGAATTTTATTTAGAACATTACTTATCTATCTATAAAAATTTTCAATGTGATGATTGTATGAGCAATCCTTTAACCTAAGATCTCCAAAGTATCTCAAATAAGGATTTTTTATGTTTTGATACTATTTATAACCTGTTATATTTAAGAGTAGCTCAATTGGTAGCCACTGGATATAGAATAAACTATATAGAGGTAACTAAATGATTAATATAGGATTTATCACCCTAAAGTGATTAAGGATACTATTCTATTATTTTCAATTAGTATTGATCTAAAAAAATATTAGCCAAGGAAGAATGACACTTTAAAATAGTTTTTAAATGTCATTAATTGAATTAAATACTAATGGTGGAGTTATTATGATTGGACCTAAATAAAATAGGCATTAATTATATGCTTTGTATCTAGTCATAATATTGTGTGTTAAAAGGAATGAATTATATGAAAAAATTATGTGTAGAAAAGTTACTCAAAATAACTTTGACATTTCTAAATATTTGGTTAGTCATAATGCCTTGTTTGATGCCAATTTTAATCTAAGGATATAAATTGTTTAATGAGATAATTAAATATGAATAAAATGAGTTTAATTTATTTAATCATAAATATGATTTAGGGTTATAACTTAGATCTATTTTTAATACTTTTGGAAACCTAATGTGTCATATATAAAGAGTGGGTTGAAAAGAGAAAAATAAACTTTAAATCATGTTAATCTTGATTTTAAAGTTTAAGAAACTTTAGAATTAAATATGAGATATTTAATAAATAAGTATCAATATGATATATTGGATTTTATTTGTTTCTAATTGGTATTAAATTAAAATTAGTTGTAACTCTAATTAATGTCTAATTAAAATTAAAATTTTATTTCACTTAAGTTGCTAAAAGGTATAAAACATATTACAATAAACTTAGGCTACAAAGGAGCTAGTATTTCTCACCTAAACCTCTCTACAATAATTGTAGAATTCTCTCAACATATTTTTTAGATACTGCTCGACTGCAGGAGTTAAGATAACCCGACTTCAAAAATGATTCAAAAGAAACGATAATAAAAGGATTAAGCTTCAAAATGTTGCACCCATTGTGATTCATACTTTATTATATTTTATATGTTATTCTTGTTATATAATTTGAGTAATCTTAACTTGTGGGAAAATAAAAAAAAAAGTTTCATATTTATTATATTATAGCCAGGTGAGATCAAATTCTACCCTGATCTGTCAACATCAACTGCCATCTTAATTTGAGAAGGATGATAATGGATGTTGTTTTCTTTTGGTAGAAAGGGGGAATCACTACACACAATCAAAAATCTTATTTTTTGGGAATCTTGGCGGTTTTCTTATTTCCCTTGTTCCTATTGATGATCCGAAACTTGCATAACTTGTTCAAGTAAGTTAACACTTAAAACACTTGAATAAACATACCAAACCTAGATAGACTAGTTATCTTCTAGGGTTAGCAAATGATAGAGGATCTCCTATGGAAATTTTATTGACCTTGTGATTACCTTTAATTCATATAGCTGGGAAATGCAATTGACTGTCCACGGTCGCGTACAGTTGGGAAACTAGGGTTTGAATTGTAAATATGTGGGTCGTATTTCTTGAAAGGTTTGTCATCCCTGCTAGCTCATACTAACCGACAAGGCATTGTTTCAACCAGAAAAAGCTGGTCGTATTCTAGTATTAATGGAATAAACAAGGTTCGAAATAGTTATAAACTCTTTCTTATGTATCCTCTCTGGTCGCCAACATGCTACACGTAACTCCTATTTAAAACATTTTCTTTCATTGCAATTTGAATTTCTAAAAAAGGTGCTACCCATCACTTGTCAAAAACATGAATTAAATCAAAATTATGTTAGTTCAAACTGTGGATCTTGGAGACCCTTGGCAAGAAACAGGAGAAAATTGGTTACAAGTCTTTCCCTGTCAAGATCACGTAAAAGCAACAACTTGCCAGTAGAACCAAGGCAATGCGCTCATGTGCATGTACTAGCGTGTGCGTATATAAATAGTTGATGTCTAGGTTTTAAGTACCTGAAAAAGAAGCAACTAACATCGTCAAAACAGCTGTCTTGGAAGGCCTTCATGATGTAGTGATAAATCACTTAGGTTGCTGCCTTGCGAAAAAGGGAATAACCATGTTAAAACTGATACATTACTAACTTTTTGAGATTGCGAAATCAAATTGTGAATTTGATGAAATATAACTTTTTCCACTTTTAAGAGCCTCCATTACAGTTCTAAACTGTTAAAGTTGAATGCTGAATCTTGTTTTTCTTTTTTTTTTTTTTTCGGTTCTCTTATAGAAAGCATAATGTAGATTAAATCTTGTCTCTTATAAACACAAATTCAAATTCTAATGTATCAATTTGTTAGATCAAGGAAAATATCTTTAATGTTGATTCTAATAAAATTTAAAATTACTTATTTATGACCCAGCATTTTAAATTATCAGTACCGCAACAGCAATATACCAGTAACAATCAGTTCCAATACCACATCACTCACAAAGTCGTGGAATGACTCTGTTGCACAATCTGTTGTGTATGTTAGGGCCTCAATCTAAATGTTACAGCCGACCGGAGAAGGTAAAAAGTTAGAGTGAAAGAGAAGATTAACCAAATTGAAGGAACGAAGAGAAGGGAATTCACTAAACAAAACTAAAAGTTTTCTTGCAAAACTTAAAAGTCATCGGCCTAGTGAAATATATTATTTCGCTGCCGTAGAAAATTCCAAAGAAGGGCATTACAAGCCTCTTGCATTCTATGTCATGAATTCTACTATTGCTGGGAATTGTTCTATCAGTTGGTTTATGTCTTATAGTAAATTGGTTGGTTATAATTATATAGCATAATTATTTGAAGACATTATCTATCTTATACATATATGTTTAATTAATTGATGTATATTATAAAATTTACAAGATAAATATACATTGTCAATAAAATTAAGATGGTGTTAATTATGAGAATGATATTATATTATGTATTATCCTTATATTGTTATCTAATCATTATTCTATTGAAATTAAACATTAATACAGAATAAAGAATAACAAGTAGTTGATCTCATAGGCTAGAATATATAGATAATTAAACAATGTATAGGTAGTCATTAAAGAATAAATTTATTGAACTGACCCAATATAAAAATTCTATTTGGAACATTACGTGTATGAATATAAAATTTTCATGTTCTGTAGCCCTCAATTAATATTGATTTAGAAAACTTTTGGTTGAAAATAGTATTCAAATATCATTAACAAAATAAATTACTAATAGTGTAAAACTAATATAATTAAACTCAAATAGAGTATATACCAATGTAATGCTTTATGACTAATTGAAATATTGTATAGTAAAAAGATTGAAATATATAAGAAAATTGTGTACAAAATGGATAGTCAAAAATACATTAATATTCCTAATATTTAGATGATCATGATTATTAGATGCATATTTGACCATATTTATACACCTATATTTATGTTTTTTGTTTGATATTTTATACTTTTATTGTATATTTGGTACTTAATTTACTTCAAGTGCATTTATAAATAATAACTACCTTCAAGAACCAAAGGCGAAGAATTCAAATAAAAGGCAACATAAATAAAGTTTTGTAGCAAATTAAAGATACATGCCTATGTCTATGCCAAAGTAAGTCTCTTTACCATACAAAATCACAAATTCTAGAGATTTTGGAATATACACGGTTTAGTACATGCCTGTGTATCAAACCGCATATCTCCTAGAAGCATAAAATTTACCGTAAAAAGACATAAAAGAGGCAAAATAGGATGGTAGACTTTCAGAACCGATTCCATACGTGGAGAACGTATAAAGGGACAATATTGATCCAAAGAAGTGAAAAAATGCAAAGAAACCATCAAAAGATCTAATAGATTACAACATCAACCTCAAACTTGCAAGGACGTTTGTTAGAAAAGAAGGGAGATTTAGAATTATTAAGTCCTCATTTTCTATTTGTTTTTCTTCCTTTTCATGTTCCATTTTGTTTTCTAAAGTGTAACTAATCATCTTTAGTGTCTTGGTGTGATAAACCCTAGTTTGTGCAATAATATATTTTTAATTCTTTTATTTAATGCAATTATTTTGATTGATCTATTGTGATTCAATCAAGTGTTTTATATATGTTTTAATAGATTTGTAATATTAGTACATAATTTGATTTCATAACATAAAGACTGAGAAATTCTATGTATCAATAGATCTACCATAATTCAAAGGAGTTGATTGCAAACCTAGAGATATGTTGACATAAATCCTCTAGATTAGGGTCAAACCTGATATCAAAATTCACCAATCAATAAAACAATCCTAGAATCTTTGACCTAAACAATTTCAGTCAATAAACCTAAGTTTATTTGTTAGTAGTCTCGAGAGAGTTATTAACATAAGATAGGAATTTATATGGTTCAATAGTCAATAAAACAACTACATGATAAAAGGTTAATTATCCAACGATTTTAGGGGGATTCGTCACCTAAACATTAATTCTTGATATTGATAGTTTTCTAAGCAATTTTCTTTATTCTCTACTCATTATTGTTTCCTATTTTATTTTATCTATTTTAGTATTGTTTTCTTTATTAAAACCAACACTCAATTTGTAGACTAGATAATAGGATAATGATAATTACTAGGAATCATTGTCTTCATTGGATTTGACTCATACTTGCTTGTGTTAACTACAACTATGTCATGCATTTGTGGTTAACTCAATATTGACAAACTTTAGAATCATTCAATTAAGTTTTTGGTGTCTTTTTTAGGGATAGTGATATTAGCAACACTTAGATGCTATTACATTAGTCATTATTTTTTTATTTTTTATTTTATTTTATTCTTGGCTTATTTATTTAATTATCTTTAAAACTTCTATATATTAACTTGGTGTTTGTGGTTTATTTTAGGGATTAAATTTTAACGTCATCATCGTAACTCATAATAGAAAGATGGAGCAAACCGTACTCTTATGGGAGTTACAATGTGTTTTTGCAATATGCAATCATTGTTGGACCCCGTCTCCGAGGCCCAACATTCGGACCACACAAGTACACACAAGCATAGAAGACCCACAACTCACCACAAAAGGGGAATCCTACAATAGAAAAGTTGGATAGGCTTTTTAAGAAAATATGTTCCTTACGCTCTCACGGTTCTACCGCCACTGAAAACGCTCAATTCGGATCAGGAATGAAAAAGTTATAACCATAATAGTCAAAACTGAATACTTTACTGACTTCGCATCAAAATTGGAAAACCTTAGAGGCTAGCTTGCTGATCGGTTTCTTCATAAAACTTGTAGGTTTAGGTCTCTAGTTTAATTTAAAACAAGAATCGCCTCAATCGGAGCTCTATAGCTCAAGATATTCTAAAATTAGTGAAGTATATTCAGACTTTGACAACCGATCGCCACACTTTGTTTCTAACCACCGTTTTCAATTTAAAAGAAACTATGATAAATCGAGTGTGGAAAGATAGGAAAATCTCTTAGAAATCTATCGCTTCAAAAATGAGGTCGATCGGAGGTCTGTGCAAAAAGTTATGGCCAAAAGAAGGAAGAGGGGTCGATAAACAGAAGCAGACGATAAAACTGAGACGCAAAAAGTCAACTCAAACGCAAAAAGTCAACTTAGAAGTAAAAAGTCAACTCAAACGTAAAAAGTCAACTAAGACGTAAAGAGTCAATTTAGACGCAAAAGTCAACTGAGACGTAAAAAGTCAACTAAGACGCAAAAGTCAACTCAGCCGCAAAAGTCAACTCATATGCAAAAAATCAACTGAGACGTAAAAAGTCAACTCAGACGTAAAAAGTCAACTAAGATGCAAAAAGTCAACTCAAACGCAAAAAGTCAACTTAGACACAAAAAGTCAACTCAGACGCAAAAAGTCAACTGCATCTCACTTCTCTCCAGAACGTCTCTACTTAAAAGATGCATAACTTTCTCCTCATAGCTCCAAATTAGACAAGGTTTCATTCGTTGGAAAGCTAAGAGAAAAATCTACAACTTTCATGAAGACTACCGACCTATATTCCAACTCCTAAAAGGTCAAAAGTGAACTCAAAGTTCTGCCTGGCAATTTGTCATTTTGACAGCACCTGTATTTAACTCCAACGACTCACACCTACCAATTTACACACCATAAATAGCTCATAAACATCCTGGGAAAGCTTTATAGCTCGACTAGCACTCTCCAGAAGTCTAAAGGATCTCATTCTACTTATTTCAACCCAGAAAACTCAACCTACCTAAAATTTGTAGAAACTTCCATAACTCACAAACTTTTGCAAATTTCTAGCAAGCTCTCCCAAAGAAAAAATCCAACAGTAACTCAATAATAAAAATACTCATACACATACTCTTTCAAGGCCATGCACAAATCGAAAATCAACAATTTCACATGATGAGAGTACTAGAGCTCTCATTCTCATTTCAAATCATAACAAAGATTCATGCATAGCTTTGGTTACATATTGGCATAT
>JANZLF010000220.1:14316301-14332411 GCA_026546835.1 Erythroxylum foetidum | reverse complement strand
CCTACACAAACCCTAACTTCCATTTCCTCCCATTTTCGAACCTATCATAAACAAAGATGAAACTTACCTCTAGCAAGTAGATTTCTTCTCTTTTTCTCCTTCTTTCTTCCTCCCTACGACTCTCTTCCACTTAGCCGAAGGTCCTCTTCCTTCTTCTCTCACGTTTTCTCTTCTTCTCTTCTTTTCCTTCTTTTCTTTCTCTACGACACTTCCTCTTCTTCTTAACAACTTAACTCATTTATTAGCTTTCACTTAAAACCTCCTCCCAAAACTACATAGTTTTGATATTGGGCTCTCCCATATTCTCTTGCAAGCAACTATAATGGGCTCACTTCTAACTTACAAGCCCACTACACATCACCCATTAATTTCTAATCCTCCTTTTTCTTATCTTTCATTCCTAAAGCCCAACATAAAAATATCTATATAAATATATATTTAACTCAATTAAGGCAAGATAAAAATATAATTAACGAATAAATTCATAAATCAATAAATAAAAAAATTCAAATAAAATAAAAAAATTTCGGAGCCCAACAATCATGGTTGGGCAATATAATTGCATAGGCATGAGTCACTCCCACGCCCACGCCATGGTGTGTTGTAAGACACCACACCACTCACGCCCATGACACACCCACTCACCAATATGAGAAGTGCCAGGTGTCGGCATTTTAACCTAAATCTTTACTATATAAAGAACATGTTGTGATAGCCAAGGGTTTTATGAAAGTTTTTAGTACTTTCGACTAGGAGAAGAGGGAGCTTTAGGAGAAGATAAGAAGAAGGGGCAAAGCTCTCAACCTTGAGGGACCCATGGAGAGTTAGTTTCCCAATGCCAGTTCAGAGATGACATTGATGTCGACAAACCCTATTAATTGTATTTCTCACTAAATTTGTTGTTTTTTCTCTTCTTATGGATTGATTGTGTTACGTTATGTTTAATGTTTAGGTCTTGTGTGAGAATAATTGAATGCTCTATTTGATTGTTTTTATATAAGAATCTATTGCTAAAATTTCAATATAATCCATACTTGCTATATTTGAGATTTATTTGTAGTGACAAATGGTTCGTAATCATTAAGGATAACATAACCTAAGTTAAATGACCCAAGCTTGTGTGGTTATTGCCTTGATTAATCTGTTTTCTTAATTTATAATGTGGCTATCTGATTAAATATAGAGAGCTTATTCTAGTTTATTTGATAGTTAAGTTTAATTAATGAGCGTCTCTTCAATAAACATGTCTTAAGGGAAAACTGTGGTCAATAGAGCTTATTGTTAATCTACGATTAATAGTTGGTAGGAGAGATATAAGAACAATAATTCAATGAAATATGTTTAAATTGGGTCTAGGCTAAGATTAAACCAAAGACCGAGGTCCCTAATGAATTCATCACTTTAATCATTTTTCAATGTTTTCTTTAAATTTTTTTCATTAGATTAGTTTCATTTTTATTTTCTTATTTCAAACCAAACCCCACCCCCTCCATAACCTAAAAAGTAGTTATTTTCATAACAAGAGACAACTGAATACTCTTTTTGGGATCGATCTAGACTCACCACTACTATAGTAATAGGTTTAGTTTATTTTGTGTAGCGTTACAATGCACTACTATCATGTAGACTCTTAATGGCAGCTAGACTACTAATTGAAGAGTTATCCATCAACATAAATGAGAGAAGTATAAGTGATGATTTTCCAAAATCCTTGTAATCATGAATTTTAATCTTCAATGCTTTTGTAACTTAGTTTACTTTAAACCTTGAAAAGGTTGTACAACTTCTATATATATATATATATATATATATATGTAATTACAACTCAAAAATATCTCACATATTCACTTTATAACTCAAAATGGCCCACTCACAAAAATATAAGATAATGATACTCAAATGCTTGAAAAATTCTTTGAAACGTCTGTATATAACTACCAAAACCTTATCAATGGTAAAACCAATAAGAAAAAACATATTTATAGTGTTTTGGGAACCTTACTAGTCATTAAAGCCAAGAATTAGTTTTTAAAATGACTATAAACAACGTATTGGACAACCAATATGCATTAAAAACTTTAGATTCAGTAGCTATTAGAACACTAGTCAACTAGTGGGCATATTGATCGACTAATATGGCACATTGGTTGACAAAAACATCAACCATTATAGCAAACTTAATACATCAAATTTAATAGTTTTAATTTATATTGGTTGAACAATCACCCTAAAAATATAATTTTAACAACTCAAAGTGATCAAAATCAATTTGTTTCATCTAATTATGATTTAAACACTTCTAAAAATGTTCCTTATGTTCATTTTAAATAACAAGAGGCTTTTATTTAAAAACCAAAATCTTCAATGCCTCTAGATGAATGAATGTACTTATATAATGAAATGTTTACGCATGGTAAGCCTTATAAATCATCAAAACAATGTGAGATTTTAAATAATAATACAAAATGTAATATGACTTTTATGAGCCTTAATCTTCTTTTGTTCTTATTTTAATCTTCATTTCATCAATAGTAAACTTCAAATTCTCTTATTCAACTTCGTATACTATCTTCTTGAGTTTAAGGCTTGTCTAATATTTCTTTTCATAAAAATAAAAAACACATTAGTAGTAATTATGTTTTTTAATCATTAAAACATCAATTGGAACAACAATCTCCCCTTTTTATGATAAAAAAATACATGTAATATTAGATAATAAGGATAATAAAATTAAACACACAAATAAATATCAAAATAGTGATTAGCTTCCCCTTAATTCATACATAAAACACAAATCACTATGATGAGCATAATTTAATTTCAAGAACAAAAAAGATATTCAAATTCAAAGAAATATATATTCATGAAGATAAAATAAATTTACTGAATCATACCATATAAAGTGCAAGAAATACAAAAGTAAATAAAATAATCACTTCCCTTAAATTTTGTCACTCCTCCTAAATGTTATCATTCCCCTAAATCTAATATCACCAAACTTTCTCCCTATTTTTGGAATCATCCAAAAGAAAGCATGAAATGAATAATATAAATGTCATATGTCAAGCTAACTTGCTTAAAAAGATGAATTGGATCATGATTCGAAAACTTTCTCACTAAATAGTTCTATTAAGAAGAATTTTGAAAATCCTAAAGATAAAATTCAAAAATGATCAATTTTTAATTTGATGCAATCTAATGAGACTTTTATGTGATAAGAGATGTTGTTTTCAAGGAAACGAGTGAATAATTTGAGATTTTGGAGGATATAAACGTAAAATATGATATTATAAGCAAATAGGTAAATAAGATATTAAAAGTAGGAGGATAAGTTAGCCACATGCTTTAATTAATATATCATTTTTGGTGTTTTAGAGACAACCAAAAGTAAGTAGTGCAAGGAATGAGGAAAAAAATGCTCTAGATTTAAAACACGATTTATTAGTCTATTAGTGAAATAAATTGGTCGATCTATATTGGTTATTTATCAACCAAAGATGGTGTCCAAACTCTTCTTAAAATCTTTGAGAATGAAATGGGGTCTCAAAATTAGGGACATTGGTCAAGTACTAAAGGATACTAGTTGACTAGTATGGCTGTATGGGCAACCACACAAATGACCAAACAAAGAAAAAACTCACTAGAAAGGTAGAAAATACAATTGTTTACTACAATAATTGACCACACTAAGATATTAGTCAACCGGTATTTTTTGGAAAGCTAATAAATAACTTTAAAACTAAAATTTAAACATTAAAACACTTAATGAGTCATGGTTATATCAATTAAGAATTATCAAAAATATTAAAAGAGACTTCAAGCACACAAAGTCAATCAATAAAATAAAAGGGGATCTTTATTATATAGAATTTGCATCAAGCATACCTAATTGTTTTCTAATTGAGCATAATTTAATATAATTCAAAATTTGTGAAATAATTGCCAATTAATCTACATTAGAGCCTATTCTCCTTATTTTCTACAATAATATCAAAGTTTAGGTACTAAGGTTCACAATTTGAAAGCATTTATTAAATACCTTATTCATAATTCAAACCCAAACAATCACCACTTAGAGTTTATACTTAAATTCACATATAAAAGCAAGCTATCACATATTTCTAAATTATGGACTGATAATTACTTCATGTTGAGAATTAATTATGAGAGATTTGAATAAAGATTCTTCTTTAGTTCGCAATTTATTAAAGGCTTCTCGCCCTTCACATCTCTTTCATTTGGTTCAACAATTAACTCTTTTGTGAAGTCTTTGGTGGCTAAATTTTCCATACCCTACAATAACATCTTCTAGACTTTCTTGGAGACAAGAAGATTGGATTCATCATGAGAAAATGCATAAACTCCTTACTTATACTCAATTCAATAACTATTATCTCTACCATATACCATTTTCTCTTTCTTTTCTAATAGTCTTACAAACTAAGTTAATTAATGTGTTGTAGGAACTGAAATAAGTTTGATTCCATTTTTGTTAAGTTCCTTCTTCTTTTCAACCCACCACTTTCAAAGGTTTGTTTACATTCTTTATTAAAGAAAACAATATCTATCAACATGTCTATAGTTACTATATATAAAATGGCATATCATGTTATATGAGTGGTAATGATACATATATTCATTTTCATATATGTATGCATAATGAAGAAACTTCCTTTCAAAATTAGAGTTACTGAATGTTCTTATAAGGTATTTAAATGTCCTATGATTACATATATGATGCCTACAATGAATGAAAGTTTGATGTAAGCATCTTTAAGACCTAAAAGGGAGTGGGTGGATTTGCATGTTGTCCTTGATAATACTAAACTCTTTGCCTAGGTTGTGAGCCATGTGTAAAAGCATGATGTTTGCTTTTAGGATTATTCTTAACGAATATGGAATGTGAGAAAATAAATGCCCAATAGATTTAGAATAAGCTATTTCTAACTTAGAATAAGGTTTGTTTAGCAGTCAGGTTATTGGAATCTTAAGTCATAAGAAAGATGTTTGGAAAAAGGTCTAAAAAAGGTGGTGTCTTAGCAAAATAAACTTAACCCCATCTCTAGACACCCCCTTCGTTCTCTTAAGAAAATCCTAATCACATCTAACCTAAACTAGCCACCACTTTCCTTTAATCTATTGCCACCACCCCATTTTTATAGCCCCATATATTGATGATGATGGGAGGAGCAATATGTATCTACAGCACTGCTCCCTGCTTCTCTAATCGTGTCTTCAAGTATTACAACAATCATATCTTTCCAAAAGCTTGTTGGTTGTCGACCATTGCTACATCACCATCATTTTTTAACACAGTCATGCTACTCATCTTTTGATGCCATAACTCAAGGAACTAAACTAGTAGTTGCTGCTAGCAGGAGTTATCGAAGTGTGCCACCACTTCTCCAATGATTTTCTATGGCACAGAGCAATTATTGCTACTAATCCCACAATTGTGTCATGCCTCATAGTGCTTCTGTAATACCATAGTGGTGGCTTACAAGTTCCTTCACCCAAATCATTGGATAGATGTGCCTCCTAAACTATTGCATATTTCCACTGTCTTAAGATTTAAGTTTATAATTTCTATATATCTAAAACCAAGGTTGAACCTTAATCACTCTCCATCAACAACTTATTGCCATAGTTTAGTGTTATGGTGTTAGAAGCTAGGTTCTTAGAATGATTAAATAGTGATGATAGCTTATTCTTTAGTGAAAGCTTATTTTGCATCTAAATTTTTCAGAACTAAATCAAATATGACTTCAGTATAAGACTTTTAAAATTTTTGAATTTTTAAAATTTATTAGGAGCTTGCGGCTTAATGTACTTATAAAAATTTTTAATTTAACATTAGGCTTTCTAATTAGGGTTTGAGGGTTTGCAATTTTGGCAATTTCAATTCCAAATTTTAATAAATAAGAATCAAACAACTTTGATCAAATTATATAATTTAAAGATGGCTTTGAAACTACTATTGGAAACTTGAGGTAGAATATAATCTTATGCACAGTAGAATAAATACAAAAGCTTTTTATTTAATTTTTTGAAAGACAAAATAACTTAAATTCTATACCATGATTAACACATAAAACATAGTAAAACATGAATCATAGTTCATACTTTATTGTAAAGCTTGATCTTTTTTATAGTTTTTCTTAAACTATTTTTAAAATTAACTAATCTCAATCGCCATAATTACACATATTTTTAATCTTTGACAGTATTTATAGAACATGATCAGTGGATTCTATAATTTTTGTAAAGAATGTTAGGTAAAAAGTGCAAGCTCCCTTAGAGTCTAAGCCTATTCATAATTGATTTTAGACCTTTGGTTATTTAATTAAAATAAAATTTTAATTTTATTTAAACTACAACTAATTAAATTTTAATTGGACTAAAATAAGATCTAATATCTCATATTGATTCTTATTTTTTAATTATCGTATGATTAAACCTAAAATTTCTCAAATTTTACAATCAAATCACACGCGATTAAAACACTTTTTTCTTTTTTCAACTCGTTCTTTACATGCAACTTATTGGGTTCTTAAATATGTTAGTCATGGAAATAAATTACAACCCTTAATCATATTTAAGGTTAGATAAATTAAACTCCCTTAATTTAACTTTAATTATCTAATTAACTAATTTATATTCATAAAATAGGATTGCGGTCTAGTAATGGATCATGACCATCTAAATATCTAGGAATGTTAAAGTGATTTTAGACATGATTTTCCTATATAACCCAATCCTTTCATCATACAATATGTTCATTAGACATAGATCATATAATTAATATTTACGCTATTTGAGTATAATCATATTAGTTCCTCACCATTAATAATTGATTCAATTAATAACATTTGAAAACTTTTTCAAAGTGTCATTCTACCTTAGCGAAGGCCTTCCCGAATTAAGACTAATCGAAAATAATGAAATGTTATCCTTAATTACTTTAAAGTGATGAATCATATAGTGATCGCTCAACTACCTTATTTAAATCATGCTATATTTAATAAACAATAATTGAGCTACCTTTGACTATACTATGTCATAAGTAGTATCAAAATATATCAATTTCAATATGTTAAATAATCAATTATATAATCATCACGATAATAATTTTTATAAATATACAAATAATGTTTTTAATATAATTCTCATATGGGGACAATTCAATAAATTTGTTCTTTAATAAGCATTTATACATTTATTTAAGTATTTTTATACTTTAGTCTATAGGATAGAATACATCTTCTATAAGCATGAATAATGTGAGCTAGTCTTTTTACACTTTAGTAATGTCCAATCTTAATAGAACTATAATTAAGAATAATTTAAGGATATTATAAAAGTGCAATATAAATCTTGTAATTAAGATATCATCGTAATTTCATTTATAATGTATATTTATCATATGGACTTTATCGTATACATCTGAATATATATAAAATAAACAACGTTTTTTAATAATTATGTCAGTAAATTACAATCAATTAATTAACTGTAAGGAATAAATCAACAATTAACAAACTAGCTTGTCCAAACATGAGACCATATCCTTCCTCTTAGAAAAATATTACATCCCATTAATAAATTAATGATTTTAATTAATCTAACTGAACGATCTACACAAGTTCGTGTGAACTTGAGCAAAACATCTATATTTTTATTAGAAACTAAGAGGCTTACATGACATGACTTAAAATCGATTCCTACGTAGTCATGAGTGCCAATGCAAAACGCATATGATGGTGTACGGCTTAACAGTGGACGATTTTACTTTATTTTAACTTGAGCACTATTCGTTGCCTAGTCCCTTCTCAACCTCAGTTTCGTTCCGTCAATGTCCATCGAGTAATTAATGGCTCGAAAGGTAAGGGACAAAAATCATGACTACCGAAGTAAACAACTTTTTGTTTAGTTGAAGCATGTGAAGGTTCTTTATAACAAAGTACATTACAGATCTAACTCTAGATATGGTGAATTGATCCCCTTAACTTTTGCACCACAGAAAAGACAAAGACTTGCGCCTATATATATGGAAACAGTTGTTCATACCTCACCAATGAATCAAATGCACATTAAAGAAAAAGAGGTCATAACAATGGATTCAGGTATTTGGTTACTGAAGTCAATCTTCACTCATCTTCTTATTTTGTTTACGAAAATGGCCAAGTCAGAGGATGCTTATGCTGACCTGCAAAAGTTGGAAGTGCCTCTTCCCTCCGATTGTGGCAGTTCTGATTGCTGGTCTCGACAAACTCCAATGTTTCCAAAGCCCCCAAAACCTAAATATTTTTTACGGCCACCATTTGCCTTTCCATTACCACCGCCTCATAACAAACACTTACCTCCAAAGCCTTTTCTTCGTCCTCCAAGTTCAGAGCCACCAGGCCCTTTTTCTAACCCTCCCAGTCCATGTAAATGCTCACCTCCAAAATCACCCTTTTCAAAGCCTCCAAATCCCTTTGTAATGTCACCACCTCCACCACGGACAACTAATCCTCCAGCCGGATGTCCAGTTCCTGGATCTCCACCTCCACCACCCGTGTGTCCTCCAACCTGGAGTCCATATACACCATCAATATCTCAACCACCGCCGAAAAACCCATTCCCACGACCTCCATCACCTTCCCTGGAGAAAAGTCCTCCATTCGCTCCACCCTACCCTAAAGTTCATCCACCAATAGCTCCATGTCCAGCACCAACACTGGAACTTCCACCAGATTCGCCACCCTCTCTAGAAGCCAAGCCTCCAGGAGCTCCGACTGCATTTGATCCGAGCTCAACACCAGCACCGGTAGTATCATCACCGTCTTCAGTTTGAATGTGCCAAAGATATTTAATTACTTCCACAAAGTTGCCACCATTCAATTTCAGCTTGCTTTCAAGTATGTAATATCAACATATATAATAAGGCGGATGAAAACTTATGTGGTTCACTGAGCATGAAATTGGTATGTTAAACTTCAAATATGCATTCTATATGTTAATTATAGTAGGCTAGTGAGTTTAGTAAATGCAATATGAACAAGCTTTTCAAATGAATAATTGAATCTGGAACGAACATAGTGGAGTAATGATATCCACATAATAATTCTATTAATAATCTGCCTTTATCTACAGATTATAATTAGCCATTTGATATTGAGTTAAAATGCAAAAAAAGTGAATACTTGCAACTTCGTTCGTATTTGCTTATATTAGTATTATTCTGACACATTAAATTATGAATTGGCACCATAATATTGCCATTTTAACCAATTAATATTGCACATTACCAAGTCATTAACTTCAAAACCACCACTTCAGTTACATACGATATTGCACATTACCAAGTCATTAACTTCAAAACCACCACTTCAGTTACATACGCAGCAATTGTGATAAGATGTTCAAACAAATATAGTCATTCTGGTCATGGACGGTGACATAAATTAGAGGTTTGTTTGACTATTATATTCCAGTTCCTTCTGAAGTCTGAGCCAAGTATGACATGGATGATCAAATGAGTCCAATCCTATACAGCGGAAACACTTCGCCGCAACAATATCCGATATTTGTGTTCTTCATCATAATTTGACCTGTGTATAAATGAGGCAAATCTCATTCTTGATAAGCTCTTGGAGATCTTTAGATTGGTCTTTTCAGGCTCTTTTGTTCTTCTGCTTCTCTGTGTTCCTAAATTTTAGCTAACTTTAAATTTGGTCTTTTTATATAATGTGAGTGGATTGATGACTCATTAAAGATAGCCATTGAAGAGATGACATGTGTCTAATTAATGGGGAGTATAGAAAAACAAAAACTAAGACTAAGTTGCTTCTAGGGATGCCAACGGGGCGGGTATGCCATCCCCCGTACCTGCCCCATGAACTCGCCCCCACTCTCATATCCGCCCCCATCTCCGTCGAGGATTTTTTGGCACCCTCATACCCGTACTTGTTGGGGGTTTGACCCCCATCGGGTACCCGTTTACCTGCTTTTTTTTTAAAAGATAAGCTTATTTAATATGAATGGATTATTTGTTTTTCTTTTAAATTTTCATGCTACATTCATACATACATATTGAATTTAAATAAGCTTATCTTTATTTAATTGCTGAGTTTGTATGTATATATATATAATGACAAAATTGTAATTATTATATAACGGATAAACGGATATGGGGGGTGGTATCCCCATACCCGCCCCGATACTCGACGGGTATTTTTGCTAACCCCCATACCCACCCCACGGGTAAAAATTTGCTCCCCATATCTGCCCTCGTTCGGGTAATTTTATCAGATACCCATCGGGTTCGGGTATAATTGACATCCCTAGTTGCTTCATTTGGAGAGAGCATCGTGAGAGACCAAAAATAAAAAGGAGAGAAGAAGAGAAAGGGTGTTATTCGGCCAAGCTAGAGAGGAAGAATAGGCAACTAATTTTTAATGGTTTTGGAGCATAATTTGAAGAGAGCTTGATCAAGACTAAGTGTTCTTCAATTGTCCAAAGGATTGAAAGAAAGTGGTAAGTTTTCCTAATCTAAACTTCTAGTTTTGGGGTTTTTGAGTGGGATAGATTCATGTAAGATTAATGGTGATTTTTAAGTTGCTATAGATTAGATAATAAGTTTGGAAGCATTTAAGGGTTGAAAGCAAGAAAATCAACCCAAGAATCAAGCTTGAAAGAATTTGTCATGGTTAGGGTTTTTAGTGTGATATGATCCAAAAGTTTATTTTGGTGTTAATTTGCATGGAATTGGTTTAATATGATGAGAGAGAAAGAGAAATGTTTAGTGAAATTATGTCTTAGGTTCTCGACTCACTTGAACTAGCTCCATTGTTTTGGCCATAAATTGGCCTAAAGACCTCCAATTAAATTGGGTTATTTCAACTAGAGATGAAACCTAATACATACTATTAAAAATCTTTAGGAGAGACCTTGACCTAATTCTGGCTTAATGACATTGGAATTTGAGATTGAAAATGGTGACCTGATGTTGCCCCTATGTTGGAGAATTTTGTGATGTTTGGTGCATGTTTCTTAACTTAAAAGTTCAAATGGCTACCTGATTTTTAATGTTATGAAAACTAAAGATATAGGGAAACAAATGTCTAGAAGACCTCAAAACCTAATATGAACGTTTATTATGTGAAAATTACAAAAAAGTGGAGGAATGAATTCTAGGAAGGGGTCACGATTGTGACTCCTCATGCATGATCGCGACATGGTGAATACAATTAACATATGTATTACATGATTAAACACTAATCTCAAATTTGGTTAAACCAAATATATTGTTTTAATGCCTTATTTCTGAATTTGGAAATAAATGCCTAAGCAAAATGTTCTTTGTGTAAGTTAAGGAAAGACACAAAACATGTAAGTGTGCTTGGCGATAAAATTACTAAATAATGAGTGTTTTTTTTAAGTTTTTTATATAAATAAATCATTTGCAAAAGAATTGATGATATATAACTTTATATTATATTATTATGAGTTTTATTTGAATGATACATTATAAGTGAAAATTGATAGTATAGGTATATGTTTTAGCAATATATGAATTGAAGTTTGAAAGTTGAATTTCATATGATTTGAAGTTACAATGAAATTAAGTTATTAGTTAAGAAAAAGGAAATGATTTTTAGCCTATAGTACACCATTAAGATTTACACAAGTTATTACACAGGTATATAGCGGTTAACTTAGTGTGGCTAAATGATGTAACACTAACTCCGTAACTAATGGCTAACCAATTGTGGTTAAACGATGTAGAACTAACTTCATAACTAGTGGTTAACTGGTTGTAAGTAAGTGATGCAAAACCAGCTCCATAACTACTGATGTATAGTGGTTAACCTAGTACAGGTGAGTGATGTAGAGCTAGTTTTATAGTTAGTGATTAATCAATCGCGGGTAAGCGATAAAGAACCAGCTCCGTGACTTTATACTTGAGGGTACCATATGGTAAAAAAGTTAGTGGTAGATTATATGTAGCGCCTCCTTACCGTATGGTACATACCGGAACGCTCGTAGTTCATTCCGACACATATCCTACAATAAGGGAGAACTACGAGCAGTCACTATATTACATCCCATGGCATCATAATTGTAAAATCACATTATAAAATCACTAATATTTTAAGCCAAAACGATTTCTCATGTCATTTCATCAAAAGCATAAATTTACATTCTTATCAGTTTGTCATTGTCTATACATTACTCCAAAAGAAAATTGATACAAGAGCCTAACTAGGTCATCCCCCAAAATCCCAACTGACCAACCTGTGGGCCATGACTTCTCTTGCCAACACGATCTACACAGCAGGAAAAGTCCATCTGGAGCTAGGAGTCTACTCTCTCGATCCTGAAAAATAAGCTACAATTTTGGGTGAGTTTGCGAACTCAGTGAAGAACCATCATCGATGGTTCACTCAATTCATGCATCACTCAAGTAATTCACAGATTAAGATTCAATAGCATATTCAGAAATATCACATAGCAATTATCATACAAGTATAAGACATTTCGCCTTTCACCCAATCCAAAATATTCATTCAGATGCATATGAAATGCGTACATGACATTTTTCCCATTTTATTTCGGTGTTGTGACCGAGCGCCTGAATTGTCCCAATATGAGCGCATTAATCGATGAGTCTGAGGCTCTGAACTGTCCTTTTATGGGCGCATTAAATGTTGAGCATGTAGCTCTAAACTGTCCCGTTACGGGCACATTAAACATTGAGCTTATAGCCCTCGGTGGCTGTCACAACTGTTATTAAACTGATCATGCATTCATGCATCGAATACAGATATCGAAATTGAGCAATATCACAATATAGTCAAACCCAATTTATCGCATTCAATCAAGTAGTTAACAATTATTCACATCAAACTCACAGTCACAATTTAACACATTGTAAACACGAAGATTTCACATTCTCAGACGATTTCACTTCTATGTCATAACTCCCAATCTCTCGGACCTTCGGTCCGGAATTTCAGTCATAAGCAATTCACATAAGCCCACCATTTTTCTCCACAGAGTTATAAGTGCAGAACTTTAAACAATTAAAGATTGAGGAACCATCTAGGTTACTCACCTATAACTTCCGAGCTAATGCCTGGAAGTCCCAGCAACGTCCGTAGAATGACGTTTCAACTGTGCCTCTATAACAGTCAAAAATAAACACACATTACCAAATGCACAATCAGCGAGATTCAATAATGCATATGTAGCGATTAAAAAGTGTATAATGCATGTTCATGACATTCCCGACACTATTTCACAATTTTCCCTTTCTTTTATCACAAAACTAACTTCTTACCCAATTGTCCAAATGTGATAAGTTTGATACCATTAAAAGGATCATCGAAGACTCCAAAAGTTCCATGAAGGGTCTAAAACCCTTCCAAAGATTTTGCCCATATCATACCATAAAACACTAAAACATACCTCAAAGCCAATGTCACTTTTAACTAGATCAGATTCTCCCATTGTACTAAATTTCTAAAAACCCCAAAAGCATTGACTTTATTTCAAAAGTCCCAAATTTATACTCCAAACATCATGAACCTATCTTTAGGTTGAAATAGAATCTATACTCAACTTTCATTCAAGATTTGAGATCTTAATAACCTGAATTAAAACTTTCTTTCCTCACATCAATTGTAGACCTCTATCTCTAGTTTATAACGAATCAAAAAATTACTTCATTTGGAGGTCTACATCATCAGTTATGTCCGAAATACTAAAACATTTCAGTTCAGAAAAACAAGTGCTCGTCGCAGTTAACAAACGCTTGTCGTGGCGACATGAAGCAGCTCGCCTTGGCGTAAGAGGGAAGCTCGACACGCCGCGGCGAGAACGTTCTTTCTCGCCGCATCGTGGCGCAGGCACGTCGCGACGTGCGATCCCAGACCCCTCTTCTTCGACATTTTTCATCTTCTCTCATTCTCAAATTTCACTCATAACTCATCCTATTTCTACCACAAACTTTCACAATTAAACACCATAAATGCTTCTAACTACTAAATGAAGGACATATAATTAATTTCTTACCTAACAAGCTTTCAACTCTTCAAATCTTCAAAAACTTCTCCAACTCTTCCCACTCACCAACACCTACGACCCTCTCTTCTCCTCTCACAAATCTTCATCATCACTAGAGTTTAAGGTTAGCTTTGCAACAGGAAGAAGAAGCAAGAAAGTGGAAAACAAATAGTCTTGTAGAGAGGGTGAATCATGCACCAATGAAGGAAGGAGAAGAAATACCCTAAAGTGGAGGAAAAGTTTTGGTTTTCAAGTGATTTTTGTGTCTTCCGAAAGAGAGTGTCCGAAAACTCAAAATACTTAGGTTATTTGCAACCTGTAAATCTAAGACACTTGCCACTAGTCTTTTCCTCCAACATACTTAAAGTTCTTTCTCTTTCCAAATCTAGTTTTAGTCCAATTTGTCCCCAAATTCTAATGGTTCAACATTTTCATTCCTAAAATCTTGTATCAAATTTTTCCCTTGCCATTGGACAGTTATTTTAGTACCATAAAGTCAATCAGTCCGTCATTCGGAAAATTTTTCGGTCCGGACATTTTCTCCCAAAATTTCCAGAAAAATTTCTAAGAGTCACTAACAACTGAAAATCACTCCTAAAGCGTTCCAATTTAGATTTCAAACACAACTATCCCATAGTTCACAAAACAAATCGCATTTAAACACATAAGCCGGGAACTGTCATGAATGCATGTACAATATGTGCATGTGCAAAATATATCGCTCCTCTATATTTAGAGGCCAAATGTATGAGCATATCAAAATATGTATTCTAAACTCCTAGCCTGTCACAAATGACCAATTTACCCTTCCCATCGGTGATGGGATGTTACATTATATCATGTAAGAAAGTTCATGACAATAATGATGTCATCACAATTTATTTTATTAGTAACTTAAAATTTTGATTTTTTAAAAACATATATGTTTTATATTGGGTTGCATCATATGAAATGAAATGAAATTGTTTTAGGAGGTTTAAATTGTTAGACATTAACACTCACTGAAAAATCGTTTTGTTCACAGTTTACTTTCTATTTTTAAAATAAAACCTTTCAAGTGTATGCTCAAGGGCTTCAGTAGCAAGGACTCCACCTCTGAAGTAGCTCACTTTGACACAATTTACTGTGTAGACATTTTTGCGTTCTAAATGCTTTTGAGAATTATTGTATATTAATAAACATGTTTTTTGGAATGTATTTTGTGTAAAGAAGGCATGTATATAAAGGTTTTTAAATGATGGTGCAATGTTGGATCTATTCTGCCAACATCTCCATTCGGGTATTATAGGAAGTGATCTTCTCCTCCCCTTGAGGAATTGGACCAATGAATGCGTCCACTCTATTGACATTCTCTGTCAAATTACTGCCTCCCTTCATCTTGAAATTATACTCTGATATCAACTGTTACAAAGGTATTCTTAAGCATCAAACTTATACCGTAAGTCACACCTACTCCTTTGCACGATAATCTTACTTAGGTCCGTTTAAGCAAGACTCAACCTTCCCACATGATTATAAACCAACAACTTTGTTTTAAAATGCCTTATGACCCTCGTAGCGTTTTAACTCTCACACTTGTTAAAAATTTATACAAGCACTAAAATATTCAAAGGTAATAATAAAACCAAGAAAGAGATAAAACAAACTGTCAACCTTTATTACTTCCCTTAAAATATATAAAGGATACTCTCTCAATCTTTGAGTCTATAAGGAATACGACTCAAATGAGCTATATATAGGAATTCAGGTTTAAAGGCTAAGTTAGAATCCTAATAGAACTCTACTACCCAAGATCACATATTATCCTATCAGATTACATCATTATCCAAAAAGATAATTGAAGTGAATCACACGTTAATATAATGCTTATAAAAATGATATATGAATGCACGAGAAGGGGGGTTGAATTATGTATTCCCCTTTTTTGAAATTCTTTAGAAATACGATTCTTTTAAAAAAACTTCCGATAGATCTTAACTGATCAAAACTCTTTTGAAAACTTTGTTTTGAATTAAGTAATGATGAAACTTGAATCTAAAAGAAAGATAGAGTAAGAGTAGT
>JANZLF010000220.1:14255676-14267090 GCA_026546835.1 Erythroxylum foetidum | reverse complement strand
ACGTCGTCTCATTTGGTGGGGAAGGGCATAAGTTAAATACGTGGACCTGGCCTTTCCCGACGTCTATTTCTAACAGACGTCGTTTTTTCTATTTTGGCACGTCTTTGTACCAAGACGACGTCAAAAACTACTCTTTTTTGCGACGTCTGAATACAACGTCTCAGATTCTACGAATCTTTCATGACGTCTTACCAGACGTCGCGATATCCTCACACCATTCGCGACATCTACTTTCAAAATGACGCTTAGTTTTGTTGTACTGACTATATTGTAAGTTTGTGTAAGAGGTAACTTCTAGTTGTTGATCATCTTGGGGGCTTGGTAAGTTTATATCCTATGAAACTTCTAGTTGATCATTTACATCTGGATTTGTGCCAACCTTCACAACTATCTCAGTAGTTTCATGCAAACCCTAATCTTCATTTTTTGCATCTGGTATGTCTCCTTATTGTATTCTATCTTGGTTTTGTTTATTATATTTCGGTCGTGAAAGCTAATTGTTAAGTAGATTGTATCAATGTTATTATATCATTGTATAAATTGAAAAAATGACGGTCATATCACTAAAATTATGGACAAGGTCAATGGTGTTGATCAAGGGCCTATTTTTTTAATATATATGTTTTTAAATTTAGTAATTTTTTATCATTTTTTAGTATTTGGTTTTGTTTTTAATTACTTCCAATTTTCATAAATTTAAAATTTATGAAAGCCATAAAAAGTGAGTTTTATTTTCTGTTTCTATTTTATTTTATTTATTATCAACTAAATATATATTATTTAATTATTTAATGTACTAATTATAAATAATAATTACAAATGATATAATTTATATTATATTTAATTAATTACATTAATTATTAATTAAATATTCAATAATTTATATAATTTTTGTAACTGAATTAAAAACTTAATTTAATAACTATTAATAAATATAATTAAATATAAAATATATTCAAATATATTAATTTCAAAATAAATTTTTATTTAATAATTAAATTAAATTTAAAATAAATATTAATTTATAAATAAAAATTAAAATTTTATTTTAATAAAAATAAATAATTTATTATTATTAGGTTGAAATAAATTTAATTAATTACAAAATTATCTTTAAGTTTTATCTATTATGTAGGTATCATTAGTAAAAAAAATATAACTAAATTGGCAATAATAATCAAACATAATTTTTTATTTGAAAAAAAACAAAAACTAGAAAAAATAAAAACTATAATAAAAAAATTTAAGTTGAGTCAAACTGGATCCTCAGTTAACCCATAAGATATTTAAGACAAATTAGTGAGACAACTGTTATATACAATGTGGCAAATGTGTTAGATCATAATTGGGAGCAACTAAAAACTGGGCGTGCCTAGCCACAGATGCAGCACAAGCTTTCGCAAAATGTTAGGTCAAAAGGCACCTAATCTGGCCTAAGACGACGTGTACTCCACAACAAATGCAAGTTGCAAAAGCTTTGTTTTATAGAAACAATTTTCAATTGGCGATGCATGCATATGATTTCGCATTATCTTTGTTATTGGATTAAGTGGCTGCTAATGCTTTATTAATTATATACATAATTAGGGCTTTTTCTAGTGGTCCAAATTTCATTGAAAACTGTTCCATCTTTTGCCGCAGATTCCTTCTTAATTTGTTTCTTAAAGTTTCAACATAAATGTTGGTAAAACAACACTTCAAAATATAACAGTTCAAAGAACTGAGGAGTCTATCTCGGATTATATTATTCAATAGCATTTGCATATTGATAGCCAACGTGGGATTCAATGTGCACTGCTTCTTTTACCACATAATGTTGTATCCAAGTAACTACGATGTAAGCTATGTTCTGAAATCTGAATTGATCATCGAATTGGTAGCTTTATTGGTCATCGATTTGACCGATTCGATCGGTTTAACCATCGGTCGAACCGGTGTAACGTAATATTTATACAATAATTATATTTAATTATATATAATATTAAAAATATTTTAAAATTTAAAAAAAATAATTATCGGACCGGTCCGACCGGTTAATTGACCGATTTTGACCGGTTCAAACTGGGTCAATTTATAGCCAATTTTGAAGGATAAATCGAACCGGACCACCGACCATTCACCAGTCAAACCGATCAGACCGGCCAGTCCAGTCCGGATTAAAAAACACAGGCTGTAAGGCAACAATAATATATTAATTAGTGTTCATTAACAATGGCATGTGAATCCATGTGAAGACTGTCTTTTCTGTTGCTAAAACTCTTGGATCCTTTTGAGTGTCCAGAAAACATCCTTTTTGAACATTAAGTAGATATTGACCTGAAACTTTGTGCTCAGTGCCTTAACTTTCTCTTATATTAAATAGAAAAGCATCAGAACTCCTCTTCGAGCAATTCACTTTCTTCCTTAGTTATTTGCTCACGATAATGATTCATTATATTCTTTAATCTTTATGCATACATTAGTGCATTATATATTCACTATGGAAAGAAAGAAACCAGAAAATATTCAGAAATGAACAGATGGAAATGTAACTATTCTGTCAATGCACACTCTTCTGCAGAAATTATCCTAGTAAAAGGTTTCAATACAAACATAAGTAAAGACATGCCTACAATATAGAATCTTCCCCAAGTTTACTAGATTAATGGTTGGTTCAAGGTTGTTTATGAACTCCTTTTTTTGTATTGGATGATTTTGGTTCCGACCTGCAAAGGTGTTTTCCAATACAATTCTTTTTCATCTTCCCAAAAAAAAAAAATAATGCATAAATGACTAGCAAAAATATAGGTGATGGCGTGTTTGCTGCGATGTGCTCGGCTGAGGGATCAGAGAGGAAACCTTAAAAATCATGGAAAATTTTACATGAAAATCAGGTATCGGATTGATATCCATTCACTTAAAATGGCAGTGCATACATGTACTTCCTGGCATTAGGAGCTTCTGTAGTGCCGTCTTCAATGATTGAATTTCAATAACACGGGTCATTCCTTGTAGTGCACAAGTTACTAATACTCTCAATCGAGATTCTGAGAATACGAAAGAGTCAAAGAAAACTTCTTTTCCACTTCCCTACCTTTTCCCAAGGACAGAAAGACATGCTTTCATCGGTACAAGCTAAATCTAGTAAAGGATAAGAACAATTATTATACATATCACATAAGCACATAGAGTTCCTGATAACAAAACTTTATGCATAATTAAAAAAAAAAAAAAGACATGTAAGTGATTCTTGAAATCGTCTCCTTTAATTTTCTGAAGCGACCTGAAGGTTTCAAACATGGATAATGCAGGCAATATAGACCAGAAACATCTACCAGTTAAGCAAATGACATGATGGTCTAAGCCATTGGGTTATCCTTCTTTTCGTCTTTTCCTAACTAATTTGATTATATTAGATTCTCTTGGAATACACTCTCAACAATCAGTTTAAGAAGAGAAATAAAAAAAGACATTTCATAATAGGAAAAAGATTGCTCAAATTTAGATGTTAATTTAAGTTGTTTTAAAATTTTAATAAACTCTAAACTTTTATATGAAAATGATCTCCAGTTAGGCAGATATATGTTCTGTAATACGACTATTAAAGCATATTAATTTGGAGATTTATAACGATACACTATTGCTCTATAACATGTTTAAGATGAAAAATTTAGAAAAAAATATCAACAGAAGTATTCACACATTGGATATCTAGTAATGATACTTAAGAACATTAAGAAACTTCCAATGAAAAATGTGTAGCCACTCAAATCAATGGGATGATGATGCTTTAGGCTCCAAACAGACGCTTGAAGACTATTGTATACGATGAGAAGTTGTGTAAAGATTTTGCGAAGAATGGAGCATTATCAGTCTAGATTCCAGCTTGCATTATTGTTTACTAATGATATCTGTATATGTGTGTGTGTGCATATATATATATATGTATTCGTATACATGTAACTCTTTTCCTCTAATTTCTTCAGACATCAAGAAACCAGATTCACTATGGAGATCCTACGAGATACGGTACCCTGAATTTTAAACAATCAACATGAGATTGAAGTATCCGAGTTCATCAAGAAAGACAATTTACTGAAAGTGGTCATGGTTTTCATCAAATCTCAATTAGCCTCATTAAAGTTCTCTAAAGAAGGAGATGAAGAAGGAAAGAAACTTACACTAACAAGAAACACAGTGATAGCATAACAGGAAATTTACAACATAAAAACACGGTGATAAGTCTTATTTATTTCTAACCTAACTTGGTTCTCTCTCTCTCTCTCTCTCTCTCTCTCTCTCTCAAGTCCCAACCATCACCATTATAAACTAGCTAGCTAGATGTATCATGAATCTGCCTCTTCTTCATTCTTAATGTTGTCCTAATCCATGTTAATGTTCTCATGTGCGCATCATTTTGTTTCCGATTGCTACCTAATAAGGTGGTCTTCCATGAGTCCAACCTCCATATCCCTCATGGCTAAGTTGTCCCCCATTAGGCACCAAATTTGGAGGCAAATTGTACATTGGCATGGATGTTGCCGGATCTCCCATTCCCGCAGCGCCACCATTACCACCAACACTAAGCTGACCTTGCCCAGCTCCACTACCACCTTCTTCTTCCTCCTCCAGTGGCAATCTCTCATAAGTGGCATTTGAAAATGTTGCTGCAATCAGCATTACTGATCCAGAGGCCACAAGAGATCCCACTACACTACCACCCACCACCTGCCCTTGACCCCCCGAGAGATATATAGTTAACCCGGTCGTGCCTGGAGGCGCAGGTCCGGGCAAGAAAGCTCCGGTCAGCGACAAAATTTCAAACCTACCGTGAAGTGCCATGACAGCTCCAGGAGCAGAAGGTTGCTTAAGGGTTACATTGGTAACCATACCACTCCCACTTATCACGCATACCCCTCTTTGCCTCTTCCTTGCAAAGCAAGCTATGCTCTCAACTATATCAGACCCATTAGCTATTTCCATTACATGACTTTTGAGGGCATTAGGGCTATCTCTGGTGACAAAAATGGGAGGTTTAGGTTTATTCTTGGAACCCGGTGGTCGGCCCCTTGGCCGACGAGCTGGGATTTCTATAGCACCTTCTTTAGGCTCATCGCTGTGTTCTCTCTCCTCTTCTTGCTCTTCCTCTCTTCCAATACCACTCTCTGTTGCTTCTCTATTACTGTTGGAGATGGATATACCTAGATCTGGCTTCTTCAGTGGAGATGATGAGCTTGTCGAGGTATCCATTCCCTGAAGACCCACTTGTCCCGTCCACCACGGGTTCGCCATGGTTGTCAACAGTCAGAAAGTAGATGATTAATAAGCAACGGCGGCCTGTAAGATCCGAACTTTCTCTCCTGAGTAGTATGGGAAATTTTAGATAAACTGGTTCTTTACATAGACTACACACATCAATCCGACAAAAGGGTTGATTTTGGATGAAACTAAGAATGTATGCAAGTATATGATCTATAGCGGAAACAGAAAGAGAGAACAGACTAAGTAAATGGACTTCCGTTACAAAAGAAAAGTAGTCGAAGAAAAGCAGCGAGAGTAATATTATTATTCAAGTATAAAGGAGAATGAAAGTTTTGAAACCTAGCTTGGAGTTATTGGAGCAAGATCGAAAAGTAAATTGGAAGAGATGGTCACTTTTCAAAGTCCTGCGTATTATTGAGGTTTATATCTGTGCATAATTATGGAGTTTGGCATTGATTTAGGGTGTGTGCTTCTGGTAATTTTACCGTATCACGTAGCCCCCTTGTTCTACATGTCCTGTCTCTCTTTTTCACATTTGTCTATAATATCGAATACAGGATTATATATAATGAGATTCATGCGCATATATAAAGAAATAAATTGCGAGTTTATATTGTAAAATATCCAAATATTTGTCAACATCTTGAATTAATAAACAACTTCCTCCTTTTTTTCAAGTGCATAGGTTATTTATTTATCTCATAGTTTTCTTAGGACATGTACAAAACAATATTAATTTGAGAATTTAATAATAAGTATAGTAGTTTCATTCTTGGGTGTGGCTTAAACTAAACCGAATACCAAACAAAACTAAATTATAAACTCTTAAATAGCACTTTAGTTTTTACTTTTATATAAAATTAATATTTTAAAAAATGTGGTTAAATTGTTATAAATTATTTTGTAGAATGGATTACCATGTTAAAAATCTTTTTTTTTTGGTTCCAAAACTATCCACAATAGTCTTTTTTTATACGAATATTTTCCTTTCTCTTATTTTATTTTTGGCTACTCATTATAATATTACTTTTTATATAAAAGATTAGATTAGACATAGAAAAATTATGCTAGAAATGTTCTAAAATTTCTTGCTAACAACCAAATGATGTTTCTTTTAAAAACAATTTAGAATATATGATCAATCTACAGTTACGTTATAGCCTTTTCATAATGTTAATGACATGAGTTTCATGTCATTAACATTAAAATCTGTTTGCAGATTGAGTTTTAAAGACATTACAAATATATGAAGTTATATCATAAGAACTTTGGTTATAAAATTCTTTAAATGTTGTAAATAGTTTTTGAAAAGTATGGATGTTATTTAAATATCCATCAACTTGTTATTTCTCTATAAAGAATATCTAATTAAACCAACCCAAATCATCCAAACCATTAAACCCAATGATTTAGATTTATTAAAAAAAATTCAAACCATGATTTGGTTTCTACTTTCAATATAAACCAATACAACTTCCCAGGTACTCGCATTTAAATGTTGTTTTATTTCGCGTTTTACCAACAAAAGCTAAGTTGAGCTTTTTAGTTTACTCAAACTCTAGGTAATTATTTCATTAACTTCATAATATGATGCATGAAAACTCTGAAATGTATTCGTTGTGGTTATACAATGTTTTAAAAAGTAACTTTCGCTATTTTATGACATGTATACTTTAAGTACATACATACAGTAGAACATCTTTAAATTGATACCTGGTAAATTAATAAACTCTTTAAGATAATATTTTTTTTCCGGTCCCGACTTGAGCCAGTTTTAAATTTAACAAATTTTGATAAGATAATAAGATAATATATTTTCAAAATACCTTTATATAAATATAGGGTCCTATTAATATCATAAATTAATAATTATATAAACTTACACAAATATAACCAAGACAATTTAGTAAAACATGATTTTAGTATTATTTGTACCTTGACTAACTTTCAAATGAAACTTTTCTTCAAGCCACAACTACAAATCTTTTTGAGTGTATGTCGAATGATCTCTCTTATACTTATATAATTCTTTGCATATTTGATCCGTCATTGTTGATTTCGTGACACCTTTTAGATAAGGAGCCATTGTTGGATGTAGTTTCAAGAAATTTTATATCTTGTTTATAAAATATTTTCTATTTCCATCATATGTATAAATGTACATTGAATATTTTTAGTAAAAATACAATGAATAATACTTAATTATTAAGAAACAATGAAAATTGCTTATTAGTTTTCATTAATATTATATACAATGAATCTATGTTTTAGATTCATTCAATTGATATGAAACATAAATTTTTCTAAGATACAATGCTTTTTGATGTAATCAAAATTTTACTTTTGAATTTATTTATTTATGTATTTTTCTAATTTTCATCTCTTACGTTCCTATTTTTATACTTATGTTCAATTATTAAAATTATATGTTACTTTCAAAATCATTAAATTTAAAATTATTCATTAATTAGATTTTAAAATAATTCATATATACATATTCATTGACATTTTACTGTATGTTTCTCATATTATTTTAACCAGCTTTAGAATTAACGTATCTATACGTTCAGTTTCTACATTTCCTTGTTTGATCCTTCATACATAAATTGTCCTTGGCACTCCCTCCCCATAAATAAGACACTACAAGAAAAATGAAGTTTAGTGACAAAAATTACCGACGGAATTTATATATATTCCGTCGGTAAACTTATTTAACGACGAAATTTACTGACGGAAAAAGTTGTGGGAGATACAGCTGTCGGTAAATTTACCGACAGAAATTTTGTATATCGTTGGTAAATTTACCGACGAAATTATCGACGGTTATTTTATTCAATCGGTAAATTTACCAAAAAAGAATATTTTTCTGTCAGAAAATTACCAACAGAATTTTTTTCCGTCGGTAATTACCTACGGAAATTTTTTTCCATCGATAAATTCAATATATTTTACCAACGGAATTTTTTCCTTCGGTAAATTTGCTGAAAACTATTTTTTAAAATTTACCTGCAATGAGTTTAATTTCTCTAGAAGCCACCGTGGAGAGAACTTCATTATTTCAAATAAAAGAATTAAAATAATGAAATTCATTTTGAAAAATAACTGAAATTATTTTTTCAAAAATAGACATTTCATCAAATACGTTATATGCATCATAAATTTATTACAATGTTACAACTAAAATCACATCTTGTCTCTTCTATCACCAACAATTATACCTTAAAGTTGTTTTTCAATCACAAAAAATACAAATAAAAAAAGTAATAAATACCCAAATTAACTTTCATCTAATACACGAAAAAACACATAACAGTAATTGCAAAAATATCTTCACCGAAGGACACGATAACAATGGCCGGAGAAAACAACGCCAACGAGCAAAAAAGTAGTTCACAATAGAGAAATTAGCTCCAAGAAAATCGAAGAGGGGATATAGAAAGAAGGAAAAAGAATAAAGGAAGAAGAAGACATAGGTGGGAGGGAGATGTCGGGTGAGTTTAATTTAAAAAGAATTTATCAACGGAAATTTCTGTAGGTAAACTCAAAAAAGAATTTCCACCAATAATTCTCGCCTTTTTACCAACGATAATCTTATTCCGTTGCTAAAGTTTATCGTAAAATTTGACGGGATGATTTCCCTCTATATTTAGCGACGGATATCAGTACTATCGCTAATTAATAAATTTTTCCATCAATTTTACCAACAGAAATGAATTTTCTATTGGTAATTTGCAACGATATATTTTCTGTTGCTAATTTTTCATTACTAATTCTTCCATCCCTCTATATTTAGCGACGGATATCAGTACCGTCGCTAATTAATAAATTTTTTCTTCAATTTTACCAACAGAAATGGACTTTCTGCTGGTAATTTGCAACGGTATATTTTTCGTCATTAATTTTTTGTCGCTAATTGTTGCTTTCTTCCATATTTAGCGACTAATATTAGTATCGTCACTAAGCGAAAAAATTTTCATCAATTTTATCAACAAAAATAAATTTTCCTTCGGCAATTTATAACGGTATATTTTTCATCGCTAATTCTTCCTTTTATTGTAGCGGGAGGTCATGGAATTGAATTTTCACTTGAAATGAAATAAGATTAAGGTATACCTAAAAGATAGTTGCTGTACATGTAATCTAAAATCTGTGTATTCAGTAAACTCTATATATATATGCGAGTGTTGGTGAGTGCAAGACATGAGAAGCCGGAGGTTTCCTCGAAAATTATGGCTGTTTGGCCTGGGGCCTTGTGCTCATGAGATTGTGGGGTGCACGTCCTCCTCGTATTTCCCGACATGTATTAAGGGATGTTTGTGAATATAATTTTTTAACAAGAAGAAAATGTTTTAAAAAGTGACAGTAATAGTATTTCAAGAGCTTTAGGCCTTCTTGTCCTTTTTCCATTATTCGTATAATTACTTGCTTTGACTCCATTTTAGTTCATGCAGAAGGAAATCAAGATTTCGCATTTCAGTTTTGTGCTTAGTTTTCTCTAGTGCTTGCAAATTATATTATCATGCAATTAGGTCCTTATACTCTAAGGCCAAACTTCAACCCATAGGTGATATTCAGGTCGATTTATGATCCTATAAACTTTTAAATTAAACATGATTTTTTAACACAATTCATTAATTTTGTTGAAGCAGTATAGGATTGCATAAATCTTTTGGATTCAACATAAGCCTATTGTTCTGGGATACTGACGGAGCTAGCACGGGCATGCGCATATGTTTGAAGACTTTGTTATGTCGAAGAGTTAAGGAGTGTTCCACTAAATTTGAATCTTAACAAAGGGGATTTTTTTTTTTTACTCTCCTCCATCTCTGAATAGCTTGGGGTCAACGAATCAACCAAACTCTAAAAGTTTCAATGCTCCGAGGAAAGCCTGTTTCCTCAATCTCAAAGAAGTAGAAATAAGCCCTACACCTCCCCGATTAAGCAAAGCGCAGGAACCAACTCTTTTCTGATCATAGTACAGACTATCCTTCTTCTCTAGATGAGTTATAAAGAGTGCTCTTTACTAATCTCTCTTGAACATTATGTTAACTAGTGTTAGGATATAAGTGTTGTAATGCTGTCTTTTTCAAACAAAGATTGATAAAGATTTGTTATTTTGCAGATGATATGAAATGCAGAAAGTAAAGAAGACCAAAAATTTTACTTGGTTTGATAGTCTCAATGATGATATGAAATGCAGAAAGTAAAGAAGATAGTCTCAATGTTATATATCTACATCCATGATTTCCACTTTCTGTGGTTTCAACTAGTAAGAAGAAGATGAAAAATGGTTTACAGAGTTTGAGTGTTTTTTTTTCCCTAAAAATACTTGTAAGAGTGTTTAACTCTCCTAGTACTCACACTCTCTAATAATTGAATATAATATATGAAAGATGAATGATGAATCCTCTATATACGTCCTGTTATCTTCCTATGCTTATGATATGCTCTTTTATGTTCTATTAAATGCAGAGACTTTTGGGTGAGGTTGCATAAACAAGATAATGGTCATGTGCTTCCTACGCGAGTCACTTAATCTTTCTGTTGTGCGTTTTGTATTGTCTGAAGCTACTTTTAATTTTTTCAGCTTCTGAAGTATGCAAATGACTGTGCATTGAGTAGTGAAGTCTCTGTCTTATGTTTTGATATGTGTAAGTCACGTGGGTGTGTCTTAATGCTGCGTACGATTAATGTCTCTTATAAGCAGAGATGGAATGAAACAAAAATTTGAAGACAGAATAGAACAAAAATTGGAGACAGCAAGGTGTTTGGTTGTGATGGACAAAACAGATAAAATTGTCTTCGTCTTGATGATAGAAATGTATTTAGTTGCAGTTGACAGAACATAAAAAATAGTGTCCATGACTAAATAACCCCTGCAGTATAATATAGTTGAAAATATGTCATTCATTGATTATTTTAAAACGAATTATTTGTATTAGTAAAAAAGTTATCAAATAACAATAGCAATAACAGTAAGAAATTAATTCCGTATAATAATAATAATAATAATAATAATAATAATAATAATAATAATAATAATAATAATAGAAGAAGAAGAAGAGGAAGAAAATTAATAATAATTAGAAAGTTAATAATCACAATAATAAGAAGAAAATTAAATATGTATAATAATGATAATAAAAATAATAATAAGAAAATTAATTTTGTAT
>JANZLF010000220.1:14236026-14248116 GCA_026546835.1 Erythroxylum foetidum | reverse complement strand
AATGCATATACCGAAATTCCATGTACACAATTGATACTGTGTATCAATCCTATTATGCATGAACAGTACTAATTATTTCCTATCAATTCCATCCTACGACAAATTTCCTATTTTACCCTTCCAGGAGGGGGTAGGATGTTACATTATCAACCTTTAATGTAAACTCACCTAAGAATTTTTTGTAGTCAATAAATTATCAATTTTTACTATATAATATTTTTGTCCCGACTTAAGAAAATAGGCTAAATTAATTAGTTGAATATATTTCTTTTAAAGAAGTCTTACATAGTCATACGATCATATTAATAGTATAAAATTATTAAATTTATAAATTCATAAATAATTAGGTATGATATTTTATTTAAGATATAACTCTATTCCAACCTTTTTTCTTAAAACTTAAATCTAGTTGGATCTCAATACTATTTTTTATTCTATAAGTTATTAGAGTAAAATTTTTAATTGTAATAAAACATTATGATGTGTTAAAGATGTAATTTTGGAAAACAAACTAATCTTATTTGGCATTCTTGAAACAAACATAAAGGTTGAAAAAGTTGAAAGATGAGCTCAATTTTTTTAGCAAATTAAGTGGGGTTTCATATCAAACCACTCTCACCATTATAATAGTAGAATACTAGTTGGATTTGATTCATCTTTCACATAAGTCAATAAGCTTTACTAGTTGATTCATTTAAAATGTCATTCACAGGTTTGTCTAGGTCCTTTTATTATTTCGATCATATATACAAGAAATCTAGGATTACAAAGGAGTCATCTTTGGAATGATTTAGAAAGACTACATATGGGATTCCAAACAAATTAGTTAATTGGTGATTTTAATTATACACTCACTATAGATGAGGTTGAGGTGATGAGAGTCAACAGACATCTTTCTGTAAATAAGCTCAGTTTTACCAATACTTCTCAAACAAGCAAATTGGAGATTTTTTTCATAAGGAAAAAATTTGATAGAGTTGGCTAAACAAATTTTCTCTAAGCTTTGCTTAATTTGGACATCGTGTGTTTGGACCAAATCAAGGGTATGATTACCTTTAACCTCCAGTGAGGGTGTAAGGATTGCGTACTACTATTGGGTGGAGACATGGATTCATGCATCATATGCACTATAAAATAGAGGAAGTTTTAGAATCTAAATTCCAAGCCCATAATATCCCAAAAGCCAAAATCTCAAATGGATGCATAAATAGATTATATGAACATGGTATAATAGTACATGTACCTTTTTTATTCTCCTCCTTTCTTTATTTTTCTCCTTGTTTGGGTTGTTGCAAATACCAAACCCTTCCATAATCACTCAAGAACACATAAAGAAGAAGAAGAAACAATGTGTAAGGTTAGTAAGGGTACCAAACTAGATGGGTTTAAGTAGAGGCTCTAATGGAGAGAAAGATCAAGACTATATTGCATGCACTTTAATTCATGCAACAATTGCATAAATTGCATGAATAAGACTTAAGACACTTCTATTTTTCTCTAGAACTTTTCTAGACCCCTTATCCTCTCACTTGAGTGTGTAAGAACTTGTTAGACTCTGATATTTGCTCTGGGCAGAGACCCCTAAGTAATGTCCTCAATAATAGGCTGTGGGTATCATCTCTTTCTATCAAGAGTAGTAAATATTTATTGGCTACCTAATTACCTTCGAATACTAATAGTTATACCTAATTATCACCCTATGAGCGATCTCATCTTGAGGCAACAAGGAATGATGTCAAAACACATGATCGATATCCAAGATATCCTTGAGTACCACAAGTCTAAGGATATTTAACACAATTGCTATGATGAGATTAATTATTGATATTTGATAGATCATCCATATGATAATCTCATGGCAGGTCATATGATGTGCTTGCTACTCTTGGTAAACATCTATATGTTAACTCTAAGAATCTCATGCTTACAATGTAACACCCCACGTTAGGGGTTAGAATATTGAGGAATTACAATGCATTATATGCTTTGCATATTGAGTATTCACTTAAATGTGCAAATGTATTTTTGATACATACAAATATATTTCATGCATTTATCAACATTTTTTGGTTAAAATGGATTTATAAATGAGATTAAATCTTTAATTATGGATTATTGGTGGTAAAAATTTATTTGGAGATTATTAGTAATATTTCTGAATTTTTGGAATTTTTAGGAATTTTCTGGAAATTTTGGCATATTAGGAAAAATAGACAAATGACTTAGTGACATGTAGCACTCCTTTGAGGATGACAAATGACTCATATGCAATGGGCCATATGTCAATGTATTAATAAAACAAGTAAGCATGTGTTTTCAAAAGCAAATTACGGTAGCTCTTTGTTGTTCTTCAATTTTAGCTTTGTTTTGTATTCTATGATGAAACCCTATTCTTCACTGTCAAAGCTAGGATTTGTCTAAAGAAGTAAGTAAGTTGTGTTATAGCTTTCTGGATAGTTTGAGAATGAATTTGATGTTGTTTTAGTACTAGAAATGAATACATGCATGAAAAGTTTAGTATATGAATAAGTTGAATGAGGAATTTAATTTGTTATTGAATTAGGATAACAACGACTGTATCTAGAAGTGCTAAACACACCTAAGTTTAATTTGTGTTGAGAAACTGTAAGTGCAGAAGTTAAAAACACAGTAGTAAGAATGAAGATACACAGTAGTGAGAGAAAGTGAACAGGTAGTTTCGAATTTTTAATGTGTATGTTGAATCTAAATTTTTAGGTATTCTGGAGTAAGGTGAGATATAATGGAGTGATATATAGTGAAAATAAGTTAGAAATGATTTAAATGAAGAGTTAGGATTGATGAAGATGGAAGAAGTAAAGTGCAGAAAAGTTGGAAATGGTGTGAATGAGAATCGAATTTTTGATGTTGGTATTGAATCTCAAATTTTTGATTTATTTAAAGTTATGGAGCTGAAGTAGAATAGTAGATTAATACATTGAATGTATTGTTTATAATGTGTAAAAGTAAGAAAATATGGAAAATGAATCAAAGAAGAAGAGGAAAAGCAGGTGTAGTGAAGAAGAAGGAGGTCGCGATCGTGCAGGCTGATGGACTTAGCAAGTCATGATCGTACTTCTGCACAATTGCAACTTTGCAGGTCCGCCCGGAGTGTCAATTTAGAAGAAATTCAATCCTTTTAAAATTAAATCAAGGATCGTGCTCTTTTCCCATTACAAAATAAAATAAATTTTTGTTTCCCCTTTATTTTATTAGAATTTTGTCTCAAGAAGATGGAACTTAGTATAATCAAGATGATGTCTTGTAGTAGTCCCAAGGCTTATTGTATGTAAAAATCCTCATTTTTTGTATCTTTTGTATATTTTAACAGCACTACCTAGCAATTAACTTACTTGCTGCACTTGTGGGCTCGTTAATGAATTCATTTTTTCTTTTAAAACATTTGTCTCATCCTTTTATCTTAATTTTTTTCAAATTGTGTTTTTGTACAAACTCAATTTATCCTTTTTAAATCAAAATTTAAGATTGTTTTCGTTTAAAGTCTTATGACATAGTTTAAAACATCTTTATGTACTTCATTTTAAGTATAGGTAAAACTAAAAACACATGGGTTTTCAGTCATATAATTTAAAATTAATTTCAAATTTTGCATATTGATACAAGTGTCTTATTTTAAGTTCAAGGTAAAATCATAAACTCCTAGTATTCTAAAAAATTTCTTATTTCCATTGCTTTAAAATACATTTAAATTCACATTCATTTTTTTTATAAAATCTCTAAATTTTTTTAAAAAAATTCAGACTTAGGTAATTGTTTATGTGGATAAAATAAGGTGCTTAACACCCCTATTTTAGAAAATTTACCCACAAATTCAAATTCTAGTTACGACTCTTAGATCTTTTCTTTTTTATTTTTCTCTATTTTCCTTAATAAGGTGAAGTGCTAAATCTATTAAATTTGGTCTCATTTCTATTAAGAGCATAAAAAATAAGAACAATATAATCTAATTAAAGATAAGAAATATTTTTAAAAAATAACTCTCAAAAGAAAGACAAATGAAAGATGACCAAAAATAAAATGTAAAGTAATGATAAAGCAAAGAGTTTAGACAAAAAAAGTGCAAAGACGTAATTAAAGAGATAAAGCAGATTTGATAAGAGAATTAGAAATTCAAAAAGTGATAATTAACAGTTGTAAAGAGACAACATAGAGTTGAGGATGATTAAAAAATTATAGAAAGATTCAAGAGTTAGAAGTAGTTAGTGAGAATATAAACAAAAAAATCAATAGATAATATTGATTTAAAATATAAGAAATCAAATTATTCAAGAATTTAAAGGGATCTTTGAGTAGCTAGAATGGATTAGGGTGAATAGTCTAAAAATTTAAGAGCTAACAGACATGAATGAAATGTATCATAAAGCTTTAGTGGAATTAAAAGAAATGGAGAAAACTAAAGAAGTGATATTACATGAAAAAATAACTAATTATTTGAAATATAAGCTTAGAAAATGGAAATGTCAAATGTGGAAGTTGTATTTATAGACTTATGAGAAGTATGAAGACATCATTACAATTGCAAAGAGATATTGAGTAAGAATACAAAGGTTCCTAACTTACTTTTTAGACATTGTTAAATATATTTATATCATATGAAGCTTTAATTAAAGATCATTCCATATCACAAATTAGTAATCAATCAATGAAATGTCTTTTGTTTTCTAGGACATTAAATGTTTATTGATATTCTAATATCATAATCAACATTTTTATATAATAATAATGATAATTTAAGCAAATTTAATCGCCTTAGCTCTTTGTTGTTCTAATCCTTGTTATTTTGCATTGAATGTTTATATTCATATGAAAAAATGATAATTACTCATTATAATCTCTTTGTCTCTTTCAGATGATTGTATATATAGTTTACCATAACTCATAAAAAGGATTAAGAAAAATAATTAAGCAAAATTTGTATTTAACAAGATCTAAAGTAAAGATGTTGGAAGTGTTATGAAAGAGTATAAGTTGAAGAATTAAGATAAATTATGGCCAAGTTAAGAGAGTAACTTGGACTAAGAGAAAGGGAATCATAAAAGAGGAAGTATCATTAGGGTCTTCCCAAACATTTATTTCTACTGTTGCATTCATACCCTTTTAATCCATACCAAGGGTTTAATTTTTCACTAATATATGCACCCATTGTCTTACCAACTCTACCAATATTAGGCGAAAAGATGCTTTTCTTATGTATTCTACATCAAAATCAACATCTATGCCCTAATACCATTAGTTTCAAGAATAAGCATGTCATTCTCTATGTATCCTATTGTAAAAAAAGCAATTGTAGAACTATTAATACTAGGAATATGAATACCTTTTCCTATATATTCTAATCCGGAGATAACATTTGTAATAGAGCCGTTTTTTATGGATACAATTGTTGGATCCCGTTGCCGAGGCCCAACATTCAGACTCACACAAAGCATACATAAGCATAGAGGACCCAAAACGAACACATAAAGACTACAAATAGAGGAACTTTTAATAGAAAAATTTTGAGATTGAATTTTTAATAAAAATTTTCCTCATGATCTCACGATTCCAACGCCACTGAAAACGCTCAATTTGGGTAAGAAATGAAGGAGTTATAGTTAAAATACCATCTTAAAGAAAAATAGCGAAAACCGACACTCATACACCACTTCGTGTCAAAATTTCAAAACCTTAGAGGCTAAATTACCGATCGGTTCCTTCATAAAACTTGTAGCTTTATGTCTCTAGTTTAATTTAAAACAAGAATCGCTTCGTTCCGAGCTCTCTAGCTCCAAATATTTTAAAATTAGTAAAATATATTCAGTCTTGATCAGCCGACCTCCACACTTTGTTTCAAACCACATTTTTCAATTTAAAAGCAATACTGATAAATCAAGTGTAGAAAGATAGATAAATTTCTTATAAATCCATCGGTTCGAAAATCAGCTCAATCAGAGGTCTGTGCAAAACGTTATAGTCAAAAGAAGGGAGAGGGGTCGGTTGGCCAAAATCGACCCCCAATCGCGAGCTCGTCCCTCGCTCGTCCGAGGGACGAGCGGTCCCTCGCTCGCCCGAGGGGCGAGCGACGAGTGCCTCGCTCGCCCGAGGGACGAGCGATCGCTCGCTAACCCGAGGGGCGAGCGACGAGCGCCTCGCTCGCCCGAGGGACGAGCGATCGGTCGCTCGCCCGAGGGGCGAGCGACGAGCGAGGCCTCGCTCGGCATGCCGAGCGCCTTGGGCGCTCACGTGCTGAGCCGAGCGACCTGCCCGGCGATCCAACCTATCAGACTTCTAACCTCAATCAACTGCTGCAAGTCACAGAAGTTCTACACTATCACCATCTCTCTGATAGCCAGGTGCAAACCCGACTCAAATCGACGGCACCATGATTTCTGTCTTACCCATTCAAGATTCATGAAGATTATTTCCTTCTTGATTTCACCATGATTTATGTCTTGCCCATTCAAGATTGATGAACATTATTTCCTTCTTGATTTCACCATGATTTATTTCTTACCCATTCAAGATTGATGTAGTCTTGATGTATTTGAATCTAAATCACCTGAAATAATTTCTTAACCAATTCTATACATTTTATTATTATCAAAACATAAGTGGGATTTAATTTGTCAACCACCATTGGTCCAACAACTCTAAAGGGTCATGAAGGGGTTGCACGATCTTGTTTGTGCACGATCGTGACATTGGAGGGTCAATTGGAAGCACACGGTTGTGCTTAGGGGTTCTACTGTTTGACAGCTTGAACACCCTTCACTCTTTTGACCATAACTTCTTCTCTCGACCATCAAATGACTTGAAAATTGAACCAATAAACTCCTAACACATTGTTCTTACTCTTCGTAAAAATTTATAGCCATCTGATTTCATTTAAGAAACATTTATTGATGAAGTTAGGATGAAAATGATGAAGCGTGCTAGATTATGATAAATGAAGTGTTTACACCAAACATGCTTCAGTATTTGGGCTATATTTTGATCTGTAGATATCCAAATGAGTTGATTTTTTATCTAGATTAAACTAGAGACATATGGATACAACCTTTCTGAAGAAATTGAATTGTAATTTTGTCACTACAAATTCCAAAATCATAATTAAAGTTGAGTTAAGAGTTCTGTTGCAATATAAAAATAGTCTGAAGAGAATTTGCCATTTAAAAATAGTCTGAAGAGAATTTTCCATTAAGTGTGAATTGTTGTTTACCATATATTTAGGTCTGGAATTTTGGATATGTCATATCAATGAAAGAGAGTTTGGATATTGTATGATATGTTAGTTTGTTTGAAAATCTATAATTATGTCAAGTGAACAAAGTTGTATGTTCACATGAAATGTTTGAAATGAACTTGTTTTGTTTTAATACTGTTAAGTCCTAGTTGTGGGCAAATAGGAATGCCTAGAAAGGTCTGCAGTTGCTCCTGTGACACTTCGATGTCTCCTATTATTGACACTTCGATGTCTCCTATTACAGACACTTCGGTGTCTTCTGATATTGACACTTCGGTGTCTCCTATTATGTGATACCAATCACGGTATCTCCTATATAAGTCCCGTTATGCACTTCTGTAAAACAAATTAGCAGTCTAACTTATTGTGTATTCTGATACATGTTTATTTTTTATATAAACAAAGTCTGTTTTGGTTCAAATCATGTTCTGATATGAAGGGTTTATACCCTATTCTGATATTTAGTTCAAATCATGTGTACAATTTTTTCTGATACTTAAATGATTAGCACTAGCATGAGAAATGTACTCAAGTGATAGATCATATTCTGTTATGAAATCCATCATGCTTAAATTGTTCATTAATATAAACCTTTAATGATTGCTTATGGTATAAATTGATTCAGTATATGTGGAGCTTAGGTGACTACTAAACAGTTGCCAGTTTATGTAGGACCCCAAACTTTTTTTAGAAGTTAGAACTATTATATGTGAAATGTTGGAAGTTTAAAAGCTGGAAAATGTAGTTGAAACATGTTCACTGAGTATGCTTTGATGTTTTAGCCATAAATTTTTTCTTAGTTATCTAAATGAGGTGATTCTTGATTTGAATTAAAATAGAGAAATAGGACTACAAATTATCTAATGGAATCGAGTTATAATTCAGTCCCAAAGAAATTCAATTTTTGGATAGAAGTTGAGCACAAAATATTATTTTAGTATAAGAATAGTTAGGAAATGTTTGAGATATAACTTTCAGATTCCAAACCAAATTGAATGATTTTGGTGTCATTAGAAAATTAAGACAAAGAGGAAAATTTTTGTGGAAGGAATTGTTATCAAATTCCTTGAATTTTTCCATGATGATTAGTTAAGGAGTTAGAAGTATAAGATGTAGCACACCACTCCTGTGATGACCCGAACCAGACATCGATGGTGATATTCGAGTCCGTGCGCCGCGAGGGTGGCGTGCTAAAGCACTCAATCACTCAAAAATTGGTACATTTTTTTTCAAAACCACGAACATATATGCGGAGATTGAAACTCACATTGCGCCCACATTCATGCATAAACAATTTCAATAACACAATTTTCAATAGCCATTTGGGCCTTTTCACAAATACAAAACAGTCGAGTCATTTTGAGATACAAATTTATACAAAAGTTTGCGGAATATACAACGCAATACAAAAATTAGAGAAATGCAATGTAGACGTGAACTGATCCTGACCTCTATCCTTCACTTGAATGTTGTATGTATACTCTCGTTGGCCTAACGGGGTATTCTTCAAGGTCCTGAAAAATATTTTCAAATTTTGGGTGAGTTTTGCGAGCTCAGTGAGTGACCATTATCGATGGCTCACCCAATCACATAACACATAATTCACATTTCACATATTTCACATTTCACATTTAATATATTTAATCGTTTATTTTACGCATATGCAATGCACATGAGACTCACTTTCTATTTGTTACTTTGTTGATTGAGTGCCTAAACTATCCTATATAGGGCTCATTGACAACTGTCCCATATAGAGCTCATATAGGGCTCATTGACAACTGTCCCATATAGAGCTCATAAAATGTTGAGCTTGAGGCTCTAAATCACTTTTGAGTTCGAGGCTCTTTTTTACACGTTGAGCTTTAAGCTCTGATCAATGGCTACTCTGGTCACAACAACCATTATGTTTCATGCATTCATAGAATGAAATGAAATGCATCACTCATATTTTCATGCTCTTATTCAATCATATTCACTTTTCATCGGACCGAAGTTTGGCATTCAACATATAGTTGAGAATTCACACTTTCACTTACATGCGATTACACTTTTCGAAAACATTTAGCAATCACTTCAATGCACTTAGTTCTTTCAATTCACATTCAAGTAGCACTTCAATATCCAAATCAACCATCACAATCATGGGATATCCTGTCCGGAAACCATATAATCAATCTCATTTACAAAATTATTCAATAGTCAAATAATACAAAAATTCAAATAACAACAATAAAGTGAGACCATCTCGGTTTACCCACAGATTAGCATTTGCTTTCAAATTCTGGGAACGCCTGAATGCTAACACTTGACCTTGATTCTTTACCAAATGAAGAGATCTTTAGCTCAATTGGAAACTCTTTTCTTTCTCTATTTGTTTCCTTTCTTGATCAACCCCAAAATCTCTCTTGTAGGCTAGGGAAATTGAAACCCTAGCTTGCTTCTCTCTGTATCTTCTTTTCTTTGTACTTCTCTCTCTTTTTCATGACATTCTCTCTCTTTTCTCTAAAATTTTCGTTCTTTTCTTCTACTTCCTTCCATTTTCGTGTTTCAACTCCATTTATAGGCAAGACAACACTTCTTCTTCAAATTATGCCCTTAATGATTGAGAATTGTCCCATTTGCCCCTTCCATTTATATCTTATTTCTTATATACTTAAGTGTCTTGCCAAAAATACCCTTGATCATTCTAACATAACACTTTATTCTAGAAGGCTCTTCTATATTATCTTTACATTTCCAATGACACCAAAAGCATTCAATTTGGTTGTAGTAGTGTGAAAATTATACTTCAATATCTCCGGAATGCTTTTATTCCAAGACAGTACCCTATATTCCACTTCCATCGAAAACTTGAAACTCTTAGAGTCCGATTCAAAATTTGATTTCTCTATATAATTTGTAGCCCTATGTTTCTATTTAACTAAAAATTAAAAATCATATCATTTGGAACTCTACAAATCAAAATATCATCAAAATACTAAAGTATGTTCAGTAGAAAAACACCAGTTCATACTATTTAAGGGTATACTCACTATACCTGTTCCACTTTTTCACTCAGTATTTCTCAATTTGATTCAGAGGGCTATGATTTTTTGTATAGATGTAGAAAAATGTCTTACTAATCTAATGGCTTAAAAATCAAGTCATTTGGAGGTCTAGAGGAGAAGTTATGGTCAAACGAATCCAACATGTTCATATCTTTACTCATATTGTACATGCCTTGGCACGATTACCATAACTCTAACTAAAGATGTTGGATTGACTTCATTTTTGACTATTAGAAAGAGGACTTTGAGATCTACAACTTTCATGAAGACCTCGAAGACCAATTCTATCTTCTGACTTCTGCATCATCTCACTTTACTTTCATCTCATTTTCCATCGTCTCATTTCTATCATCTCATTTCTATCGTCTCATTTCCATCGTCTCATTTCTATCGTCTCATTTCTATTGTCTTATTTTCATCGTCTCATTTCCATCGTCTCATTTCTATCATCTCACTTTTACATCTCAGTTCTTGCGTCTTACTTCTGCGTCTCACTTTTGTGTCTCACTTCTTGCATCTCACTTCTTGCATCTCACTTCTTGCGTCTCACTTCTTGCTTCTCACTTCTTGCGTCTCACTTCTTGCATCTCACTTTTGTATCTCACTTTTGCATTTCACTTTTGCATCTCATTTCTTCCCTAGAACATCTCCATTTATAAGGATCATAACTTTTGACTCCAATGTCTAAAATTTTCATACTATATACCGTTGGAAAGATAAAAGAAATATCTACAACTCTCAAAAGGGAAAATTTGCCAAAATCTATTTAGATTAATCCAGATTTTCTCCTGAAGTCAAAACATGAAATTTACATTCAACTCCCAATGTACTGGACCCAGTTCTCACTTTGTGACAAAGTTTGAGAATCTTAGAGATAGAATTGAAATTCGATGTCTGCATATGAAATATAGCCATATATCTCTTGATTAATACAAATCAAGAATCACCTCATTTGAACAACTAGAGAAAACTTTATGGCTAAAAGATTGAAGCATATTCAGTGAACATTTTCTAGATCACTACCAATTTTATTTCCAAATCTTTTCTTATCTCCACTCATACCTTGATCACTCTGTCCACTTCCTCTAATTCTCACTTTCAATAACATCACATTTAATATCAATTATACCTAGAAGTTGTCAATGAATGCATGTGCCACTTTTTTATTTGAAAACATTCAGTATTTATGTGCATATATGCTAACATGATGCATGAGCAAAAAAATACATTTCCTTAGTCTCTCTTTGAGCTCACATGGACTAAAATTTTGGGTCCTAACCCTTAATATAGGGACGGGATGTTACATTTCAAAGTATTCTTTTAACTGTTTGACGACATTCAAGATCTCATCTATGATCATCATCACCAATTGATCTGATTTTACTTGGATCACTAAAATTTTTAACTTCATGATACTGTTGGGGTATCGATATCTCCAACAGAAATAACCCAAATTTCCTTATATCCCAAAAATTAATTCTTACAATTCCTTAGGTGACTAATCCCTCATTGAAAGTAATATTGTCTAATGCCATTTCCAGTCTCTCACATGACTTCTTGTCTCTAATGATTTTCTCTTTTCATTCGATTTCCTTTAATTCACAACGACTTACTCCAAACGCCTATTCATTCGTACTAGTTCCTCCACACATTTCAATTTATTTGAATGCTTCACTTTATGTGTTGGTATTTCATTCCTCATATTGAATTTGTATCTCCCGAACATATTTACATCGAATATAAGGGGGACCTATATTTTCCTCACATTTGCAATAGTGT
>JANZLF010000220.1:14222379-14233296 GCA_026546835.1 Erythroxylum foetidum | reverse complement strand
TTCTCTCTCAAACTCTTACATTACTTAAATCGTAGTTTTTATTATTAACAAAGTTTTTCAAACTGTTAAGAATTGATCTACGATAAAGTTTTCTGAAATGACAAGCAGTTGTTATTGAAGGGATTAACGAAAAGTTTATCACAATTCAACCCCCCCTTCTTGTGTATCTTGATTATATTATTACTCAATATATTAACGTGTGATTTACTTCACATTTCACCACTCCATTCAATCCAATTCCCTTCATTTAAGCCATATTCATCATAATTATGCAACTCATTACATTAATCCATTCCTTCTCCCATCATTTCAACCAAGCCTCATCCAATATACAATTTTCTTCATTTTTCATCATCAATTCATATTATCCGTGTACAATTAACACCATAGAATTCATTTAAATCATCAATTTCAAAAGTTATTCAAAAATTCACAAATTTGCACCAAAGAGAGGGCATTTCAGTTTCGACTTAAGGGAACTTATCTATGAGTCATTTCATTCATCTAAACCATGTTTCATCTATATTCAAGCATAGAGAACAACATATCTTAACACCAAACTCAAAATCCTGATGTAGAGAAAGATAAGACAAAACTTACCTAAACCTTCCTTTGGTGATATCTTAAAATCCTTTGAGAATTTCTCAAATATAATGATAGATTTGAGTTCCTTAATCCCAAATTATCTTAGGACACATTAATTTGGGTTAGAGAATTAAAAAAAGAGTAAGATTTAGTGATAGCCGAAAATGGCTCTTCTCCTCCTCTCTTCTCATTTCTTCTCCTTTCTTTTAATTAAAACAAAATATCTCAAGTCTTTAGTAATGGGCTACACGACCATATATGAAGAAGGGTCTAGAATATTGACTTTTCTTTGACCAAAATATGTGAAATTACCTTTTTTTCCTTAGGTTATTGGAAATTATCATTTTACCCTCATAACTTTTCCTAAATTTGCAACTAAGCCCAAAATTTGGGAATCTCCAAAACTTTTATTTTTATTTTGGTCCTCAAAATTTTGAAAATAATAATTAAACCCCTTAACTTTATAAAATTACACATTGATCTTCTAAGAATTGATAAATTACATTTAAGTCCTTTGACTTTTAATAATTAGTGAATAAGCCCTTATGTACATCAACTTTTCCAATTAAGCTTTCTAAATGTCCAATAAGTCTATAAATCACATCTAATCATCTCTCAGACATTAGAACATATTTAACTCAACTACCATGGTTATGTCCATCCAATGGACTCGGTTTTACACACTTAGAAACTTATGTCAAAAATCTCCAAGATTTCGCATACCGATGAACTCTAAGTTCATGTAAAGGCATATAATATTATAAATCACTGACATATATACCCAAAAGGATTTTAAATACATCTGTGAACTTACATACAACCATGTATATATCAATATACAGTAGATTTCCAAATACAAAACAATACAAAAGGACTCAGAGAGTCCGACGTTACACCCTGGGTAAGGCTATGTACTATTGGATCTCTCCAGACCTCATGTCTTAGCGAGATTTCAACTGGATGTTGATGATGATGATAAATAATGAGATATAACTGCATTATTTTTTAAAAAGACTCATTAACCTCACTTTGTATTGGTTCATGAACTTAAAACAATCAATTTTAAGGAACTTTGATTTTCTTATCAACAACTTCTTGATTCAATACAATTTCAACAACGATACTAGAAAAGGTATGTATATGATGGATAAAAGGCCCACAAATAGCCTAAAAGAGTATGCTCGATGATGAAGTTTAAAGGCAACAAAATTTTGATCGTCTTTGTTCATAAAGGAGATTGTGGATGGAATGTTTAAGAAACTTTATTATGATAAATTATGACAATTTGCTAAATTCTCTTTTGACAAGATAGTTAGTCAACATAAGTTTTTAGATAGTGCTTTCAAGAAAGGCAAAATTAAGTAGATTGTTTCGAAACGAACAAAAATATCAATGTGAAGGAGTTTAATAAGTTGCATCAGTTGGAATCCACTGAATTCCAAACTTAAAACTAGATCAATCCAATAATAACTAATATAGACAACTAATCCTCCATACAACCAAAATTTTAGCAATTAACTACCCTTCAAATATAACCAAATATTTTATTACTAAAACTTTTGATCGCTTTCATATAACCTTTCATATTTATATTTCTTAAATTTCCTACACCCAATTCTAACACCATACTCACCAAAAAAGCCATCCTTAATAAAACTATTAAGGATAACAAACCAAATAAAAACATTGTCACCATGGAGCAACAATATAAATTACATCAGTAAGGGAAAACTAAATCGTCATTATTGTCATTGTTGGGGAAAACCTTCCAAGTTATATTGAAGTAAAATATGATAACTTCTATAATAAGCTTGCAAAAAAAATTACTTTATCAAATATGATTCAATTAGAACGTAAATTATATGTACAATGGTAGGTAATGGGACATTCTACTAAAAATGCAATACTTTCAAGAATTTGGTAAAGAAGTGCATATAAAGTGGATGGACAAAACAAATTAGTTCTTATTGAATTAACAACATAAATATGACTTAGACCTAATTATTTTAAAAGTGAAAATGGACCTACAGTGAATACTACTATTAATACCAGCAGGAGAAAAGGGTACCCATCATCATTAAATGTCATGTCAAGCGAGAATGATAACAAATTCAAGATCATTAAGGTGCTCGTTTAAGCTAAGAGTTATAACACATTTCAGGTGCATTGGAAACATGCCCTTTTAACATATGTGATTAAGAAACAACTGAAAGTGAAAGTAGTAGTAATTCCTCCAACAAGCAAAAAGGTAAGGAGTTAGGTATTAGTAAATTGTCTACAAAAAAAAAAAAGCAAAAATTTTTTTGATTGAAGTTTTTAATAAAAAATTAAAAATAAAAATAGTTTTAAAAATTCCATTGTCAATTGAAACATTGTTAACTTGAAATAAATAGTAAAAAATTAACAAAAATCATCTAATTTTTTTGGGGGTAAATCTGTTGAGGCCATTTTTATTTTAAAAACAACATATTGCAACGGAATATACCAAACATATTTTAACATGTTTCTTTTTTTTAAATTAAAATCACAACAAAGAAGCAGCAAGATTATTAAAGAAGTTCAAGAGAAAGAAGGAAGAATACTAATACTCAGAGAGTAGAATGAAAATTCTATTGTCGAACATATGAAAAAGAATGTAACAATGATCTCTTCATGTATACTGATCGTAATTTTTAAGTCTCATAGAAGAAGCCAGTTATGACTTTTACATGAGATGAATTAAATCTTGTAAGTATGAATCATATAAAGGTGTTTTAAAGTATGGAACATATTAATAATGGATAGATTATATCTCTAGATTAAGTTAGATTTAAAAATTATTTATTAAACTCAAAATAAATTCATAATTTTTTAGAATAAAATAATAACTTCTCATAATAATATAGGTGAAGATAATTAATTGAAATAAATTAAAATAAATAATTATAAAAATTTACAATTTATAAAAATCAAAATAATATAATATTTATATGAATATTAATTAAAAAAGTAAAATATTAGACAAAAATTAAAAATAAGATAATTATAAATTATTTATAAAAACTTGGTCAATCTGAACTTTATATAGAACCTAAATTTATTTCTTACAATTTTAAAATTCTACGTATTAATTTTTGAAATCCAGCTTTTTAATCTTTTCGAGCCTAATCTATTAATGCAAATGAGTTTGATTAATTTGTTAAGGGTAATGTGTCCAGATCTGCGTGAGTATATCAACTCTGGATTGGGACAAGTCATCAGGTGACTTCATTTTCACACTGCTTGACTAGTTCTTTCGCTTCCCGGAATGGAATCTTCATTAGGCACCAGGGCCAACATCAATGTTGCTGCTGCTGATCTGTTGATGCATACAAAGGTCAGTCTCCAACATCAGAAACCTGTCTGTCAATTTTCTTTTCGATTTATTCTTTGTGAAGTAGGATGTTTTCAGTGCATATGCCTGCACTGGGGTTGCGTACATCAAGATTATAACACCAGGTTTGTCATCTAGAAAGTCAAACTCTGTTGCAAGTTTTTTGATGAATTTCAAGTGTATAAAGCCCAAGATTTGGTTTTTAACCCAAAACCAAAGTTTGTAACTTTTTCGTGGTTGGACAGTTCAAGATTGCTCTTTGCCAATTATCAGTTGTTCCAGACAAGAATCGAAACCTAAATATTGCCCTTAACATGATTAAGGTTGCTGCCCAGAAAGGTGCAAAACTTGTTGTATTACCTGTGAGTTAAAAACTCTTTACCTTTTTCTCGTTGTTGTTTTTGTGGCTTAGTGGGACCGATATAAATGAGTTGTATAAATGAATTTAACCTCAAGACTCTTGTTGTTGGTTGGTTATGTTCTGTAAATAGGAAATGTGGAACTGTCCCTATTCAACTGATTACTTTGCTGATTTCTCCGAGGACTTTGATGTTGAGGATGGTTCTCCATCATTTTCCATGTTATCAGAAGCTGCTGCTTGTTATGATTTAACTATTGTTGGTGGATCTTTGACTGAAAGGCAAATGGGTCGGCTGTATAATACTTGTTGTGTATTTGGTCCTGAGGGAAAGCTTAAGGCTAAACACAGGAAAGTAAGCAGGTGTAGACTTGATAAAATGTATTAGAATGGATTTAAGCTCATAGAAAGGACTTTGGTTTGATTTTGTAGCTACATCTGTTTGACATTAACATGAAGGGAGATATTTTGTTCACGGAATCCAACACCTTTACTGCAGGAGACAATGCTACATTTGTGGAAACTGGTGCGCATTTGAAATAATCTCAGTACGCTAAGTGTTTACTTAATTTATAGTATTCCAAATTAGCGCTTGGCAGAGTTTATTTTACCCATTTGTACAATGAACTGTCTGTACAATAAACAAAGTTTATATAATATCAAGGTTACCAAGGTTTGGCTGTGTTGAATAATTTAGTTTGAGCAAATTGCCAGCGAGCTTCTGTAATCACATTTTGTTCTAATGCAAAATATGGAATGAACCAAGTGGTACACATCTGACGCTTCTTGGAGAATGGTCCGAAGGCCTTCATTTTGTCTTGCTCACTCATGCTTATTCCTTCAGTTTTTGGTGTATGACAAATTTGTCAAGAAATTGCTTTCTGGTGAAATTTCTTACTTGTCGTTCTTCTCTAAGGGACTTATTATTAATTTAAATGTAGGCGTTGGTAATATTGGAGTGGGGATTTGCCATGACATGCGTTTCCCTGAACTAGCTATGCTATACAGAGGAAAAGGTTTGAAATTTGCTGGCTATTTCTTGCATTATAGGTACCTACTTCATAAATAACATTAGGGTTGTGAATTCCAGGTGCCCATTTAATATGCTATCCAGGGGCATTCAACATCAGCACAGGTGAAATGCTGTGGGAACTAGTTCAGAGAGCAAGGTGAAATTGTGGAGACTGCTTTTGCGCTGCAGTGTAATTATTAGTTATTGCTGCATTTTGATTAGAAGAAAAAGAGTGGTCAATTAACTGAGAAGTAATCACAATACATACTTTTCCATGTTGCATATGAAAAGCTTATAAAAAAATTGCACTGTTATGAACTTCAAATTGATCTTACATTACAACTTTAGATAGTCTTTTCTTTTGAATAAGAGAGCCTGTAATGAGAAATTTGTTTGTGTGCAAATTCAGGGCAGCAGATAACCAGGTATTCATTCATATTATATATCGCTACTGAAGTACCTGAGTCACTTCAAATTGAGTGTAACGTGGAGTTTGATGTATTCGAGGTAGTTGTTTGTGGCTACTTGCTCACCATCCAGAGACTCCGTTGGTTCCTCCTATAAAATATGGGGTCACTCCACTTTAGTTGGGCCAGTAAGCTGAAATGTTTAGATTTGCTTGCATTCTGCAATTAAGTAACGTAGCCTGGAAATAGTGAATATGTCCACTTCTTCTGCTCAACAGTTTGGTGAAATTATTGCAACTTGTGGTCGTGAAGAGACCATCGTGATTGCTGATATAGACTATTCTGAAATCTCACTTCTTAGGTAAGTGGTGACTTGTTTCCATCTAGTGGAACCTTTATATGTTGCCTATATTATCTATAATGTTGTTTCTGCAGGGAGAACCTCCAACTTAAGAAACAACAGTGCGGAGATATTTACCATTTCCTGGACATCAGCAAGCAAAAGGGCTTAAAAGAATGCTAAAACAAAAGGGCTTGAAAGATTAAAATTTTCAACTTGATTGAACCTTATTTCGTAATTAATTATGCTTTAACATATCTAAGAATCCACCTTGTTGCTTGTAAAAGATTTAATTTGCAGAGTGCATCTACCTTGATCGCAAACTTATTGTACAAACGATAATTGGCCTAGTTACAATTAAGTACATCAAACAACCTATTAAGCTCTTGTACAAGCTTTCATCAATCATTTTAGTTTCATTTTCTTTGTGGAATCTCCCTTTTTGGTTCATTGGAGTTGCAGTTGGCTTGCACTTTTCTAGATTAAATTTCTTGATTTTTTGCATATCTTTGTTAGCATACAAAAATTTCACTTTGTTTTTGTTGTACGTGCATATTAAACAAGAATGTCATCTTACCAAGATTTGTCATCTTAAAAACATATTTCACATCTTCTTCGAACTTATCAATCAACTCCTTTCTACTTATTATCAAAAGCAGGTCATCAATATAAAGAGACATCACAAGTATTTCATCATCAACCTTCTTGACATATAAAGTAAATTCACTTAGGTATTTTTTTAAAAGCCTAAGTTCACCAAGTATGTTTCAATTCTGTTGTACTATGACCTTGGCGCTTTTTTTAATCCTCAGAAGACTTTTTCAACCAATATAGCTTCTCTTCTTATCCTTAAACAGTAAAACCTTGTGGTTGTTCCATAAATATTTCTTCCTCTAAGTACTCATTGTTGATAAGTTTTATATAAAAACTTTCAATATTGCAAGTATACGAATTGTAACTTGTAGTACAAGACGTGTCATTCACATAAGGACTAATTAGACCCCTAATAACTTGAATAAAACTTTGTATAAAGTACTAAGATTGATTGATTTAAAATAAATTATTGAAATTGAAATAACTAATAAAATGAAACAATTGAATAATTGAGCTACCAATAACAATAAAGTTAATCAAAGTTCGAAAGTTAGGAGTTATTATATCTTTATTTTGTCTTTTTATTATCATGTTGATTCAGTTATGCTTGATCTTAGATATCCTAAGGCTTTGATTATCCTCTTGTAAGATAATCAAGTAATCTTAATTGAAATCATTAACAACAAAATTACAAACTCTCAATTTACAAAATTACTCTTAACTATTTAATTAGTTTTGAAACAATCCTAATGATAATTAATTCATAATTAAGTTCTCTCTTTAATTTTTTATTAATCTGATATTTACAGGTCTATTAAGTTACCAACTCTCGTTTCGCACCTTAACACAAATAACTTGATTCACTCTCTCGACTTATGGCCAATTATAAGTATAACAAATACCACAAAGCATTCATAGATGTATTGAATTTATGAAGAACAAAGTTTAATAAAATAGACTAAGAGTGATCCCTAATATGAATTTAGAAATACATAATCTTGTTAAACATCGTAATAATCCAAATCAACATCCAAGACAATAAAGTATATGAAGGAAAAGAAAGAAAAACAGTTGATGTCTTGATTTGGAAATTTGGAAAATTCTAGAGTTGCTCTTGATGTCTCCTCTTTGATCTTTTTTGAATATGATGTGCTTCCTTTTTTGGTGTTTTTCTTTTCCTTAAAGACTTCTTGAGGCTTCTAGGGTTGTTTCTAGGGATTCTCCACTTAATTTAATTATGAAAATGTCGCCCAAAACTTCAATAATATAAAAAACTTGTGAGCTAGAAAAGTAGGAATTTTCTAGAATTTGCTCTCTGACATGCCTGCCACGATTATGGGAGGTGCCACAATCGTGGCGTCTTCTGTGCTTCAAATTCTTCCCCTTTCCTTCAATTTTCTTGTTTCCATTAAGATCAAATTCTTTGACCAAAATAAATCACACAATTAAAACACATAAATACAATAATAATAATACAAATCTATGTCCTAAATACATTGTTGTCATCTAAGAAAACACTTTAAACACACTCAAATACTTAGAAAACATACTGTAATCTACTCCTGTTGATGTAAGCACATCGTAACTCTACGCAAAATAAACTAGACCTACTACTATAGCAATGGTAAGTCTAGTTCGATCTCAAAGCGAGTTTTCAGTTAGCTTTTGAAATAAAAATAATCATTGTTTAGGTATGAGGGTTAGTTTGGTTTTGAAATAAGAAAATAATATTAAACTAAACTAACAAAAACAAATTAAAGAAGACATTGAAAAATGATGTTGATGAATTTGTTAGAGACCTAATTCTTTGGTTCTATCTTGACTTATACTCAATTAAACATATTTCATTGAATTGTTGTCTTCACACCTCTCTTTGAATTATTGGTCGTAGATTAACAACAAGCTTTATTAATCCTAATTTTTCCTAAAGTCATAGTTAATTAAGAAGAGCTCCTTAATTAACCCTAGCTATCGGATGACCTAAGAGATTCTCTCTAAGTTTAATTGGACAACTACCCTATGAATGAGAAAAACAAACCAATCTAAGCAATAATCTTATAAGCTCATATTATTTATCCTAGGTTATGTTATCGTTAATGATATAATACCAATAGTTGCTACAGATGAATTTAAACAAGACTATTACGTATTATATTTAAAGTTATAGCAATGGGTTCTCATGAAATACAATCCGAAAGAGAATCAAAATCATTCTTACATAAAACCCAATCCATAAACACAAGATAACGTAAACAATCTGAAAAGAGAGTAAGAATAACAAACACAATGAAGAATATGCTAAACCATGTTCATCAGCGTTGATGTCAACTTCGAATTGGCATTAGGAAGCTAGCTCTCCATAGTTCTCTAAGGGATTAGAGCTTTGCCCCTTCTTCTTTTTAAAATTAGGCCTTCCACCCCTCTAAACGTTTTCCCTAAATGAAACATAAGTTTCTACTGTCAAGATGATGATTTTATACAAAAATGTAGGATTTTGAGATAGTTGGACATTTCTCACGGGTATGACTTGGTGTTCAAAAGGTGTCTCATAGCCGTGAGCCACCTTGCATATGGGTATGACTTAAGTGTCACACCTATGTAACATGTTTCATGGAAAAATTCATGCATAGTCATGAGGCATTTTACATCATATATTGTTCATGTTCTTGTCTTTTCTTCTTGCTCTAATCCTTCTTCTTCTTGTTCATGAAGACAAATGAGTGTAAATCTCAAGAAGACGACTCAAAAATAGTGCTTTCAACTCACTTTAGCTCTTTTGCTTCTGAATTGTACTTAAAAACAAATATGAACTAAAGTGAATGTCTTAAGCATTTTATATCATTAAACACTAAGTGTTATGGAACAAATGCATAATCAATTAAGCATATATCAATTTCTTCTACACTTAGCTTTTGACCATCCTAGGGTAAAACATCATATTCAAAATCATAGACCTAAAAACATTTACTCATTTCCTATACGTTCCCAAGAATACACAATCATAAACAAAGATGAATGACTTTAAAAAAACCATAGCAAGAATTCAACATCTAATGCTTCTACTCATGATCAACCAACATTCAACACCTTTAGAAACTGAGCAATCTAACTGTAAACTTGGACAAATTGTATTTAAATAAGATATATTCATGGGTACACTCAATTTTCATTTATTATCATGATACTCCACAACTTTGCAAATCACATGCTGATTGAGCCCAAGTTTATTATATAAATTGGCTACACTTTTATAGTTTTTAATGTACTTTTTGACTCTTAATTCGTGATTTTGTGCTTAAATTAGTCCTTTATGGTGAGCTTACATTTTATGCAATTTGTTAGTAAAATTGTTGCACATTGACATTAATTGCATTATAATTTTTCTAAAGACAATTGATACTACAAATTGTTATTTTATATTGTAGGAGAAAAGAAGAGTCAAAGGGATCAGAAGAGTCAACACGTCACGACGCATGAAAAAGTTCGCACGTCGCGACGTGCTACAAGCAACACGCTGCGGCGAGCGATCCAAGAAGAGCACGCCACAATGTTAATCAATTAACACGCCGTGGAGAGCAATCAAGAAGAGCAAGCCGCGACGTCAAAGAATCATGTCGTCGCGGCAAGCAGACTAATATCCAGAATTAATTTGGAAAATCCTCTCACTATTTTAGCCCGACCCAGATCCATCCTATAAAAACTTACTGAAATTAGGTTAAGAGAGATCGACATTCGGCGGCCTCACCACCCAGGGTTCCCTTCAGGGTGCCCTGGGTAGAATCTTTGTATAGGTTTTCCTTTTCATTTCCACCGCCGACTCTACCATGAGTAGCTTGGATTCATCACGAGTTGTGAAGTTTCTGGTTGTAATGTGTGGTTAGGCATTCATTTTCTCTTGAAGATGTAGTGACGGTTGGAGTTTACCGAGCTTCAAAGGAAAGTAACTTAATCTGTAGTTTAGCTATAGGTTATGAATTCCTAAGTCTAGGATTTGTAACTTGTAGTGAAGCTACTTGATTATAGTCTAATTAAATGTTGGACGTTTAATGTGTTGTTTGGATTAGTACTTTACATTGTCACATTTAACTACATTGTTATGAACTTCTGAGTTAGGGTTTATTACTTTGTAGTTGGATTTGCTTGATTAGAGTTTAATCAAGTGTTGAACAATGTAATGTGTATGGATTTGTTTATGCAAAACTTTGAGCTTAAATATATGAAGTCTCATATATGTCCACTTGTGATCTTGTTGATTCTCTTTTATCTGCC
>JANZLF010000220.1:14171882-14196920 GCA_026546835.1 Erythroxylum foetidum | reverse complement strand
TGCTAACGTAAACCACCATTCGCCTTACTATTGTCTCCAACCTCACATTGCCAAGCTATGATTAGTTTTTATAATAAACAATCACAGAATAAACCATTTATAGTTTGTTAGATTAATTTCACTGATTTTATTACAGGTACTGGTGTCAAAATTATCTTTCACAGAAATATGAATTCCCGAGAACAATGAAGTTACGCGGATCCTAGAGAAAGAATAAAACAGATTGCAGAGTGTTACGAGAAACTTGACAAGCTATACGAAAAAATCATGGCACCCAAACAGAGAGGAGATAATCAGAAATCTTGCTCAAGTTGTGAAACAAATAAAGAGGTTGCCATCAGAGGCTGAAGCTTTAACAACTTTTTATCAACGCCCTTCGTCTCGTCTTAGTTTCTATCGTCTTAGTTTAACTTTATTGTCATCTTAGTTTGACTTTGCTTTGTCTTAGTTTCTATCGTCTGATGTTTTACTTCTCCGCTTCGTCTCACTTTTGCCTGGTTTTTCTTGATATCATAAAACAGATTGCAGAGTGTTACGAGAAACTTGACAAGCTATACGAAAAAATCATGGCACCTAAATAGAGAGGAGATAATCAGAAATCTTCCTCCAGCTCTGAAACAAATAAAGACATTGCCATTGCAGGCTAAAGCTCTGATAACTTTTTATCAACGCCCTTCATCTCGTCTTAGTTTTTATCGTCTTAGTTTGACTTTACTGTCATCTTATTTTGACTATGCTTCGTCTTAGTTTCTATCGTTTGATGTTTTACTTCTCCGCTTCATCTCTCAACCGATGCTTATTTTATTACATTTTAATATTATTTTTGATTTAACTATGACTTTAAAATTTTTCCATCATATAAATTTAGTGGACGTTTTTAATGCGCCATTTGCGCAGAGTTAACTTGCTAGTAAATAGTTAAATTAACAGACAAGAGTAGCGCACACTATTTTTCTTCCACAATTTTCCCAAGTAGGTCACTCAATTTCCAAAACCCTAAACCAAAAGCCCAACCCTTTCGTCTTTGTTTATATTTATATGCCCCATGCCCTCCACCTTCGCCAGCGGAGCCTGACTGTTCCTGATCCACCCCCATGGCAGATTCATCTTTTCTGGATTCTCTCATTTCCATTTCGACCTCTGTCTCCACTCCGTCCACCAAGATTCGCCGCCGCATCTTCCGCCATGACATCCCTTCTATCCTCTCCAATTCAGGCCTGTCATCACTTCTCACTTAATTCTGATCTTCAAAATTTCATTCCATAACTTTGCTTGGCTATATTGTATGCTTTTGTATTTTCTATAATTCTGTGATTTGTCTACTCTAACTGTGACAAGTCCAATGACTGTTTTGATACTGAATTTGTAGTCTGGTTGTGAAGTTCCCGTTATCATTTGGGCATTCTTTGTCCCAGGGTTTCGTATAAAACGAGAAGTTTTGAATTTTCATATATTGATCTTGCATACTTGTAACACTAATGGTTAAGCCCATTTAGTTGTCGTGTCCCCAAGGAGTTGTACCTTGCTATGAAATGTAGCTAATAATACCATATTCATCCACATTGGTATCAAGCTCAAACACATTAGTTTGCAAAAATCAACATGGAGGTATTTATGGTCACCGCCAATTTTGATCATATACCCTACTACTGTTACCTTCTTCACCGGACTTCTGCCTCCATTTTTGCATGTTCGTCAAGTTACATTTAGTTGGAAATATACAGAACTACCGATTTGCTGGCTGGGCCCATTTTTTTAAAAAATTTATTGGCCAATTAAACATTTCCAGCCCTAAGAAAAAGGCCACGCATTTGAGGCGTACCATTTGCACTTTGTTTGGAGACAAATGGAAAATGAATGGGAAGAACATTATGTGTAAGAAATATAGAATAAAGAAAACAACTTCCCTATTATTGTTAAATAGAAGAAACTAACTTTAGTTTGTTTGGGAAGTCAATGAGATACTGAGAAACAAAAAATTATTAGAACTAACATGACTTAGTCACTGAAATTCTTGGCATATAATAATGTAGTACACAAATCTCATATTTTTCTTACCTTTCTTACCATCTTCGAGCAGTTTTCGCTCCTTCTTTCTTCTCCATTTCTTTCTTTCTTTCTTTATATTCGTGATAAGGGTTCTTCATAGTTTCTTTTCTTTCTAATATTTCTTGAACTTCTTTAAAAGAGAACAACTCTCTGATCTGAACAAGTATGATGCAGAAATTTGTGATGGGAAATTAATAGATTGGCAAGACAGTGACTTGGATAAACATGTAATTTGGGCCAAGGAAGGATTAGACCTGCAACTTTATCTCTCTAAAACCATATGATAAATCATCATGAATATTGCTTCATCTAGTCTTTTAGCATGGTCTAATTTGTATAAACTTGTCCATATTATCTTTTTATAGGTGCAATAGAAGGTTTTCATCTAGCTTTGGTTATGTTTTTGTTGAATGATTGCCCTCTTGATATGTAGGTGACAATGTAAATCAAAGCTGAGCAACTCTATTTCTTCTATTTGTTTTATATTTTTGATACACCTCATCCGTCCAATCTTTCTTTTTTCTAAAGTATCTCAGAATTTGAACATTGCAGAGATGATTGCTGATATGGCATCATTGTTGGTAGATATGGTTTTCAAAACATTGAATATATATGATGATCGTGGGTCAAGGAAAGCTGTTGATGATGTGATTATAAAATTTTTACAAGAGGTCACATTCATGAAAAGTTTTGCAGCAGCCCTTGTACAGACCATGGAAAAGCAGTTGAAATTGCATTCTCATGTGGGCTGTTATAGAGTTTTGGAGTGGTCGTGTCTTCTTTTAAGTAATAGTCAATTTGCTTCAGTTTCAAAGAATGCAGTATGCAGAGTAGCTGCAGCTCAGGCATATATGCTTCATGCTGTTATGAAAAGATCTTTACGTGAGCAAAGAACCTGCAAACGCTTATTTTTTCACTTGTTTTCACAGGTTTGGAATTTATGAAGTTTAAAGTTCTTAAAGCCAGTGTTGTTATGCTTTTTTCAATTTGATAAACTAAGTGTGTTGCTATCTCCTCAGTCACCAAACATTTACTATATCTACATAGAGGATTTAAAGGATGCGCGGATTCCATATAAAGATTGCCCAGAGTTGATGCAGCTGTTGTTGGAATTTTCAAGTGTATCACCTTCTTTTGAGCAATGCAAGGTTAAAAGCTATGCTATATGGACTAGGATATTATATTTGATTTCTCTTTGACGATAATGCATTTTACATCTTTCTTCCTGGCCGTTGACACCATTCTTTGCATTGTGCAGCAAGTATTCCTAGACATCTATGTTAATTCTGTGCTAAATACTCGAGAAAAACCGTCAAAGGAGCTTAGTGAATCATTTCATCCGTTGTTCAAGACTATGCTGTATGATGATTTTCACAATGTTGTAGTTCCCTCTTCAGTGAAAATGCTAAAGCGCAACCCTGAGATTTCATTGGAAACAGTTGGAATTCTTTTGAAGTCTGTCAATCTTGATTTGAGCAGGTATGCAATCGAATTTCTTTCACTTGTGTCATCTCAGGTTCGACATGCGGATGAAGGTAGAAGAAATGGGGCATTGGCTATAGTACAGTGCTTGAGCAAGAAAACTAGTAATCCTGATGCTTTTGAAGCAATGTTCAACGCTGTGAAAGCCGTAATTGGAGGTCTGTGGTTGCTTTCCATACTTTCCTTATAGTGGTTTGTCTTGCTATTTATAGTGTTTGATCTTTGATTAACAAACATGTGGTTGATCAGGTTCAGAAGGAAGACTTCAATTTCCTTACCAGAGAATTGGCATGTTTAATACTCTACAAGAGTTGTCACATGCTCCAGAAGGAAAGTATATACAGAGTTTATGCCGTACCGTTTGTGGTTTTTTGTTAACATGCTACAAGGATGAGGGTAATTTTTTTATTGATGATCCCCTTATTGTTGTTGATTATGATGCTGTTTTAGGTTACTCATGATAATAATAGCGATCATCTCTTGTGATTACCTATTGTCTTTTTATTTTTATTTACTAATCATGGGGCTGATCAATATGTGTGTATTGAATTCTAGGAAATGAAGAGGTTAAACTTGCAATTGTGTCAGCTCTTGCATATTGGGTAGTAAGATCTGCTAATGCTGTTCAACAGGAGATAGTTTCCTTTTTTGCTTCTGGCCTAAAGGAGAAGGAGATTTTAAGAAGGGGACATCTTCGTTGCCTGCGGATTATATCCAGAAATGCGGATGCTGTTTTACAGGTGACTTTGCTGAAGTAAAATCTCATCCGTTTTGAGTGTTCGCAGTTGATTTGATTATCAGCTGATTTTTTACAAGTTTAATAAGATCTATGAGTTGTATGCTTCAGTTATCCTCTTTGCTTGGGCTCCTTATTCAAGTTGTTAAAACTGGCTTCACCAAAAGTGCACAGCGTCTGGATGGCATATATGCATTGCTTCTCGTTGGGAAGATTGCATCTACTGATATTAAAGCAGGTTTAATGTTCTCTACTTGTTTCCTTGTCATTGTTCTTTTGTTCATGTGCCTGCCCTTCGTTAAGGATTGCGAGACTGAACCAGCTGCCTCACTCTTTTAATTATTAGTTGAAATATCTAACCGTGGGCTCAAGAATGGAAAATCTTCTTTCTGTTCCTGCATTCCTAGTGCTTTGACATTTGACTTAAGTATCTAGTGCTGATATTTTGCCTTTTTCCTTTTCTTTTTTGGCAGAGGAGACTCTGGTCAAAGAAAAGATCTGGTCTTTGGTTTCTCAAAATGAGCCATCTATTGTACAAATCTCAATGGTACCTATCCAATGACTTCTTGGTTTTCGGTAACACTGTATGGTTTTTCTGACTTCATTTGGATAGCAGGCGTCAAAACTGTCAATTGAGGACTGCATGGCTATTGTTGATCTTCTTGAGGTGCTACTAGTGGAACATTCCCACAGGTTGACCTTCATAGTACTCCAAAATTCTGCTGTCAAATATTTATTGTGGCATCTGGATTAAATCCCTCGGTGGTTTTCTTAATTATGCAGTGTATTGGAAGCCTTTTCAGTTGAATTAGTGTTGCAGGTACCAATTTTCATGCTCAAAAAATTTCCTTATACTATATTTATGCAATACTAACAACTCTTTAAGTGGTGCAGTTGTTACTCTACTTCTTGTGCCATCCAAGTTGGAATGTTCGCAAAGCGTCCCATAATGCCACTAGAAAGATAGTTACTGCCATTCCACAATTATCTGAAACTCTGTTATGTGAGTTCAGAAATTTCCTTTGTGTGGTTGTAGAGAAAGCACATACACTGAAAATGAGGTAAGATTCCTTAATTTGGTTAATTGTTGGTAGCCCAAAGTGATGAATTATCTAGGGTTGATTGAAGTGCTTGAATGTGGATCTAGTTAATTGATTTCTGCAGATACTCTAGCTCACATGTAATTCTTTTCATATGTATTTCTAGATTTTAGTTTAGATGTTAATGGATCATTAACCGTATATATCTAGCTTTCACTCTGCTACTGAATTATTATATCTAGATTCTACTTGTCTCAAAGATGAATCTGAAGTAATATGTTTGTAGTGATGCAGATAATTCCTTGGACACCCAGGTTCCTCTGCTTCCATCTGTTGAAGTAATAGTGAAGGCTTCAATTGTCATATCATCTGCAGCTCTTACTCACTCTCCAAATGTATCTACCCACATCATATTCTGCTGCCATCATTCGTGCCTAGTTGGCACCGCTAAAAGAGATGCTGTTTGGAGGGTACAACCCCGTCTTTCTTCCTCTCTCATTCTCTGTCTCTCTCTATATTATATACATATACATATGTCTGTGTAATATTCACTTATCAATCAAAAAATTGGAAACTAACTTGTCAATCAGAAAATTGTAAACTAACTTGTCTGTGGGGGCATATGCTTCTTTTGCAGAAGCTTCAAAGGAGGAATCGACCTAGTAGCATGTTGTTGTGAAACTCAAAGTCTAAAGCATTATGTAAACCTGTTGTCAGAGAGTGTTATTTGAAGATGCGGAAGCATAGCTGATACACTGTATTCTTACAAGTACAGATGCCACTTGTACTCGTTTGACTAAGTCCATCTGTACTTGATAAGAAAATTTTCTGTTGTCAAAAACATATGGCATGTCTTCTCCCACGTAGCAATGTAAAAACATTGTTATTTGGGAACACTTTCAAGATTAATTAGATGCAATAGACAAACTCAGTGCACAAGATGCAAATGATCCATGCGTAATGCCAAGTGTGCAAGTTTAATTGTTCCAATATACCAAAATAAAAGTTAATGGAAGCAAACAGATTTGATGGAAATTTTCAGTGTAACAGTATGATGGTGAACATGTTGAGCCAAACAAATAAATAAGTTTTAACTGCTGGATCACACATGTCAAGTTATTTTCTGTAATGGATTGCACAGGTCATGGTCATGTCAATATAGATAATAATTAGAATTTATGTTTTTCCTTTTGCATAAGTAATAGAGTGCCACTGAAATCAGATATGGACTAAGGGTATATATATATATATATATATATAACCTTCCCTACCAATAAACTGCAGCCTGATTGGCGTCATTGTTATATAAGCTCTTTTTCTTGACTCGTTTGGTTTAATTACCTTTTACATCCATTTTTCAGAGGCTCTCTAAGTGTTTGCTAAGACTTGGATTGGATGTTGTGGGTGTTGTTTCTGCTAATATCGAGACTGTCTGCAAGGTAAGCACATAACCTTCCATTTGTTGTTTGTTATATTTCTATGAATGTTATATGTTCTTCCTGGTTGCTTGGTTGTATCCTTTCCTAGTCATTTGCTGAACCACTATGTTTACAGTTGTATATGTATAAACTAGAATTGTACATTCTACAGTTTAGCCACTAACCTTCAACGTTTCTTTTTACAGGATTTGCTAGGAACAACCGGATTGATGAGTTCAAATCCTCTTGAACAAAATGCAGCAATAAATTCTTTATCAACTTTGATGTGTATCTTACCTAAAGACACATATATGGTGTTTGAAAAGGTTTTTTTTTTTTTTTGGGTCTGCTTGTCTTTTACTGCTGTCATGATCCCCTACTGCTGTGAAAGCTTACTCAATCTTTCTTTGACCTCACCAGCACTTGAAAGGTCTTCAAGATCGAAGTTTACATGATATGTTATCAGAAATTGACATCCAGGTACATTTCATATGCTCATGTAGCTCACTGAATCTAGATTTGCTGATTTGTATAACAACAATAATAGTTATAGTAATTCTTTTTGGATAGTTTTATCTCTTATGTCTTTGTTTTTGGTTTTGCCCCATTCTCTCTACTTTTAGAGTTTGGTTGTATGGGGAAATTAAGGAATTCCCTTTTGTTTTAATAAGTGATGAATTCAGTTAAGTCTGGTAAAGTGAATTATACTACCTTTGAAATTTAAGACGCCGCAGAGTTGACATTTCTTTTGAAACTAACTGTGATGCTAATAGAAATTATTTATAAAGTCATAGCAGAGACAATTTGAGTACTCAACAATGGCCATATCCCTAATCATGTTTAATGCCACTTATAATGCAAAATCACAAATATTTGTAAAATCATTTGACTTCCATTCAGTCAGATCAAATTCTTCTTTTCTGCATGTATAGAATTATGCAAGTATGAGAATCCAATTCTTTTATCAATTCAGTTGAATTCAAGAATAAATTATTCTAGACCAAATAATTGGTGCCAAGCATGCTTTAAATTTGTTTTGAATTCTTCTCTTTTAGGGAACTTTAAAAATGAAGGTGGAGAGATATTTTTGTTATTTTTTCTATAGGTGTTTTATGTGCTTAATCAATATAGGGATGCATGAAAGCAGGTATTGTTTTTGACTTTACAATTATTTGGCAAGATCTTTTCTTTTTCATGTAACAAGTCTAAAATAGATTAGCCTTGGTTTTGGGTAAATTGGAGTCTCCGTGCCATAAAACCATTAAACGGCAAGGTTTAATTGATCTTTTATGACCATCAATGCTTGTTAAAGTTGAGCTACTCTCATTTTGTAATGGACTTGTGATTTGTCTATATTTGGTGTGAGGGGGTGTGTTGGCCTCACCATCATTGCAGATATTTGGGTTGAAAGATTTCTCCACATTTCCATCTCTATTTCTGATTATGACTTTTTGGGGACTATTTTGTAGATTTCCAGTACTTTTCCCCAATATCCATTTCTGATTATCAATTTTTTGGGGTTGTTTTGTAGAATTCCAGTGCTTTGTCCCCAATAGGCTGTGTCTTCCCTTAAGACTTCTTAGGATATCTTCATGAAGAACATATTAGACCTTCATGGGCAATGCCACGGAAGCTTTTTTGATTGGTTCATGTCGGAAAAACTTTGATTTAAAAAGGAGGAAAATTGTTAAGACATGTTAAGATTTGGTGGATAGCAATAGAAGATAGATTGCATAGAACCGGACAACCACTAATCGTTGATTAGAAGGAGATGAAGCTAAATTTAAAGGAAAAATACCTGCTATCTCTGTATCAACATGGCCTCCAAGAATAACTTACAGCACTTGGGCAAGGAGTGATGTCTTTTATCGATTACATCTAGAAATTTGATGAGCTTTCTATTATATGTGGAGGAATGGAAATAGACTCAATATCTCATTATAGAAGTAGACTTAGGTAGAGATTTAAAAGAACTCGTAATGCAAAGATGTGCTTATCAATTGGCTTTACAAGTGGAGCAGTATTTGGGGTCATCATATAGAGAATGTAGTGTGAATGGAATTGCTAATACTCATAAGCTATTTATTGTGAACTTTGATCTCAACTCAAGACAATCCAAACTAGATAGGGAAGTAATGGAAATAATTGTCTTTGATGCAAGTAAACATATAATGTGGCCAAGGAAAAAGATGCATAATATTTTTATGAATATAAGTGTGAACCTGAAATTGGAGATTTATCAGGAGAAAACTTAAGTGAAGGATTGGTCAACGGTGGTTGAGAATGCTTTTAATTGCAAGGTCAATTATTGTTTACTTAGGGAGATACAGGTTTGGTGATAGATGTGTACTGTCAATGCAATATATACAATTTTCACTATGCTTAGTTTTTTTTAATTATGTTTATAAATATGGTATTCACTAATCACTATGCTTAAGTTAATATCTATGGAGTTAGAGTTTTGTTTCTAGGTAGTCAAAAGTAAAGTTATGTTCAGATTAGAATAGGATGTCAGAATATCTGTTCTATATTAACAGTTTTCTTTATATTGTTGATTGTTACAGAATTCATATATCTTCAGACCCGAAAGTGTGAGCCTATCTCCCTTAAGAGTGATTCCTAAAATCCTGAATTGCTTTTTAGGTTCAACTTGTCTGAAGTTAGCGGTTTGCATATATTGATCAAAATTTTGTTTAAGCATATCTCTGGTTCCCTACATCAAACAAACTGGATACATCTAGACCATAAATGTTATAAATAGAACAAAAGCTACGGGCTAATATAGAGCTTCCCACTGGTAAACTTCAAGTTGAGATTTATATTGACCTGCCACTACTTTTACACATGCATGGTGTTCAGTCTATTGAGTGGAAAAATGACAGTGATATCCTTGCTTATGAAAATATATAGCCTCAAGAATCCTAGTAAGTATGTCCTCGTACAAGTATCAGGTTATAATGTAAATTCAGTTATCATATCCCTTATTTTGTTGGAAAGAGGGTGTAATTATTGTCATTGAACTTCGCTCTTTGCAATGATAGATCCTTACTTTTTTGTTAAATGGCATGAATTTGTAGATAGTTGTGTATACTGTTCTTTCAGGATAAGTTGATTAGCTTGTGGTTATTTTGTGGGACTACAAATCTTTAGTTCCAGAAGATACATTTCTGTTGCAATTCCAACCATACCATGTTATCTTGCTGTTTTGTATGTTCTCTTATTTTGACTTTGATAGGATATTTTTACATGGTGTTTTCATTTATTTTTTACTTTCTTTTTGTTTTATGGTTAAGGTGGATGGTTGAAGATTAAAACTACCAGTTGATTAGCAAAGTGAAAAATGGCTGGGTTGGGGCTTTGGGGAGATGTTTAGTTCATTTATCTTTTCTTGTGTGCTGAGTTATATGTCTTGGTGATTTTCTTCTACTCTATCCTCATATGGTGCCATTGCTGACATTAAATTTGCTGAATAGACTGTTCACCTGCTTTTCTGGAGTTTGTCTTGAAGGAGAAACTATGAACTATTACAGAAGTATACAGGAGAGCAAGGAGCAATCACTTACAACAGTGATACTCTTTTGAATTATGCTGGAAAAAAAGTTATAAGGATTTTGTTTATGTCAATTTTGATGAGAGTATTAGTGAATGGGTTACCGTATATGATTGCAAGCCTTTTTATATATGGTCATACTGCAAGGTAAAAGCCTTGCACAAATAAATGCAATTATTCTATCCCTCTTTGCTTGTAATTGTTCCTCTTTCTTGCAATCTTCTTTTCTGCCTATCTCCTAGTTCTGAAATTTTCTTTTCCACTTTTTACAACTTTGGTCACGCCTATAAACTTGCTTCTTTGACAAGGTTATGATCTTCATGCAGTAATGGATGTGATTATGTTGTTTTTCATTTATCCAATCTGACTAATTCACCGTTTGCATGCATGTTTGTTTTTCCTTTGACCACATTTTCTTTTATGCCCTTTCAGATTTTTCGTACTCCAGAAGGAATGCTTTCCAGTGAGCAAGGTGTTTATGTTGCAGAGTCTGTTGCTGCTAAGAACTCTAAACAAGCAAAAGGCCGTTTTCGTGTCTATGAAGACCAAGATGGCATGGTATTATTGTCTATTGTAACTTTTTAGTAACTTTTTTATTTACCTATCCTTATTTCATTCACATTGGACCTTTGGATTTTTACTGAATTTGCATGGAACCCAGGATAACAATTCTAACCGTTCTATGAGGAAAGATTCAGCTGTGAAAGATATTGGTGCCATGGGTAAAAAGGATACAGGGAAATCTTTGAAGAAAGCTGGCATGTTTCTGCAATCTGCATAGTGGTTAATAATCCCTTCCACTTGGAATTCTTTGTTCTAACATACTTTCTATGTTGTTGTTTTTGGTTTTTCAAGAAAAGGGAAAGACTGCAAAAGAAGAGGCACGTGAATTATTGCTGAAGGAGGAGGCCTCCATTCGTGACAAGGTCCAGGCTATACAAAAAAACATGAGTTTGGTGCTTAGGGCTCTTGGTGAAATGGCTGTGTCCAATCCCATATTTGCTCACAGTCAATTACCTACACTGGTTTGTATCCTATAAATTAATTCTTGTTGATCTTGCAGTGCTTCTTGCATTTATGACTACTAAGGAAAATTACACGTAATTTCTAATGTTAGCTTGTTGCTGAGATTAGCTGGTGGTCATTCACATGTAATGTGTATTACTGCTGCTTGTTTTAAATGTAATTTGTGTGTTCTCTTTAGTGTTTGTGAATCTGTTTGAATTTCTTCCCACCCCATTTAGTTCATAGTCCAATAAGGTTCTAGTTCTTTATTCGTGGTTTTCAGGTCAAATTTGTTGGTCCTTTGCTTCGGTCACCTATAGTAAATGATGTGGCCTATGAAACCTTGGTGAAGCTGTCAAGATGTACTGCTCCTCCTCTTTGTAATTGGGCTTTTGACATAGCTACTGCTTTACGTATCATCGAAACTGAAGAAGGTAGTATTCTATTGGATCTTGTTCCGCCAGCTGGTAAGGGGGAAACCAATGGAAAACCAGCCCCTGGTCTTTTTGAGAGAATAATTCATGGCCTACATGTGTCATGTAAATCTGGTCCTCTTCCCGTGGATTCATTTACTTTTGTATTTCCAGTAAGTTACAATTTTCTTGTAGCTTGGGATTCATTTACTTTTGTATTTCCAGTAAGTTACAATTTTCTTGTAGCTCGATCAGTTATGCAATCTAATGTATTATTGACTCGAAATCGTTATTGATCAGATAATGGAGAGGATTCTTTTATCTTCTAAGAAGACTGGACTTCATGATGACGTGCTTCAGATTATGTACTTGCACATGGATCCCATGTTACCGCTTCCTAGGCTCCAGATGATATCGGTTATGATCAATTCCGTCATAATATAGAGATGCAATACATTCTATATTATCTTTGCATGATTGTCTTTTTTTGTCACAAAAATACTTTTTCATTCTACCTTGTAGGCTCTTTATCATGTCCTAGGTGTGGCTCCATCATACCAAGGATCTGTTGGACCAGCCCTGAATGAGTTGTGCCTTGGTCTAAAGCCACAAGAAATTGGACCTGTATGCATTCCACCCGTGGTTGTTTACTTGAACTCACTGAGCAATTCATCCAAATGCTGATTAATTCTCCTAAGTTCTGTTTTACAGGCTCTGTATGGAGTGTATGCAAAAGATGTCCATGTAAGAATGTCATGCTTGAATGCTATAAGATGCGTACCAGCTGTCTCTAGCCGTTCTGTTCCTCTGAACATTGAGATTGCAACAAGCCTGTGGATAGCTCTACATGATCCAGAAAAGGTTTAGTTGTAAACCTGATTCATCTCCAACTTAAAATTGCATTGAAATTATCTGAACTCTTGATTCAAATCAAGCATGCATGCCATGGACAAATAATTCTAAACCTGTACATGTGATTTTATCTTCTACTAGAGCTGATGGATCATTATTCAAAATTTATTGTTATTTTGGTAGTTTGATAAGTTCTTAATTCATCGTTGTATTTTTTGTCATTTTCTCTTTGTTATTGATATATCCCTTGGTTTTCTGACAATAAATATGTTTATGTGGGTTATTGACCATGGTCTTGTTTGCCCTTGTAAGGAATGCTGAGACTTGTTATAATAAGCATAATTGTGTGTGCAAATTTTACTAAATGCTGATTAGATTGTAAGCATCATGTCAGATGACCATGTGATCTAGAAGTTGTTACATGAAGTTTGGTTTGACCAACATATATGAGACGTTATGTAGTCCTTAGCATTCACTTAATAGTGAATTTGTGTTCCTGTATATTCTAGCTTTTCAAGTGCTTGTCTAGATCCTTTCGCTCGATCTGGTTAATCTGATCTTACATAGCCCTGAATAGAGAGGATTATACCTTACTCCTTAGTGTAGAATTCATTACTTGATTTGGATAATTTGATGCCCTCCCCTTTTCTCCCATTCCTCAAATACAAAAATAGCTTTGTAAATTAGTGTAGCACTTAATTTGGCAAATAGAACTTTGTTTAGACCTACCTGTGGTTAAATCTCATTTGTTTTTTCATAGTAATCAAATGCAAAAGGCATCAACAAAGCATTATTAATTAGTTTTCTTTAACGTTCTGGGAGTCTAGAGAGCATACCACATTATCTGATGTTATTCTGAATAAATTGAAAGAAACAAGCTATTGGTTTAGAAGTGGATGCTTGCCTTCAGGCGCTTGTAAATGCACTGAATCATCAATAGGATTATGGTTCTCTGAAGCTTTTCTTCTGTGTAATCAAGATGAAAGTTAGCATAATACTTCTGTTTGCTCCCCTTACTTGTTAGAGTGGTTTATTTATCTCTGAAAAATATATTTTATTATCAGTTTCTTCCACATTATTGCTTGTTAGAGATTTCTTTTTATTGAAATTCTTATGCATTAATCTTGCCAAGCTTGGTGCTCTGCTCAGTTCTGGTGCATACTTGGTATATTTTCCATCTTTTGCTTTAATGACTAATCCTTCCTGTAACAAGAATCTCAGTGTTGTTCATGTTTTATTTTTGGTTTTTTCTTCTGATTAAATATGTTTTTATTACATCATCTTGGGAGCGAATTGCTTGCTTGACGACTTATATTTGCAGTCAATTGCTGAAGCTGCTGAGGATATATGGGACCGCTATGGCCATGACTTTGGGACTGATTATTCTGGACTGTATACAGCACTTTCTCACCTAAATTACAATGTCCGCTTGGCAGCTGCCGAGGGGTTGGCTGCTGCTTTGGATGAAAACCCTGATTCTATGCAGGTTTTGTTTCTATCAAATTCTGGTGTTTGCTTTAGTCATTATGTTTTCTAAATGTCTGCTATTCTTTTCAGGAATCACTTTCAAATTTATTTTCTTTGTATATCCGTGACATTGGTTTTGGTGAGGACAAGACTGATGCTAGTTGGCTAGGCAGACAAGGAATTGCCTTGGCCTTACATTCTGCTGCTGATGTTCTGAGAACAAAGGACCTTCCTGTTGTTATGACATTCCTTATATCACGAGCATTGGTAAGCTGTTCCTCAATTGGTTAATGTTTTTCCTTCTCAACTTTGAAGTCAAATATTCAACTACGAATGCTTCTTTTCTCCTTATTAGTTATGATTATGGAGTCAATCACTTCCCCCTCTTGCCAGTCTTGAGTGTTTCCTATAGAGTGGTATTTTGTTGACAAGTCGGTTTGTTCCCAATTTTGTCATATATGTTTTATTTTTTCTAGAGACAAAATAGTAATATCATGTTTGATTTTGATTTTCACTTGTTTTTATCAACCATATATTATTTTGTGATGAGCATGTTCTACGGTGTTGTGCTGTCAATATTTGAGGGCAAAACTCTCCGCCAAAATTGAAAGAAAAGGAGATGAGGACAATTAATTGTGAAATGAAGATTTTAATTGATTTTATTACTTGCCAATACCAACAATATTGCCGATTATGTGGTCATGATTTGATTATCTTGAAGTAGCAGTTATGCTACCAGTGGTTTATGATGGTTCATTTGGTAAGAAATATTGGTTGAGACTAGAACCTGTGTCTTGATGGCTATTAGGGGTTGAGCAAATATGGTGCATGTACACATACATGATAACACCCTTGACATGATACAATTACAGCTAAAACATTTGTGCTTTTGATATTGTAGGCTGACCCTAATGCAGATGTTCGTGGAAGAATGATAAATGCTGGCATCATCATTATTGATAAGCATGGGAGAGAGAATGTTTCCCTGTTATTTCCAATCTTTGAGAACTATTTAAACAAAAAGGTTAGTTTTGATTTTTTGGTTACAAATGTTTCCATCCATAACTTGCTTGATTTTACCCGAGATTGACAAAAGATTGTTGAATATTTGTCTTATTGATCTCATGAGTATCATATGAGATCCCATAAGTGGATTGCTTTTTCTAGACCATTTAGAAAAAAAAAAGAAATGTAGTTCCAGTGAAGGGTATAGTTAAGGTTCCATTATCTTATTTTGATCCAACTTTTGAACAGTTTTTCTTTATCCATTGTTGATGAATCTTGTTCTTTATTCCTTAAGAAGTCTCATCATATGAATTTATGCCCTTCTTTAGGCCATGGATGAGGAGAAGTATGACTTGGTTCGTGAAGGTGTAGTTATTTTTACTGGTGCATTGGCTAAACATTTAGAAAAGGTTTGTATTTGATTATACTGTATTCACATTGGTAAATTAGTTATTCTTTATAATTATGGAAGTTTTGTTCCTCTTCCTTTTTTTATTGTCAGGATGATCCTAAAGTCCATATTGTTGTGGAGAAGTTGTTGGATGTGCTGAACACTCCATCTGAAGCTGTTCAACGGGCAGTGTCTACATGTCTATCTCCTTTGATGCAGTCTAAGCGAGTAATAATAATTGTTTACTTTTGTTGGATAATTATTTTAGATAGGTTTAGTTAGCCTAGGAGATAAGTTTATCTTCTAGTAGATAAGATAAGATACACTATAGATAGGATAAGTTAGTATATATGAAAAAATCCAGTAGTTTAGTAGTATTAGAATAGATTATATACTATAGATAGGATAAGTTAGTATATATGAAAAAATCCAGTAGTTTAGTAGTATTAGAATAGATTATACTCATGCATAAATTACATATAATTAGAGAAATAAAGTTGGTTTTCTTCTGATATTTTCTATACCCTCTTGTTTCCTGGTATTCGACCTACCGATTCTGGTAGCCTAATTTTTCCAGCCACATCATGGCTGGAGTTCAACCAACCTTTGGTTCCTTTGATGAGTCCCAAACCTCATCCCAAACACCTAGTTACGTAATACCTTAAGCCCAAACTCCATCTCCTTCTATTGGTAATCTTTCGTTGTCACGCAACATAGATTAAATGGAACGAATCTCTGAGAATGGTCCCAATCAGTAAGGAAGAGGCAAGGCTGGATATCTAAGAGGGGCAATTCCTTAACCACACGAAACAACAGTCACTTACGGTGCATGGGAAGCTGAGAATTCTATTGTCATGACTTGGCTTATAAATTCAATGGAGTCAAAAATAGGAAGAACCTACCTATTCTGCAAAACTACAAGAGAAATTTGGGAGGTTGTGCAAGAAATATATTCTAATTTGGAACTGCTTAGTTCTTTGAAATCAAATCAAAAATAAAAAATACTCAACAAGGTAATATGTCAATTACCGAGTATTATAATTTACTCACTGAATTATGGCAGGAGATGGATCTATTTTATGCAGTAAATTGGGAGTGTTGTGCTGATTTCGAGAAGTATGAACAATTATTGGAGAAGGAGAGAGTTTTTGATTTCTTGCAGGGACTTAATGTTGGACCTGATGAAGTACGAGGAAGGTTACTCGGTTTAAAACCATTGCCATCAATCCGATAAATCTTTGCTGAGGTTTGTAGAGAAGAGAGTAGGAAAAAGGTCATGCTTACCTCACACTCTTCTGAACAAACCTCTCAAGGCTCAGCTTTAGTGGCAAACTCTCGAAAGGAGTCTACTTACCAATCTTGAGAGCAAGAAACCAAGAACAAGCAGTGGTATGACCACTGTGATAAGCCCTACCACACTCATGAGAACTGTCGGAAATTACATGGGAAACCATCAAATTGGAAACCTAAAAGCCAAAGTGTTCAACAAGAACGTGGAGCAACATATGTAGTAGAATTTGATATCAGCAAATCCACAGGGCTAAACTTGTCCGGCCAGCAGATTGAACTACTCCAACTTTTGAATCAGACAAAAATCACAATTGAGAAAGACTCACATGACCAACAAGCCTCTACTGCAATGCTAGTGCATAAAGGTAATCTGTGTCTGTTAGGGATCTCGATAGAGATTGTATTACCGATCGTATATTGATAGTAATGTAGGAAATAACAACTGGAGCAAGCTCCCCCTCCTGGACAATCCAACCCAACTTTTCCTAACAAATGATCATAGTAAAATCGTTGTTGTTCATTCTTACTAGACAGCTCTCTATATTCCCCTCCCTCATTCTCTCTCCATAACAACCTTCTAACAAACTTGCCTACATGGCACTCACTCCCCCCTTTCCTAGTTTGTTTCTACAAGTATAAGTTTTGATGGGCTTAGTTGGTATGGGTTGGGGAGAGGGTGGATTGTTATTAATTCCCTCCTCAAAAGACCCCTTGTCCTCAAGGGAAAAAGAAGTGAATTGTCTCTTGATGAAGTCTGTATCCTCCCAGGTAGTTTCCTCACGTTTGATCATTTGTTGTAGAGCGTAAGGAATAGGGTCCTTCATATTAATTCCTTGCAGAGTAATTTCTGTACCCATATCGTCAAAGGACATAAACATTCTCTTCCAATCTACCTTGACCACCCTTAGCGTCTTCAGCTATGCAAACACCTAATATTACATCAGGTCCCTTGGTGTTGAACACATAGGCATCCATTCTAAATTTTGCTCCGTTCACTTCTAGCTACATTTCTATACAAACACCTTGTGAGAAAAATCGGTGTCCATCACCTAGTCTAACTTCAAAGGTTCGAGTATGAGTAGTAGGAATTCCCATGGCCTTAACCAACTTCCTTGACACAAAATTATGACTAGACCCACCATCTACCATAATTAAAATAGGTATTTATTTAAGCTTACCCATCATAGTCATGAATCTCATCGGTGAGGATTTTCCCCTACCTATTTCTCTGTACTCCATCAAATTACAAACCAACTCCCAAGCTTCTTGCTGTCCTTCGTCCATTGGTGCTTCCTGTCTACTCTCTCCGACTTTAGCTTCATCGCCCTCCCAAATAATTAGCTGAAACTCTTTATCTGGACAGCGGTGGAGGGGATCGAAAGTGTGCCCACATTTAAAACACAAGCCTTTTGCCCTCCTTTCCATAAGCTGATCGTAGGTCAAGTTACGTGTTCCCTTCCATTTTGAGTTCCCTGGTCGGTGATCATCAGAGGTGGGACCTCTCTGCTTGTTGGGTTGCTCTTTCACGTCATTTTTAATAGTTCCCACCAAATAATACGGCTGAGTTGGACGAAACGTGTTGGAGTTTTCTGTACGGGACCCAAAGTTTGCATGATAGTCGTCTGGTTTTCTCCTCCCTTCCACTAATTCCCTTTCAACCTTCCTTGCAATCGAAAGGAGCCGAACTCTAGTTGGGGAGTCGTGGGTTCTGACCCTATTCCTTATTTCTTCTCGTAGACCCCCCCGAAAATAGCTCATATACCACTCTTCTGGGAAATGGCCTATTTGTGACGCCACCCTTTCAAAATCGTCAATATAGATGTCTACTGAGCCCCGCTGAATTACTGATTTTAATTGATCAATTGGGTCCCCTTCATCCCTGCCCCCATAATGATCAAACAGTGAGCGCTTGAACCTTTCCCAAGTCATACATGGGTTTAACTCCCGTAGATTCATGAACCAGTTGAGTGTCGACCCCTCCATGCAAATCTGAACCATAGGTATACGAAGTTCATGAGGGATTTCATGAATCAGAAAATATGATTCAGCTCTCGTGACCCAAGCAAATGGGTCATCCCCGTGGAAAGCAGGGAGGTCGACCCTACGTGCGACGTTCCTATACTCCCATGCAAGTTTTGTGCCTACCGAAGGAGCGTGTTACCCTGTCGGCGATGCCCAACTCCTATCTGTCCGCCTGTGGGCCTATCGTTGCCGGTGGTAACTGAAGAGAAGTGGGAGGCTCTGTCGCCACCCGCTGAAGATGACGCATTATGGGTAAACGCTGATGGTTCTTCTTCTTCACCCACTTTCTGTTTCTGCGAGTTTCTAGCCATCAAGGATTGAAACCCATCCTTCATCTCCGACTGTAGCAGATTTTGTGATTTGGCTAGCGTCTCCACACTGGCTATCAAGGAACTCAGCTGCGATCGAAGATCCTTCAACGTGGCGTCGTGCGACTTCACCATTGCTTCTTGGGCCGACAATGATGATTCTTGTCTCCTGAGAGACGCTTCCACAACAAATACTCTAGCTTCCATACGTGTTTGCATACTATCTCTACCCTCTTGGCCTCTCAACGAGAGAACCAATTGTTAGGGATCTCGATAGAGATTGTATTACCGATAGTATATTGATAGTAATGTAGGAAATAACAACTAGAGCAAGCTCCCCCTTCTGGACAATCTAGGCCAACTTTTCCTAACAAATGATCATAGTAAAATCGTTGTTGTTCATTCTTACGAGACAGCTCTCTATATTTCCCTCCCTCATTCTCTCTCCATAACAACCTTCTAACAAACTTGCCTACATGGCAGTCACTCTCCCCTCTCCTAGTTTGTTTCTACGAGTATAAGTTTTGATGGGCTTAGTTGGTATGTGTTGGGGAGAGGGTGGATTGTTATCAATGTCAATCATTATTATCAAAGTCCCTAAGTCAAAATCTTTAGACTGGGGACATAGTTGCATCAGACCACATGATTGGGTCTTTGAATGTCTTTGAAAAAAATGAGCCATGTAACCAGAAAATTAATGTTTGGGTCGCGGATGGAAAAGGGTCACCAGCTATTGGGCAAAGGAGAGTTTGTTTGCCAAAACTGACATTAAATACTATTCTCCATGTGCCTAAGTTAACTTATAATCTACTATCTGTCAAGCAATTAACCAAGGACCTGGACTATATTGTGACGTTCTTTCCATCTCATTGTGAATTTTAGGACCGGTGTTTGGGGAAGATGATTGGCAGTGTTGAGGAGAAAGATGAACTTTACTACTTCTCAGGAAAGAGTACTCCTACTGAATCCAAATCACTACATAGGATTTCCCTTTCAGTTATGTCAAATTCTGATGTTATGTTATGACATCAACGCCTTGGTCATCCCAATTTCCCATATTTGAAAATCTTATATCCAAACTTTTTCATCAATAAAGATCAGATTTCTGTATATTGTGAGTAATGTGTCCTTGCAAAACAAAGAAAAAATACTTATCCCATACACTCATACATACTCTCAAAACCTTTCCAATTAATTCATAGTGATATCTGGGGTCCCGCTAGAGTTACAAGTCTAACTGGTACTCGGTGGTTTATCAGTTTTATTGATGATAATACAAGGGTATGTTGGGTATATCTAATGAAAGACAAATCTGAAGCCTATCATATCTTTAAACATTTCCACACTCATCCAAACTGTATTCCAGACGTCTATTCAAGTAGTGCGTACAGACAATGGGAGAGAATATTTTTCAACTGATTTTATTCAATATCTCAGTAGGCATGGGATCATTCACCAAAGCTCTTGTGCTTATACTGCACAACAAATTGAGATAGCAGAGAGAAAGAATCGTCATCTTTTAGAGGTAGCCCGATTTATGATATTTAACAACTTTGTTCCAATTTCCTATTGGGGAGAAGCCATTGTAATTGTCTTATACTTGATAAATCGTCTTCCTTCAAAAACTCTTAAATTCCGAACCCCATTAGGTGTTCTTCTAGAACATTTTCCTCACTTTAAGCTCCTTAATTCTCTTCCTCCTAAAGTCTTTGGGTGGACTGTTATCGTACACAACAACAATCAACCCAGTAGAAGCAAACTTGACCCACGAGCTATTAAATGTGTTTGTTGGGTACTCTCCCACTCAAAAGGGTTATAAGTGGTTGTCACCTTTTACAAACAAATTCTTTGTTTCATATGATGTCACTTTTTTTGAAAAACAACCATACTTCACCAATACCTCTCTTCATAGGGAGACATCCAATGAAGAGATTTATTGGGACCCAAGCATATCACTTCCTATCTCACAAACATTCCCACAAAACCCACAAACACCTACCATTGAACCTGAAACTGTCCAGTCCAATTCAGTGGGAGGACCAATTCTCAAAAAACCAACCTTGGTGTATTCTCGAAGGCCTAAAGCTCCTCAACAAGGCCAATCATTGGACCAGGAACCGGCTCCTAGAGAGACTATGGTAGGTGACTTAGATGTGCCAATTGCACCACGAAAGGGGGTAAGATCATGTACTAAATATCCTATTTTAGATTATTTGACTTGCTCAAAATTATCTTCAAAGTTTAAAGCTTTCGCTACTAAGCTTGACAGTGTAAGAATCCCAAGAAATGTACATGATGCATTCCAAGAATCTAAGTGGAAGTAAGTTGTACTTGAAGAAATGAAAGCTTTACTTGATAATAAAACATGGGAGATTGTGGATCTACCCGAAGGGAAAAAGGTGGTTGGTAGCAAGTGGGTTTTCATCGTGAAGTATAGGGCAGATGGAGAGATTGAAAGGTATAAGGTTAGATTAGTGGCTCAAGGCTTTACACAAACCTATGGAATAGATTATAAGGAGACATTTGCTCCAGTTGCGAAGTTGAACACAATTAATTAGAGTCCTTCTATCATTGGCTCAAAATTTAGAATGGGAATTCCATCAGCTCGACATTAGAAATGCCTTCTTAAATGGTACATTAGATGAGGAAATATATATGAGGATACCACTAGGTTTTGAAACCGAAAAAGGAAAGGGAAGAGTTTGCAATCGGAAAAAATCTGTATACGGCCTCAAACAATCTCCACAAGCATGGGTTAAGAGGTTTAGTAACATTCTTCGTCGGTTTGGATACAAACAGGGGCAAGCTGATCACACAATGTTTGTGAAGTGTGGAAAAAATGGAAAGAAATCCATCTTGATTGTGTATGTGGACAATATTATAATCACAAGCGATGATACTAGTGAGATCAATGATCTTTAAAAAAAATTGAGGGTAGAATTTAGGGTAAAAGACCTCGAAGCATTAAGACACTTTCTTGGAATGGAGATTGCTAGAAGTAAGGAAGGTATTTTCATATCTGAACGAAACTATATTCTTGATTTACTAGAGGAAACAAGAAAGATGGTATGCAAATCTATGGGAACTCCACTGGAGAGAAACTAGAAATTCAAGAAAAATGCAGAAGATCCTCCTGTTGACGAAGGAAGACACCAAAGGTTAGTAGGAAAACTTATCCATTTGTTACTAACCAGATCAGATATTGCTTATTCTATGAGTATTGTTTGCTAATTTATGCACTCTCCAACTCAAAGACATTCAGAGGCAGTCAACCATATTCTGAGATATCTCAAAGGCATTCTAGGTAGAGGATTAACGTTTCGAAAAAATGAGAAAAGAAGCATAGAAGGGGTCACGGATATAGATTGGACTGGTTGTATTGAAGACAATAGGTCAACATCTGGTTACTGTACTAAACTATGAGGGAATCTTGTCACATGGAGAAGCAAGAAGCAATCCGTAGTAGCAAGAAGCAGTCCGTAGTAGCAAGAAGCAGAGTTTAGGGTAATTGCACAATGAATTTGTGAAGTTATTTGGTTAGAGAGGTTGATGTAGGACCTACAGATCACCACTTTCTCCCACCAAAGTTTTCAATGATAGTAAATCAGCCATCAGTATAGTGAAGAATCCAGTTCAACATGATCGAACAAAAGATGTTCGAATTGACACAAGTTTTATCAAATGTGAAATAAAAGAAGGGGGCATTAATCTATGCTACGTCCCTACTGAAGCACAGGAAGCCGATATCTTCACAAAGATCATGCCTATGCATCGAGACAATTCTAAGCAAGTTGGGAATGATAGATATCTATTCCTCAACTTGAGAGGGAGTGTTGGATAATTATCGTAGATAAGTTTAGGGGATTATTTTCTAGGAGATAAGTTTATCTTCTAGTAGATAAGATAAGATATACTATAGATAGGATAAGTTAGTATATGCGAAAAATCCAATAGTTTAGTAATATTAGAATAGATTATACTCATGTATAAATTACATATAATCAGAGAAATAAAATGGGTTTTCTTATGATATTTTCTATACCCTCTTGTTTCAGATATATATTCCTATGGACACTTGTAGATATTCATTTTTGCCAAATTCATGCATCGGATATGTATTCCTAGCGTGGGGGTGTATTAGAGTTGTTAAATTCTCACATCATCTAAACAACAATTCAGGAATGTTTTATTTACAAGAATGAGGACATAGCCCAATGCCTTCAGATTTTGAGTGAAATATGGTGTTCCTCTTGTATATAAACCACTTCTCAATATTCAAAATTTAGGTTAATGAAATTTAACAAAGAGAACCAAAACAAAACGTTAAAATTATTGACTTTAAAAGGTAGAAGATCTTAGCTTATGGCATAATACTAATCAAAATAAGCATCTAGAAGTATAGATAAAAGCTTGTTTAGGAAAAGACCAAACAAAGGTCGCTAGGAAAAATAAAATTTTTGGATATACACATCGTAAGCAAAAGACAAGGCCAACTAGAATCATTCTAAACCTCCATCACCAGACTAGCTTCATTTGTTAGTCACCGCCACTTGGCAGTATCAGACAAGCAAATCTCTTAAGAAACAATTCATCATCAAACTAAAAATGCAATAGGTATAAACTATGTCAATCAGCTACAAATTTAAATTCTCTGGGCCATGCAAGCAACCACATAACCAAACTATAGCCCTGACACTATTATGAACTCAAAACAAATATAAAGTCAACATTTCTAGTTGATGACCTTGTTTTGGCTACAGCTAAGTTATAAAGGAATTCAAAGATGACAAACAATCTATGTACAATGTGATGTAATTATAACCTCTTCAAACTACAAACTATCAATTACGTTATCAGGCTTATGGTGCAGCAACTCTATTAATTACAAGACCACAAACACAAATTAAGCAACAGTAATAATACTTTCAGCAGGATGAGGCACTTAACACATTCCCAAACCACTTGTTTGTCCAGCCCAAGTAGGCAAATACGGTAAGTATTTTTGAAGCAAGGCTTCAGATATAAACTTACATTAGAGAGTCTAAATGGGCAAAACTTAGGCTTCCCCTTCCGACCATACTTGAGAAGCTGAGCACCCTTCTTCAAAGCAATTAATGCCTGAAAAATAAAAAATGGATCTGCCACAATTAGACTAGATGAATGGCTATTATTACTTTGTTTTTTTTTCTTGTGCACAAAATTAAAAAAAAAAGGAGTAGGAAGCACCATCTTAATATTAACATAATTGCTCCATGCGGCTTTTGGTAGAAGTAGGTTTGTAACAAAAATCGCCAAGAAGTAAAATTATTAAAGCAAAAAAGGTTTCTTAAAGATGGATATTTCCTTGTACATTCATGAACATTTCTTTCCATGGCAACTTCTTGATTGTCACTGAACCAGTTCGGTGGAGAATCCGACTCCATGTCCCATCTAATAAGTTAGTCTTAACCTTAACACACTAGCAAAATATCTTAAAGTAGTACACTAAACAAAATCAGAAGACATTTGATGTAAAGATAAAGTTAAATTCCCACCGAGCATACTTCTCATGCTCCCAACCAACGAGTATACTACTATCGCTCGAAATGAACAACCAAGCACAACTCCAATGTCTAAAAATAAGCAATTAAATTAAAGTTACATAAAAGAAGGTAATATTAAGACTCAAAGAGAGGAACAAGGCTAGCTATCAAGCTTACTCTAAGAGCCTATTTGGTTTGATGTTAATTAATGGAATGAAATGAAATAGAATGGAACATAACGGAATGGTTTATAATGAAATGGAATGTAATATAGTAAAAAATTGTTTGGAAAGTATGAAAGGTTTCATAATATAATGTAGTAAAATATTGTTTAGAAGATAGATGGAATGAAATGTAATGTATAATAAATGACGATTATACCCCTAATATTAAAATGGTTGTTACAGGAAGTTTAACGCTATAATTTTAAAACAGAAATCATGTCCAATTAAAAAGTTACGGTTCAAGTCATAACCGTGACAAATAAT
>JANZLF010000220.1:14156081-14171782 GCA_026546835.1 Erythroxylum foetidum | reverse complement strand
GTTTCATTGATGATCATACAAGGGTATGTTGGGTATATCTAATGAAAGACAAATCTGAAGCCTATCATATCTTTAAACAATTCCACAAACTCATCCAAAATGTATTCCATATCTCTATTCAATTAGTGCGTACAGACAATGGGAGAGAATAATTTTCAATTGATTTTATTCAATATCTCAATGGGAATGAGATCATTCACCAGATCTTTTGTGCTTATACCCCACAACAAAATGGGATAGCGGAGAGAAAGAATTGTCATCTTTTAGAGGTAGCCCAATCTATGATGCTTACCGACTTTGTTCCAAATTCCTATTGGGGAGAAGCCATTCTAACTACCTCATACTTGATAAATCGCCTTCCTTGAAAAGCTCTTAAATTCCGAACCCCATTAGGTGTTTTTCTAGAATAATTTCCTCATATTAAGCTCCTTAATTCTCTTCCTCCTAAAGTCTTTGGGTGTACTATTTTCGTACACAACAATCAACCCAATAGAAGCAAACTTGACCCACGAGCTATTAAATGTGTGTTTGTTTTGTACTCTCCCACTCAAAAGGGTTATAATTGTTTCTCACCTTCTACAAACAAATTCTTTGTTTCATATGATGTCATTTTTTTTCCGGAAAACAACCATACTTCATCAATAGGGAGACATCCAATGAAGAGATTTATTGGGACTCAAGCATATCACTTCCTGCCTCACAAACCTTCCCGCAAAACCCACAAACATCGGAAAACACCTACCATTGAACCTGAAATTGTCTTAGTCCAATTCAGTGGGAGAACCAATTCCCAAAAAACCAACCTTAGTGTATTCTCGAAGGCCTAAAGCTCCTCAACAAGGCCAATCATTGGACTAGGAACCGTCTCTTAGAGAGACTATGGTAAGTGACTTAGATGTGCCAATTGCACTACGAAATGGGGTAAGATCATGTACTAAATATCCTATTTCAGATTATTTGACTTAATCAAAGTTATCTTCAAAGTTCAAAGCTTTCACTACTAAGCTTGACAGTGTAAGAATTCCAAGAAATGTACATGATGCATTCCAAGAACCTAAGTGGAAGGAAGTTGTACTTGAAGAAATGAAAGCTTTACTTGATAATAAAACATGGGAGATTGTGGATCTATCCGAAGGGAGCAAGGTGGTTGGTAGCAAGTGGGTGTTCACCATGAACTATAGGGAAGATGGAGAGATTGAAAGGTATAAGGCTAGATTAGTGGCTCAAGGCTTTACACAAACCTATGGAACAGATTATGAGGAGACATTTGCTCCAATTGTGAAGTTGAACACAATTAGAGTCCTATCATTGGCTGCAAATTTAGATTGGGAACTCTATCAACTCGATATTAAAAATGCCTTCTTAAATGGTACAGTAGATGAGGAATTATATATGAGGATACCACCAGGTTTTGAAACCGACGAAGGAAGTGGAAGAATTTGCAAACTAAAAAAATCCTTATACGGCCTCAAACAGTCTCCACGAGCATAGTTTAAGAGGTTCAGTGACACTCTTTGTAGGTTTGGATACAAACAAGGACAAGCTGATCCCACAATATTTGTGAAGTGTGGAAAAAATGGAAAGAAATCTATCTTAATCGTGTATGTGGACAATATTATAATCGCAGGCGATGACACTAGTGAGATCAATGTTCTTAAACAAAAATTGAGGCTGGAATTTAGGGTAAAAGACCTCAGAGCATTAAGACACTTCTTGGAATGAAGATTGCTAGAAATAAGGAAGGTATTTTCATATCTCAATGAAAATACATTCTTGATTTACTGGAGGAAATAGGAAAGATGGGTTGCAAACCTATGGGAACTCCACTGGAGAGAAATTGGAAATTCAAGAAAAATGAAGAAGATCCTCTTGTTGACAAAGGAAGATACCAAAGGTTAGTAGGAAAACTTATCTATTTGTCACTAACTAGACCAGATATTGCTTATTCTGTGAGTATTGTTAGCCAATTTATGCACTCTCCAACTCAAAGACATTTAGAGGTAGTCAACCATATTTTTAGATATCTCAAAGGTAGTCCAGGTAGAGGATTAACGTTTCAGAAAAATGAGAAAAGAAGCATAGAAAGGTTCACGGATGCAGATCGGGCTGGTTGTATTGAAGACAGTAGGTCAACATTTGGTTATTATACTAAACTATGGGGGAATCTTGTCACATGGAGAAGTAAGAAGTAGTTCGTAGTAGCAAGAAGCAGTGCAGAAACAGAGTTTAGGGCAATTGCACAAGGAATTTGTGAAGTTATTTGGTTAGAGAGGTTGATTCAGGACCTATAGATCACCACTTTCTCTCCCACCAAAGTTTTCAGTGATATTAAATTAGGCATCAGTATAGTGAAGAATTCAATTCAACATGATCGAACAAAACATGTTAGAATTGACAAGAGCTTTATCAAATGTGAAATAGAAGAAGGGGGCATTGATCTATGCTATGTCTCTACTGAAGCACAGGAAGTCGATATCTTCACAAAGATCATGCCTACGCCTAGATTCGAGACAATTCTAAGCAAGTTGGGAATGATAAATATCTATTCCTCAACTTGAGAGGGAGTGTTGGATAATTATCTTAGTTAAGTTTAATTAGCTTAGAAGATCTAGTAGATAAGATAAGATATATTATAGATAGGATAAGTTAGTATATACGAAAAAATCTAGTATTGTAGTAGTATTAGAATAGATTATACTTTATCTTCTAGTAGATAAAATTAGATATACTATAGATAGGATAAGTTAGTATATACGAAAAAATCCAGTAGTGTAGTAGTATTAGAATAGATTATACTCTGGTGTAAATTACATATAATTTTCTATACCCTCTTGTTTCAACTTTAACTGGGTTATTTGTGTATCATAATTGTGTTTATCTGTTATTGGCACCTTCTCAGCTTTTGATCATATTCTGATATTTTTAGATACAATAATTTATCTGAAAGTTTGTTACATCCTTGTAGCCATCAACTTGAACTCAAGTTGAGCTTCATTCTTGCAGGGTGAAGCACCTGTTCTTGTATCCAGATTGTTGGATCAACTGGTGAAAAGTGATAAATATGGTGAGCGCCGTGGAGCTGCTTTTGGACTTGCTGGGGTTGTTAAAGGATTTGGAATATCTTGCTTAAAGAAGTATGGAGTGATTTCTGCATTAAGGGAAGGTCTTTTAGATAGGTAAATTATTTCTTGCTAATAAAATTATGTTGAAGTTGTATCCTTGGTTTATATTTTAACCCATTTCACTTTCTAAGTTACTTTAGTGACTGTGAATGTGTTTTCTGTTCCTTTTGTGGCAAAGTTGACTTTGCATCCTATTTGCTCTGTTTCTATTTTTAGCAATCTAAAGTTTGTTTAACTTCTTTTCTTAGATGGTGTTGCACATGTTGTGGGTTTCAGCTCTACAGATCAATTATGGACTTGAACATGTAAATTGAATGGTTATGGTATTTGATGTGCTCCTTGGTTTCTTTGAATGTCAGGAATTCTGCAAAATGTCGTGAAGGAGCTTTACTAGCTTTTGAGTGCTTATGTGAAAAACTTGGAAAGTTGTTTGAACCGTAAGAATTTAAACTCTTTTTCCAAGCAAGTGAAATTACTTTCAAGTGTTCTTTTTGAGCATATGATAACTTCTTTTTCATTGTTGGGATCCAGGTATGTGATTCAAATGTTACCATTACTTTTGGTTTCATTCTCTGATCAAGTTGTTGCAGTTCGTGAAGCTGCTGAGTGTGCTGCTCGAGCAATGATGTCTCAACTTAGTGCACAGGGCGTTAAGCTTGTGCTTCCATCCCTTTTAAAGGTATATACTTTGGATTCATGCATCTAGCACTTATCAGATAGTTTGATTTGGTGATACATGATACTGCTTTCCTTGTGAAGATGCATGTCGTCTCGCCATATCATTTTGTACATCCTAGCAAAGGTTCTTTTGATAGTACTTTGATACTGTGATTTTCTGTGATGCTTACTAACATGGTGGAATCTTAAGGTGGATGTAATTTTTTGATTTGAGAATTGAAAATAATGATTTTGATATACTATTTCATTGCCTTTTCACCCAAGTATCTGAATGTAATGAAGATGTTGACAGAGGATTGCCTATATATAATACATACATGTTCATTTATGGATTCCATTATATGTATATCTGTGGTTTTCTAATATATATATTTTCCATGTACAGATAAAGTTTCATATTTATCACAAAGTGGTCTTTTCCATTCAAAATTCTTACTGTTGTGGTCATCTTATATTACTTGATTGTCCATTGTCTTTTATTGCCTAAATGTTCAGGGTCTTGAAGATAAAGCGTGGAGGACAAAGCAAAGCAGTGTGCAACTACTTGGTGCTATGGCTTACTGTGCTCCTCAGCAACTCTCCCAATGCCTTCCTAAGATTGTTCCAAAACTGACTGAGGTTTATCTTAGTCTAAATCCAACCTGATAGCTTTTCCTTCTGTAAACCAAACTCTAACTCTTGATATTGCTGTTCCCAGGTGTTAACTGACACTCATCCCAAAGTCCAGTCAGCAGGACAAACAGCACTCCAGCAGGTTGGAGTTTTATTTGTTGTTTCTCTCCTGGTTTTCCACCATAGTTCCCCTAACCTGTCTTTGCTGGTGCCTTTCTTAGGTTGGGAGTGTTATAAAGAATCCAGAGATATCATCTCTTGTCCCTACACTTCTCATGGGACTTACAGATCCCAATGACTATACCAAATATTCCCTTGATATTCTCCTCCAAGTAAGATTTATTTGATGGAAAATTTGAATCCATTTTTTCTAGTTTCATTTGACAAACTTACGGTTCTAAGTGCTCTTCTATTTGTTGCAGACTACTTTTGTTAATTCAATTGATGCCCCTTCACTTGCTCTGTTAGTGCCAATAGTTCATAGAGGTCTAAGAGAGAGGAGTGCTGAAACTAAAAAGAAAGCTTCACAAATCGTTGGAAACATGTGTTCATTAGTTACAGAACCAAAAGATATGATTCCTTACATAGGGTTGCTTCTTCCCGAAGTTAAAAAGGTACCTCTTGTTGACTTGTGTTATCGGTGTATGGATTGGCTCTAATGTTATTTGTAAAAAATGCAAATAGGTCCTTGTGGATCCAATTCCTGAAGTCAGGTCTGTTGCGGCAAGGGCCATCGGGTCCCTTATAAGAGGCATGGGAGAAGAAAACTTCCCAGATCTTGTTCCTTGGCTTTTTGATACTCTTAAATCTGATAACAGTAATGTTGAGCGCTCAGGAGCTGCTCAAGGTTTGAGTGAGGTAAAAATCATAAGAATTCAACTTTTATTCTCGAATACTTAAGGATACTACTAAACTTTGGAACAATATTTCATAATTATAGCATCAAGCTAAGAGTATGCAGACAACTCGATAATTTTTAACCCCACATTGAATTCATTAGTTGCTTTAATCAGGAATCTTCTTCTGTGTCTTAACAAAGACACTTATATGAGTTGCTGGTACGTCATAATTATCAAGCCCGTCTTTTCTAAAGAAAACTCTACTCTATGGTTATCATGTAGGTTTTGGCAGCACTTGGCACAGAATACTTTGAACATGTACTTCCTGACATTATCAGAAACTGTTCTCATCAAAAGGCGTCTGTGCGTGATGGATACTTAACACTTTTCAAAGTGAGCATATTGAATATGTGATAATTCTTAAATTTTTGGGAGCTTTTACTTACACGAACCTCCTCTAATTTTTATTAATATTTTGCAGTATCTTCCTAGATCTCTAGGTGTTCAATTTCAGAACTATCTGCAGCAGGTGCTGCCTGCAATCTTAGATGGTAATTTTTCTTTTTTATTGTCAAACGGGGAGCTTTTTAAAATTTTTGGGTCCTCCGTTCAGTTTAATTGGTGATTTTTTTATTTATACTTTTCCAGGTCTCGCTGATGAGAATGAGTCTGTGCGTGATGCTGCATTAGGTGCTGGGCATGTCCTGGTGGAGCACTATGCCACAACGTATGCATGTGCTTGGTCTTATTTTCCTTTTTTATTTACTCACATAAACTTTAGTATTTTGTCTGTTCTGCATTGTTTTTGTGGCGAAAGCTTTTTAGTTGTTGAAAAGTGACAGATGCATCGTGTTGTATCTCTTCTAACATCTTTTATTGCTGTTGTTACTTTTCTTTTGCTCCTTTTCAGGTCATTACCTCTTCTCCTTCCAGCTGTTGAGGATGGTATTTTCAATGATAGTTGGCGTATTCGCCAAAGTTCTGTTGAATTGTTAGGAGATCTCTTGTTTAAGGTATTTATTCCTTGACCTCTTCAAACTGGTTTGTGGAACTCTTTAGAGCCAGCTCTTTCGGTGGCAATTTCCTGAATTGTTTTAATTAAAAAAAGGTTGCCGGAACATCTGGAAAGGCTTTACTTGAGGGTGGTAGTGATGATGAAGGTGCTAGTACTGAGGCACATGGTCGGGCTATCATTGAGGTATTAGGCAGGGAAAAGCGCAATGAAGTCCTTGCTGCATTATACATGGTTCGTACTGATGTCAGCATATCTGTACGTCAGGTAATGTAACTGAAAAATTGTTTTTCTTGCCTTTCTTGTGCAATTCTCTTGTATCTGTTACTGTTTCATGTTACAAAACCTGCAAATTTTCTTTCCTCTATTGGCAGGCTGCCTTGCATGTATGGAAAACTATAGTGGCAAATACTCCAAAGACGCTGAAGGAAATTATGCCAGTTTTGATGAACACTTTGATTTCTTCTCTTGCATTCTCCTCCTCTGAGAGGCGACAGGTTTACTTATCTATTGTGAACCGTTTGAACTTTCTCATTAGATTGTAAAATGTTCATATCAATAAAGTGATTTCAATTTTAGGTTGCTGGACGAGCACTGGGTGAGCTTGTTAGGAAGCTCGGTGAAAGAGTACTTCCTTTGATAATCCCTATCTTATCCCGTGGACTGAAAGATCCGGATGCTAGCAGAAGACAAGTAAGCTTGTTTGCAGCAACATTATTCAGTATTCAAATGTTGCTCTGAATCATCTGGAACTGCAACTCTAATCTCAATTCATACATTCTGGAGTCTTATAATATCTTACGCTCTGCTTAATGAAATTTCCCATTTGTCTTGGTCTCCAGAATCATATATCATCAGGAAAGATAGTTTGTCACTGAGATTGGTCTTTAATAGTTTGTCACTGAGATTGATCTTTACTTGTTCTCTTGATTGCTCTTATCTAGTAGTGCCACCTTTGGAGGAAATGGCCTCTGTTATTAGTAGTTAACCATTGGAATGGCAGCGTTGCATGCATGACACTTATAGATCTTTTTCTTTTCCTTTTTCTATATCAAAATGAATGAGCATAGGAGATGGTAGTTTAGGAATGGATAAGAACTTTCATATATATACTTGCTTCCTGTGATTCTAATATGATCTGAAATAACAGGGTGTATGCATTGGTCTGAGTGAAGTAATGGCAAGTGCTGGGAAGAGTCAGTTATTGAGTTTCATGGACAATCTAATCCCTACTATTAGGACTGCGCTTTGTGACAGGTTCGTTATAATTTTTGACATGTCTTACAGCGGACATTCTGCTAAAACAAATACTGTATGTATTCACAGCATCCCTGAGGTTCGAGAGTCTGCTGGCTTAGCATTCAGCACACTTTACAAGGTTTATTTCCTGGTCTTTGTTTTTATCTGAAATTTATTTTTCAAACTATTTAGTTTCACTGAGATCACCTATTTTGTCATATTATTATTATTATTCAGAGTGCTGGAATGCAAGCGATTGATGAAATTGTTCCAACACTGCTGCATGCCTTAGAGGATGATGAAACGTCTGATAATGCTCTTGATGGTCTCAAACAGATTTTAAGGTATAAATTATGCAGCACAGATTTGTTGTTTAATCTCCTCTATTACTCTGTTTCTTGTGTTGACCATTGCTCCATCATCTTCTCATATTTTCTATAATTCAGTGTCAGGACTACTGCTGTGTTACCACACATTTTGCCAAAACTGGTCCATCTTCCTCTTTCGTATGGCTAGCTTTCCCTGATTTTCAACCAACTCTACTTGTTTTCTGACTCATATTCTGTTACTAATATCTTGAACCACATTCAGTGCCTTCAATGCGCATGCTATTGGAGCTTTGGCAGAAGTTGCAGGACCTGGTCTCAACCTTCATCTTGGTACCGTTCTTCCTGCTTTACTTTCCACAATGGGTTCTGAGGACAAGGTATGTAGAAAATGATAAAGCTACCTTTATCTCTTTTCCTATCTTACAATAGCTCGTACTTACAGAAGCTTTTCAATTTGTAGGATGTACAAGCCTTGGCTAAAGAGGCTGCAGAAACAGTGGTCTTGGCTATTGATGAGGAAGGTGTTGAGTATCTGATAGCCGAACTGGTTAAAGGTGTTGGAGATAATGTGGTATGCTGTTATTTATGCTGTTGAGATTTAATCTCTCTCTCTCTCTCTCTCTTTCTCTCTCTCTCACTGCAATTACATCTCAACGATTTCAGGCTTCAATTCGAAGAAATTCATCATATTTGATAGGGTTTTTCTTCAAAAACAGCAAGCTATATTTAGCTGATGAGGCTCCAAACATGATAACTGCACTGATTATATTGCTAAGTGACCCGGATTCTGTGACGGTTGCGGTAGTGCTTTTCTGTATGTTGCTTCTTCTATCATTCTGTTGTCTTCTGCATATAATATCTTGTTCAATAGGTTGCTTGGGAAGCTTTGTCAAGGGTTGTTGGTTCAGTTCCAAAGGAGGTACTACCCTCATATATAAAACTAGTGCGTGATGCTGTTTCTACATCAAGAGATAAAGAGCGAAGAAAGAAAAAGGTCTGCCATCATAGTGTGAAAAAATAGATCATACAGTAACTATAAATTGTTTGCCAAAAATCTGTCATGTGTCCCTTTGTTTCATTTTACCATTCCATCTGTTATTTGTGAAACATTGATTAGAAATACATTTATTTGCAGGGAGGGCCAGTTCTCATTCCTGGTTTCTGTCTCCCAAAAGCTCTTCAGCCATTGCTACCAGTATTTCTCCAAGTATGTTTCTATTCAATGGATTGTTCAAGTTATTTTCTTTGATTTACAAAAAATGGAATTAAAGAATTTTTAACTTTTGTTCTTTAGATTATTTTCATATTGATTTTGACAATCACACTTACCTAGTTGGATTTAGCCATGAGCATGAAAACTCTTTGGATACTGTCTGGAGTCACGTCTTCCCTACAGTCCCAATGTTTTTAGTGAAAATTAACTGCTAATACAACGCATCTCATATTGTTTGAGACTTTCTTGGGTGAACTAAGTATGCAGAAATTTATATCAGTCCATGCAACCGTCAGAACTGACTAAAAGTTGAGCAAATTCTTTTTTTGTTTCTTATGCATGTGATGGAGCAAGTGTGATCTCTTGGTATAACATGTTTTAGTTAATTTTTACTCATTGTTGTTCAGCATCTTGAAATGTATACCAAGTCAAAATATGAGTCTGTTAGAGTGGAACGTGCGAAGCAGTCATTATTTACAAAGAGCGAACATGTTGTGTAAGAACTTTTTCAAGAACATAAAGTCCACCAGAATTTGTCAAAAGAATTTCTTTATCTGTAGAAGACATTTCCTATAGGCTCAGATACCATGTCTCATTTGAAACTAGTTAGTTTGTTCTTCCTTTCAAATGTGAATCGAAGCTCACATGAAGTAAGATTTTAAACCTTCTTTTCTTTCTTTCCATCTTTGGTTAAAGATTATATCTGCTTTTATAATCACAAAATATGCTCCATCTGAAATTTCTTCTTCACTTCTATGTATATTATGTAAATTCCAACGGTATTGGCAGCATTTGTTTCATTGTGTTGATATGTTAGATGTAGAGTTTTTGGTTTTGGCTTGCATTTTGACACCCTTTGAATTCTTGTAAAACATGGATGATTTAAAATGAAACAGAAAAATGTGAGAACATGCAGGCTTCTGTTTTACTTTCCCTATGGAATATTTAATCTTTATTTCCATAGGTTAGAACTTGAAATATAAGATCATTTACGCCAGTAAATTAAGCCAAAGATATTTAATCATTGCAGTATCAGTTTACTGGAATAAGCACGAAGGAGACTGAAATTTGTATAGATTCTGTACTAGGATTCGATTATGCGACTAATATGGCTGTTTTTATAATCCTTTTGGCACTGTTTTTGGGCTTTATGCACTTGCTTGCTTTTATCTGTCATTTCTTGTCCTTGCTTTATTAGAAGAGACTAAAGTAAATCAGGTTAGTGTCTTGTGTCACTACTCCTTTATCATTGTTTAATGAGGAAATGTATGATGCTATAGTTTATGTCTTCAGGGTCTAATAAGTGGGTCTGCAGAACTTAGAGAGCAGGCAGCCCTGGGTCTTGGGGAGCTTATTGAAGTAACTAGTGAACATGCATTGAAGGAGTTTGTCATCCCTATCACTGGGTAAGTACAACAGGCCTCTAAGAATGCTTGCTATTTTTGAATTGTGACTGTTAATTTTTTTTTCAAAAGGAAGTGCAGCTCTGGCTTTCTTGTTACTTTTTGCGTATAATTATATTTTTATATTGTTTGACGATATGGGAATTTGGGGGATGATGCTACAAATTTTTCTTGTTTTAGAATGGCTTTATGCATGCTTTGTCATCGGTGGTGCTCTGTTGAAAATCGAGAACTATCTACTCCCTTCTTTTAGTTTTAGTGCTATAAACTGCATTCAGAAAGTACTTTTTGACTCTTATTAGTGTCAGTAGATACCCTGGAATTTATGGTTTTAACTTGTTTCTTAGTACTTGATTCCTTCAGAAAGTTTTAGTGTGGCTTGGCTGTCTAGGTAAGACTTATACCATTGAGTTCATGCTCTGACTATTGAGCATCTTGCATGCAAAGGAAAGAAATCTTGCACTTCCAACTGGTCAGCTTGTGTCAACAGTAGTCTTCACGATGTTTGACTGTATTAAAATGTGCTTTTAGGCTCATGTGTGACTGTATTTGTCATTTTTAAATTATAGTCATTGTAAGTTTCTCTTGTAAATTTCAAGCAAATTGTTTTACGCTTTTTCTCACTGAACTATTCTTAATTAATTTTGATTTTATATATCTTATGTATACAGGCCTCTTATAAGGATTATAGGTGATCGGTTTCCTTGGCAAGTGAAGAGTGCCATTTTATCCACCTTAAGCATCATTATAAGAAAGGGTGGCGTAGCACTCAGGCCCTTTCTTCCTCAGCTTCAAACAACATTTATCAAGTGTCTGCAAGACAGTACAAGGTTTGTTTGGATAATTAGTGTTTTGATCCCTATCTGAAACCTACTATTTATATTGGTAAAAACTAAACTCTTATAATTTGTAGTTTGTCCTGAAAATTTCCCTTTCTAAACGAAAACTCTAGTATTTGCTTGTTCTATTTTGTAGATAGTATAGTGATGATTTTATTTCTGAATCTTGCTCGTTATTTAGTCAAATTGTCTTTTCTTTGCATAATTATGTTACAAAAGCTGTCTTTGTTATTTGTTCATCCTGAGATCTTGTCTTATGCAGGACTGTTCGTACAAGTGCTGCGCTTGCACTTGGGAAACTCAGTGCTCTCAGTACGAGGGTTGATCCTCTAGTCAATGACCTCCTATCTAGTTTGCAGGTGGTACTTACTGTTATGCTTTTCATTACCACTGATCTTCATAAAGATTTGCTGATGTTGGCATGATATTTCAGGCATCAGATGCTGGTGTCCGTGAGGCAATCCTCACAGCTTTGAAAGGAGTCATAAAGCATGCTGGAAAGACTTTGAGCAGTGTTGTTAGAACTCGTGTATATAGTCAGCTGAAAAATTACATTAATCATGATGATGACCAAGTTAGAATATCCGCTTCCAGTATATTGGGAATTATGTCACAGGTCTGATTCATATATCATAGGTTTTATAAATACTAGTTATATCCTCTACATAACTAAGTTTTAACTCAATCAACAATTTGAAGGGGTTTTATTGCTCACATTTCGCATGGGAATCTATTCCCTCCTATCTTTATCCAGTTGTAGTTGCTTGTTTTTAAATTGTACCGTATAGCAAATTTTTTCTCTCTTACTCTTCAGAAACTTTTGATTTAGAAAGTTATCTTCCCTGACATCGGGAGGTGGAAGTTTTGATAGGAACAATATATTCTTCCCTTTGTTGGTTGTATAGCATAAGATGTCTATATTCAAATAAAGCAAATTCTTCCTACCCTTATTTTTTCTCTTCTTCCTGTGAAAGAAGTGTTTCTGCTTACCTCAAGTATTTTATTACAGTACATGGACGATACTCAGCTTTGTGAGCTGCTACAGAACCTTTCTGATTTGGCCTCTTCAACAAGCTGGCGTTCTAAGCATGGGTCAGTACTTACCATCTCATCCTTGCTCAGACACAATCCTTCTTCAGTTATTATATCTCCAGAGTTTCCATGTATCATAGACTCCCTTAAAGCTGCCTTGAAAGATGAAAAGGTAATACAGTTTAAACCCTCCTAGTTTTACTTTCATATTGTCAATTGCTGAATTCTAACTGCCTTCTGCAAATCAGTTCCCACTCCGTGACACTTCAATTAAGGCTTTGGGAAGGCTTCTACTTCATCAAATTCAAAATGATGCTTCTAAATCTGCTTTGAATGTGGATATTGTATGTTCCATAGTCTCTGGTATGCATGACGACTCTAGTGAAGTCAGAAGAAGGGCATTGTCAGCTCTTAAAGCAGTTGCAAAAGTATGCTAGGGAGATTGTTATTGTAAATTCTTGGATTTGATCAGCCAATTGTGATGAAGGTTTAGAAACTTAAGCATGGTACATTCTATTGCAGGCAAATCCCTCATACATTGTGGTCCATATTGCAATTGTTGGCCCTGCACTTGCTGAATGTATGAAGGACAGTAGTAATCCAGTGAGACTCGCTGCAGAAAGATGTGCTTTGCACACTTTCCATTTGACAAAAGGTATTTTCCTTTCTTGAATACAATATCTTCGACTTAAATGCTTTCTTGGATATTTTTAATATAACCTATGTGGACTGGATTTTTGTGTGTTCTACTATTCTAATGGGCCATTTTGTTCTGTAATTTTACTTTCCCAAAGTTACTCTTGTCTGAGCAAGAACATTATGCGGTTTGCTAATTTAATGACAATTTATTTTCAGGTCCAGAAAATGTATCAGCTGCTCAAAAATATATCACAGGCTTGGATGCCAGACGACTTTCCAAATTTCCTGAGCAAAGGTAATTTTTATGACCTTAACCTCTTCCCTTTGCTCTGTTGTGATATGAGTGTATGGTTTATGTTGGCTATATTTGGTTGTATTTGTTGTTGCAAATTGCAATGCATGTATACATCCCATGATTCATATATTTATGACCATGCAGTGATGACAGTGAAGACAGCGAAGATGACTCCACAAGTGGCTGAAATTGGGTTGGTTGATCATCTTCATCTTTTAAGTGGTTCAAGGGTAGAGTTGTTATACCAGGCGATAATTTGACTTTATATCCCTTATAGGGATCTTCATTTGTCAGCAGGGTTGTTTAGCTTTTATACATACGTATACATCGGAAGATTTGAGATTTGATGCCCAAATTTTTGTTGCTTGGGTATAGTTTATACTTCCAAGTGGATGAAAGCTTTAATGTATCGTATATACATAGAAGACAAGCCTATGGCATACCTTTTGGCGGTACTACAGTTGTCAACCCAAAATTACTACAATATTTATTCTGCAATGCAGATATTCTTGCTTATGGGAAGCATATTTTCAACCTACATCCATCTCTGGCAGGACTGTTATATTGAGTGTTATGGTTATTAGTTGCTAATGGCACTCATGGTGGGGTCTCTTTTTTCTCTCATCTCTACTGGTGACCTTTGGCTATAAAGTTGTTCTCTCGTCTCCATTGCTATATTTCAGTCCTTTGATGTGTTTCAGAGTTTTTTTTTTTTTTGTTTTTTTTCCCTGCCTGGGTTGATTGGCGTGTATTGGTTTTGGTGGCCCCCGTTCCTAATTTCTACTCTAGGTTTTTGGATGTAAATATGGCTAATGATCTGGTGTCGGATTTGGAGAATTTCTGAAATGCTTGAAGCGAAAATTGTAGACGATGATGTTCAAGAAGGATTTCATCCTATAGTGAGTTCTTACGTCTAAATCCTTCAGAAAGTAGACAGCCAAGATAGGTTTTTCCCTTGTTTGGCATTCTGTCCCAAACTTCATCTACATCGGAGCTTACGGACAGTCTATTCTTGTTTCGGTTTTGCAATGTGGTTGGTATGAGACTACTTCTAGAGGGCAGACCCTGAAACTGAAAACCAGCTTGTTGGCACTTGAGTGGTGGCGGGTGACTGCCCCGGACTAATTTTCAGTTCTCAGGCCAACCATTCTTGGTTCAAGTTTGGAAGCCTCCATTTCATTGCTTTACGCAAAAGGTGGGTGGGTAGATGGGGAGAGTTTTGGGGAAGTAAATATGATGATGAGATAGCTTTGAAGAAGAAAGGCTCAAGTTCATGAGGATTTGGTTTAATCGACTGGAGTCCTAAATTAAGCGGTTCAGGCCAAAACTAGAACGAGATTTTTAAAAGCTCCAATCTTTTATTTAACTGGAATAAGCCTCCTAAATTAAGTTGGGACGGTTTATTATGTTCGAATGCCTGAATTAAATCATCCTTAGTATAAACTTAAGCAGCCTCTGGTGGAATAGAGAGGTTTTCAGCCATACTGTACAGAAGATTTAAAGAGATCGAAATGGAAATTAGTTAGTGGTGTCTGAAATTTCACAATGGTGAAATCAATGGCTCTTTGGTGTCTCCACCTGAGCTGATGCTTGAATTCCCATTGCTCTTTGCAACATGAGGTATAAGATTATTTCCACGGTTTTTAGCAATCAGCTTAAAGTTGTGCTTGATCAGGTCCTATCGGATACTCATCGCTTGTTCTGATAATTTTTGGAATATTTTTCAATATCTTAAATCAAGTCGGAAACATTTAATGGTTGTGGAGTTGGATGCGGCTAAAGCTATGACGATTGGTTGGAACGGAAATTTGTCAGGTTAGCTAGCTGATTTACAACTGTATTTCTTCGGCCAAGCATGAAGCTGTTCTCAGCCATGGGCTATATTGCCTGTCAAGGGGGCTGAGGCAGGGTGAACCCTCTTCCCTTATGTACTCATCATCTATGTAGAAGCTTTTTCAGCTAGATTGCGGCGAGGGGGGCTTTGGCATCTTAATATCTTGCGTGGAGGTCCAATATTCCAAATCTTGCTGACAACTGCATCGTGTTTTCCCATGCCGCAAGGAAGGCAGTTTTAGATCGAAGGTTGTTAGCAAGGATTCTGAGTTGTCGACCAAATGGAACAGTTATTCCAACAGGTATTTTTTTGAGTTGTCGACGCGTGCAATCGAATGGAACGGCCAACCAGAATTTGCCAAAATCAGGTTACTTGTAACTACAGTTAGTAAGTAAAACAAAATCACTTTAGGGTGTTTCCTTCCCGTATCGATGGCCTTCTTTTGGGATAGATGTTGAGCCCCGCTTTTGGAGTTCAACTATCATTTCTAATACTAACGTTGTGTTTGGTTGCAGTTTTCAGGGGGCAGAGACAGAAGGAGACAGAACAGAAGAGAAGGAACAGCACAGAAACTGAGGACAGTTAGGTGTTTGGTTATGGTAGACGGAACAGATA
>JANZLF010000220.1:14143307-14155981 GCA_026546835.1 Erythroxylum foetidum | reverse complement strand
TAACTCATATTAATCAATGTCAAGTTAATTAATGTTAACATAATTTACTTAATTACTCTAATCATGCTTAATTACATTAAAAAAAATTTTTGGGGCTAACATTTGGGCTAGATGTGATGTAGTCAATCTAGTAGGAGTTGACATTTTAACCATACTCTAAACCAAGTGGGGTATAGATGGTGAAAGGATGAATTGTATGGGAACATTGTCTATGGAAGTGTTCGTAGTCAAACTGTTGGACCCTATTTTGTCCAACTATTGCTCTGATACCAAACAATATTGGCGCCAGGGTCAAAGTACCTATTACGAGGCTCTAATTTTTCAAAAATTTCAAACTTTGGAAAAATTTTAGCTTCAGCAGTGGTGGGTTCGCCATGGCAAAATTCTGGCTTCGTTGCAATGAAGTATAAAGGTCAAGCAAAATGACCCTTCAGGAAAATTACACCGCGGCAAAAGTCTAGCTTCAACGCGACAAAGTCCCCTAATTTTTAACACAGAAACCCTTTCGAAAAGGTTCGCCACGGCGTACTTTGGGCCTTGCTATGGTGAAACCTTTGGACATAACCCAGATTACCAATATTTAACACAAAACATACATACATTCATATAATTCTTTCAACATAACCATTTTAACAAAGAAATTAACTATGAACATATACAAACGAAACTTCTTGAATTCATCATTCCATTAATAAAGCAAAAGAGTTTGAAAAACTTTATTTACATATCAAAACCACACTATTGGCTTATTACAGAATACAAAATGCACATGATACAATTGAATGTTTATGTTTAATATGATTTTAAATACCAAAAGTTTCTAAACTAACTTAATTACTAAATATAGCTATCTTGGAGTTGCCAAATGCCTTGCAAGGTTCACAATTCTTTTATTATGTTTTTTCTTCACCTGCGGAGTGGAAGGTAATGGGGTGAGCTAGGAAGCTTAGTGGCTTATACATTTATAGCCATTGATAATGAGCCATACAGTTCAAACATATACATATATATTCTTAAATATACATCTATAACTTATTTTAGCTAGCAAGTCAACCATCCACAAATTCTAACTCAAATATTCATAGTCAAGGATGCCATCTCTTAAAACGTATCATTTACATTTAAGCATCATAACATACCATTCAATTATGTATCAAACATGACAATTCAAAGATGCAATGCACAACAAATGGCTCGAAGGTTCCATGGAAACAAAATGGAGAAACCGAAGTTTACACCATAAACAAAATGAGTTTATTTTTGGAGCTCATATGTCACAAGCAGGCAGCCGGGAGAAGGCTCTTGTCAATGTGCACGTGATGAATAGAATGGTTCCACTCTTTCCCAAACAAAAGCAAAGTTCAACGCCTAACTCATTTCACACATATTCATACTTTTTATACTTTCCCATCTTTTCATTCATACAAAATTCCATCACATGTTGCAATGGCAAAACTTTATCATAATTCATAAATCGCAATGCATTTTCAATAATCACAATAATTCACTATCAAGCAAGTTAACATACAATATACATGCATTCAATTCAAGCAATTTAACATATAATCACCAATAAGACAAACTTGCCCATATTACACAATAACCATATATATATTACCCACCTTGAATTCCTTGTTTAAAGACTTACTCAAAGTTGCCTCTCCTCTTGAACCTCTTGCCTTCCTTGATTCCCTTTATCAATGACAAAAATTTTCATTCAATAGGAATACAATTTGAGGATCCATCTCTAAGATAAACTCTAAATACTCAAACTCTTCCAAAAATCCAAACCTTTAGGTCAATTTCCAATGATCATTCAGATCAATTAAATGAAGAAATTTGGTAACACTTCCTTCTAGAAATATGTTCCTCATTTGCTTAAGTTTATAATGAAACTAAAATCATTCAATTTGTTTTAGAAAAATGAAAGTTATACCCTAAACATATTTGGACTGTTCTTAAGCCGAAACAATATTTTGTGCTCAACTTCCATCTAGAAATTTGAATTCTTAGAGACAGAATTAAAACTCTATTTTTTCATGCAAATTGTAGGCCTATGACTCTAGTTACTCCAAATCAAAAATTACTCCATTTGGATAACTACAAAAAATGTTATAGATAAAATATAAAGAAATGTTTGAGCTGTGCAGGAGAAACTTTGCCGCGACGAACCAAAGAGTTAGTCGCACTGCGGCGAACCAAAAAATTGTCTGCGACAAATTTTTGCAGAAACGCAACTCTTCTCCTAAAATTTTCTAGATTCTTACTATATTAAACCCCATTTTACTTCTAACTATCACATAAACATTCTTCATTCATCAAATCAAGAAAATTGATGCTTATACTTGTTTAACTTCAAATTCTTCAAACATCATGAAACCCTAGCATGTTTTCTCTTCTTTCTCTCCTTCTCTTCTTCTCCACAAGAATCTCTCTTTTTCCCTTAAATTTTTGTTTTCTTCCTTCTTTTAATACAAGACAAATTTTCTTCTTTGACTTATACCCTTCCTTTAAAGCCTTAAGTCTTATACCCTTAAGTGATCTTCCAAAAATACCCTTGAACATTCTTGCTTCCTTAACATTTTAATTTAATTAACCTATGCCATATAATCTTACTAACATTAACATAATAATTAACTCCACAAAATAATTCCATAAATATCTCATAATTAATTTAAATCATGCTTATTTATTAAGAAAAAAATTTGGGGGCCAACATTTCTCCCTCTCTTAAAAGAATTTTGTCCTCGATATTCTTATTTAATTGATCAGGAAGGCCGGATGTTCCTCCCTTTCCCATTTAACTTCATCCCTTGAATAATTTCTTTCAAATGACCCTAGTCTATAGACTCACTTGGTCATTCAATCCGTCATTTGGTCATTTACTTTCTTAACTAGTTCCTCATTATGTTTCAAATTACTCACAATTTTTTCCACTTCTTGTGTCAATAACACCAATGTCATATCATATCAATATGTCTTAACATACTCACATATATCACATTACAAATCTAAGACATGTTTTATCAATAACACTAACTTATAATAATTTCATGCAGACCAATTCATATCGGGCTTAGCCAATCCTTTTTCCTAGCCTGAGCACACATTGATAAGGGAATACTCTCAAAGGCAATTTATCCTTCGCTTAATAATTGATATCAATGTAGTGTTAGTACACATAACTCTTATGTTTATCTCACTTTACACCATACCTTCGATGTTGATCCAACAACTCTTTTATTCTTTTTTAATCACTTAATTTCTATTACAGATTCATTTCACTCCTCAACAATATCCTTTGAATCAATCCTAGCCTCAAATCATTTTAGGCGTTATTTTAAATGTAAGGGCAGACGAATCCTTTTGTCGTAAAATGCCCCATACAATAATCTAATGACATCACTTCGATTATGATTGTTATGCTTAAAGTCAGTCACAGCTGTACATGGATCTCATATTCCTATGAAATCCAAAATATAAGCTTTAAGCATATCTACAACAGTCAAGACTATTAGTAACTCACAAGTGTGGTCATTAGCTTCTACCTCCTTAACTATGAAATGCTATCTTGGCGTATTCTTATTAGGAAGTATAGGTTAAGTTTTTATTTACGGTTATCTAATAATCTCTTTGCTTAATCATCTTTATCAGTACATATACTTCTTATTTCAATCAGAAAGCATCATTTTCCAATTCAAACTCAAAATTTGTATTCATTTCCAATTTCTTAGTAAGATTCACAATTTTTGAATCTTCAATTTGGCCTTTGTTCATGTGAAACTGATTTTAATTTTCAGTGCAGCTAATAATGCTTCATTTTGCCCAAATTCAACTCCATTATGCACTAGATTTGATAACCTCAATATCCAAATTTGTGATACACTGCTATTGAATTTTCTATTCAATGCATCTGATTACAACACTAAATTACTAGTATAGTACTCATTTGTACAATCATAATCCTTCAAATAACTCTATCTATTGTCTCAGTCTCGTATTCAATTCTTTCAACTTAATATTTACCTCAAAATTAAATGATCTGTATATTTCAGAATGTTTTTATAATTATAATGTCTCCAAACTTTCAAAACAATCACTATTACAGTAAGTTTCAATTTATGTATCAAATAATCAACCCATGAGATTTCAATTGTCTCCATACATATGAAATCACTTTATTATGTTGCATTGGATTTTATCCTAATCTCTTATACAACATCATTGTATACTATAAAATGTCCAAATCCAGAAGATATAATTAATATCGGTGTTACAATTCCTAAAAAATTCTCTTTACTTTCATTACTCATATGATTTACACGTTTTTCCTGAAGTACTCAAAATATTCTTCTCAACTTTTCGAATACATTTAATAGATCCTTAAATTTTGCTTGGATCTTTGTAATATTTAATACCATAATACTGTCCGAGCATTTGTTAACTCAAACAAATATTTCCAAAGTTTCATATACCCATAATTAGTTCTCATAATTCCTTAAATAACTAATTCCTCAATTAGGTAGCACTGTCTCACATTATTTTCAATTTTCCAATTGACTTGCTTTCTTGAATGATTTTCTCAATTCATTCGATTTCCTCTGATTTTCCATTGACTTATTCTACTGTTTGCTCATTCATACTAATTTTTCCACATATTTTAATTTATTTTCAATCTTAACTTCCTGTGTTTGTAACACATTCATCAGGTCAAATTTATATCTCCCGAACATATTTACACATAATATAATGTGGACCTATATACTCCTCATATTAGCAATTAATGTCTCCTTAAATTGAAGAACCCACTCACATAATTGGATACTTTACATCAAACAAAATACATACATTCTCAGTAGTATATTCCACATCTTATCCTTGAGTCTCCGCTAGGGATACGACTCATATATTTACTTTTAAATCATTACATATTCAATTTTGATTTATTCATTCATTGATCATCCTTAATATAAACTATCTGATATGCTTAACCTAATTCAGCGAAGCTCTTCTTCAAAAGAATGTCTCTTTCTACTATCATCTATACTGTTCATGCAATGTTTATCACTCAACTATTATCATCATCGCATTATCAACCATTCTTAATACCTCAAGAAGACCAATTTCTATCTTTCTTACAAGGTCATAATGTTCTAATTACCATAACTCAATGAAGTAGCAAACATAATTACTACTGCATATGCTTAGGTGTGTATCATCAAAGTCATCCCATTTTGCCCAAAGATTTATATCCAACAATTCACTAATTTATATCTTATACTAATAATATGTCAATCACAGTTGATTCCGAACAAACTCTGAATATTGTATGACTATTCAAAAATTTACTCCTCCATAGTAGTTACTTTTTCAACAAAATCATCTATATCATACTTCCATCGTGTTACTCTGATTCATCTCATGATTTTATATATAGGGATCATAGATTACTTCCTATACCATATCCAAATATAGATCTCATGTACTCAATCACATTATTCACCAATGTAATCGTATTATCGGATATGTATGCATAACAACTGGTCAACATAACCTTGAGAACTTCTACATATATCACTGCCATTTGTTTCATTTTCCCTACGTATTTTCTTAATCAATTTAGAATTATATAGACACATAGCCATCTTGAAATTCTGATCTCAGTTCACTAGCACAACCTTACTTTAAATCATAATTTTGTGTTTAATCCTTTAAATTCCGCTTTGTTTGTACACCTTAGAGTTTGTCTAAGATTTCACTATACTCTTCAACTTTACAAGTATTCTTTCTACACTTACAGAGCCTCTTCAGGTCTCTCTCACAAAGTATTCTTTATCTGCTTTCTTAGACTCTCCAAGCTCTAACCTTTCTTTCTTTTGAAAAGATATTTTTTGAGCTTCACATTATAGATGTATTTGCTCTCTTTCTTTAGGACTTGAATACAGAGTTTCTAAGTATTATACAATCAAATTTTCTCTCTTGTAAAAATGTTATTTAGTTTATGACTAAAACTAGTATTTAAAGCCTAAGTCTTCAACTGTCTTTTTGAGAAACTGTTTCTTGAATCTTCTAGAAACCATAATTAGTTGAGTGCTATAACTAACTCCAACTAACTAACTGACTGACGTTCTAGAATAGTTTCCTTTGTATCGTCTAGTACTATACTTCTTCTGGTATCACGATTCTTCTGTTGTCACGCTTCTTCTGGTGTCAACGTGTATCTTCTTATGATGACGTGTATCTTTTTATGATGACATGTATCTTCTTATGATGACGTGTATCTTCTTGTGTCGACGTGTATCCTCTTATGATGACTTTCTATATCTTTTGGTGTTGACTTTCTATATCTTTTGGTATTGATTTGGCATCTTCTGGTGTGACCATATATCTTCTGATTCTATATCTTCTGGTGTTGACTACGCATCTTCTGAGTTTGACTATGTATCTTTTGGGTTTGACTTCACGTCACTTACATTTTTCTGCACACTTAACAAACTTATCAAAACAATTCACAAACTTATAAGATTATTATTATTTGATTGTCATCAAAATTAATATAAGTGAAGTCTTCTTGACTTAACACTATGCATTCCAAGCTTAGGAAAAACCTAAGCTCTGATACTACGAGATGTTGGACCTCGTTTCTAGAGTCTAACTATCGCTCTGATACCAAACAATGTTGGCACCTCGGTCACAGTACCTATTATGATGCTCTGATTTCCCAAAAATTTCAAACTTTGGAAAAATTTTAGATTCAACAGCGGTGGGTTCGCCGCAGTGAAATTTTGGCTTCACCACGGTGAAGTATAAAGATCAAGCAAAATGAATTTTTGGGAAAAATATACCGCGGTGAAATTCTAGCTTTGTTGCTGCGAAGTCCCCTAGTTTTTAACACAAAAAATCTTTTAGAAAGGTTTGTCGCGGCGTACTTTAAGCCTCGTCGTGGCGAAACCTTCGAAAAAAGCCTAGATCACCAACATTTAACACAAAACATACATACATTCATCCAATTCTTTCAACACAACCATTTTAACAAAGAAATTAACTATGAATATATACAAACGAGACTTCTTCAATTCATCATTCCATAACTAAAGCAAAAGAGTTTGAAAAACTTTATTTACATATCAAAAGCCACACTATTGGCTTATTATTGAATACAAAATGCACATGATACAATTGAATGCTTATGCTTAATATGATTCTAAATACCAAAAGTTTTTGAACTAACTTAATTACTAAATGTAACTATCTTGGAGTTGCCGAATGCCTTACAAGGTTCACAATTCTCTTATTCTGCTTTTTCTTCACCTGTAGAGTGGAAGGGAATGGGGTGATCTGTGAAGCTGAGTGGCTTATACATTTATAACCATTGGCAATGACCCATATAATTCAAACATATACATATATATTCATTCATATACATCTATAACTATTTTAGCTAGCCAGTCAATCATCCACAAATTCTAACTCAAATACTCATAGTCAAGGATGCTATCACTTAAAGCATATCATGTACATTTCATAATATTCAATTATGTATCATACTTGACAATTTAAAGATGTAATATATAATAAATGGCTCGAGGGTTCCACAGAAATAGAATGGAGAAACCGAAGTTTACACCATGAACAGTATGAGTCCAATTTCGGAGCTCATATGTCACAAGCATGCAGTCAAGAGGAGGCTCTTACTAACGTGCACGTGATGAATAGAATGGTTCCACTCTTGCCCAAACAAAAGCAAAGCTTGATGCTTAACTCATTTCACACATATTCATACTTTCCAATCTTTTCATTCATACAAAATGCCATTACATGTTTCAATGGCATAACTTGATCATAATTCATAAATCATAATGCTTTTTTAACAATCACAATAATTCACTATCAAGCAAGTTAGCATACAATACACATGCATTCAATTCAAGCAATTTAGCATATAATCACCAATAAGACAAACTTGGCCATATTGCACAATAACCATAAATATATTACCCACCTCGAAATCCTTGCTTAAAGACTTGCTCAAAAGTGCCTCTCCTCTTAACCCTCTTTCCTTCCTTGATTCCCTTTATCAATGAAAAAAATTTCCATTCATTAGGAATACAATTTAAGGACCCATATCTAAGATAAATTCTAAATACTCAAACTCTTCCAAAAGTCCAAACCTTCAGGTAATTTTTCATGATCATTAAGATCAGGTAAATGAAGAAATTTGGTAACACTTCCTTCTAAAAATATGTTCCGCATTTTCTTAAGTTTCTAATGACACCAAAATCATTCAATGTGGTTTAGAAATCTGAAAGTTATACCCCATACATATTTGGAGTACTGTTCTTATGCTGAAACAATATTCTATGCTCAACTTCCATCCAGAAATTGGAATTCTTAGAAAATGAATTAAAACTCTATTTCTTCATACAAATTGTATTCCTATGTCTCTGGTTTACTCTAAATGAAAAATCACTCTATTTTGATAACTGAAAAAAAAGTTATGGCTAAAATACCAAAACATGTTCAAGCTGTGCAGGAGAAATTTCACTGCGGCGAACCAAAGAGTTAGCCGTGGCGAACTAAGGAGACTTTGCCACAACGAACCAAAAAGTTGCCCATGGAAAACTTTCGTCAAAACACAACTCTTATCCCAAAATTTTCCATATTCTTACTCTATTCAACCCCATTTTACTTCTAACTATCATATAAATATGTTTCATTCATCAAATCAAGAAAAATGATGCTTATACTTATTTAGTTTCAAATTCTTCAAACATCTTGAAACCCTAGCTTGTTTTATCTTCTTTCTCTCCTTCTCTTCTTCTCCATGACACTCTCTCTTTTTCCCTTCAATTTTTGTTTTTTTCCTTTTTTTAATACAAGATAACTTTTCTTCTTCCACTTATACCTTTCCTTTAAGGGCTTAAGTCTTATACCCTTAAGTGATTTTCCAAAAATACCCTTGAAAATTCTTAATTCCTTAACACTTTAATTCAATTAAACTATGTCATATAATCTTACTAACATTAACATAATAATTAACTCCACAAAATAATTCCATAAAGACCTCATAATTAATTTAAATTATGCTTATTTATTAAGAAAAAATTCAGGGGCCAACACAAACCACTAATTTTTTGTTCAATTAGAAGTCAATATGTGTTGCTAAATGTTGCTCATGACTTGCTTGAATTAAGTGCTAATTCAAGTGGTCAACATAACTAGGAACCTAATGAGTCACACAAACTAAAGATGCAAAGAATGAGTAAAATGGTTTTGGATGGGGATCCAAGAAATGAGACATGCATGACTAAGTTACACAAATGTGATAGTTTAGGGCCATTTGATTATTAATCATATGATCCATGTGAATTTTGCTTACTAGGTAAGGTGACAAAATTACCCTTTAATAAGCAAGATGATAAAATTACCCTTTAAAGAAGGGGTGGAAGTTTCATGTTAAATTAAGTGGGATTAAAAGCCACTTAATTCCCATTAACTCTCCATTGATGTTGGGGGTTAAAGGAAGGCCAAAGGGTGTAAGAAACATCAATTTTCAAGTAAGTGTTGTGTGAAAATGAGATTTTTTTGGGTGAAGTGTTCATCTTCTTTTCTCACTCTCTACAAACACTCTCTCAAAGAATACATCGCAAAGCTAGCACTTTGTGTGTGCTATAGCCATTCTTCCTAAGAGGTTTCAGGCTTCACTCTTCACGTAGATATCATTAGAGATTTCCACCTTTGTTCGTTCTGGTTTACGACAACCTAAAGAGGTGAAGACAACGAAGAATGAAGGAGATTGTAAGGTACACATCTTAAGTTCGTGTTTTGTTAAAATTACATCTAATAGCACTTGAAAGTCCCTAGTTTTTTTAGTTTTTTTTTATATTTTCACTGTTGTTTTCTATTTTTGATGCATGTGATGCAATATCAAAACCCAACATTGTACATATTGATGACAATGTTTGAAGGTAAGTCAATTATGCTCAATTCATGTCATTGACACATTCACAAAATGCAAAATCATGCAACAAAAATGTACACAATGCTAACACAATCGTAAACTAACACCATGCAAATGTAATTTCATATGCAAATGATATGCAAGTGTATATATTTCTCCACACTTGAACAACATATTATCCTCATTATGGAAAAGATAGGATAAAAAAACACACACAACAAAAAAAATAAAAATAATATAAACAACAACAAGAATACTTATGGGTATTGTGGTGTGGTGATGGCATTAGAGAAGGAACTTGGATACACCATTTTTTTAAAGAAAGATTAAAATTCATTAACAAAAAATATAGTTAAGAGTTTACAAGATGTCAAGGGAGATATCTGTTAAAACAAGATAATAGCAGTAAATATTTAGTTAGGAAAAACATAAAAGTAATTAAGAGAAATAGAACTAGAGAATGTTGACGTTCCTGGGAGTGCTTATTAATGCCATAAGCTCTTTGACACTATTGAGATTTCTAGATATAAGAATATCTATAGTCTTAGTCTTAGATTCAAAATTCCATATATTTCTCTCTTTCCATACAAATTGGACCCACATCCTAGCGACTACTATATGAGCCGAAATAAGGGGAGTTTTTTGAGTTACCAAGTACTTTGGTAATAGTGAAAGTTCTCGTGGGTAATCCAACAACATCACATTAGAACAACTTTCCATACCCAATTAGTCACCTCACACATAAAAAATAAGTGATCGCTAGTTTCTTCCTAGATTTGAAAGGAGCATAGTGGATTAATCTCAAATATCTAATTCGATCAGCCGTATTCAACCTATTTTGTATAGTGAGCCATAATAGAAAAGAGGTTCATGGGGGGATCATTTTGTGATAAATGATTCAATGCCATAACACCTTTGGTTTCCTTACCAAATGACTTTATTTGATAATTTGTGAGTTGGCCTATTATGCCAAATGAAAGTACCCTGAGTGAGAGATAGAGAATAAAAAGGTTACAAATGTCGAAGATTATCTGGCAAAATCCAGTACCCTCCGTTGATGAAGGAATCCATTGTAGTATGGAAAGTAAAATTGACAGTATCTATAAGGTAGCACCCTACTCTCGCAGGACTCGAACTCGACATCGTGGGTGATATCCAAATCCGTGCCATACGAGGGTGGCATGCTAGAGCACTCGAATAGTCAAAACTCAATACAAATTTTTTTAAAACAACCAACATATACACATTTTGCAAAAAAATCAATAACCAAATCCAGCCCACTTTATTTCATAAACATTTGCATTAACAACATTTCAACCATTACATAAATCATCATAATTTCACTTTCCACTTGGGCCCATTACTGAGACAAAACACTTATAATCATAATATTAGTACACTTCATAATCAATTACAGACCATTCCACTTTGGAAAGTTATTACAAATGGAAATCTTCAATATACATACATGTTACAATAATTGCGGAAGACTCAAATCGATACAAAAATAAGAAAATACAAGTGCAGATACAAACTGATCTTGACCTGTATCCTTTACTTGTGTGCGATAGGGATACTCCCGTTTATCTAACGGGGTATTCTTTTAATTTTAAAAAAATATTTGCAAATTTTGGGTGAGTTTTGCCAACTTAATGAGTGACCATCATCGATGGCTCACCCAGTCATATAACACATAATTCACATTCACATCATTTCATATCACACACATTCAATACACTTTAATCATTCATATTATGCATATGCAGTGCACATGAGACTCACTTTCCAATTATTATTATTGTTGTGACCGAGTGTCTATACTGTTCCATATAGGGCTCATTGATAACTGTCCCATATAGGGCTCATTAAACGTTGAGCCTGAGGCTCTGAATCACTTTTGAGCTTGAAGCTCTTTTTCACTCATTGAGCTTTGAGCTCTGATCGGTGGCTACTCTAGTTATAACTGCCATTATGTTTTATGCATTCATGAAATGAAATGCATCAATTACATGATCCCATTCAATCACATTCCCATATCATCATACCTTAGTCCGACATTCAACATTAAGTTAAGAAAACACTTCCATTCATATGCAAATGCACATTCAGAACACATTTATCATCAAACTATGGTCCGGCATCTAACAATCAAAGTATGCAAACTTATTTCATCTCATTCACATACAAGTAGCACTTCAATATACCAATCAAACATCACAATCATCAGACCTTCTGTCTGGAAACTAATACAATCATTCATTAGTCAATTAATACAAAAATTCAAACTAAATAAACAATGAGATGAGACCATCTAGGTCTACTAACAGTATGCTCCAGATTAGCATTAGCTTCCATGATCCGGAAACATCTGGATGGAGACGTTCTATCCTATATCAACATTATGTAAAACACATATTACACACACATTATTAAATGCCCAATCACGTAAGCATTCAACTTTACACATATGTATGTGTATAATGTATAATGCATGCTCAATGACAATCCCGGGTATATTTTCTAAATTCATATCTCATGCTCATTCCCATTTCATAACTCTTATATGTCTAATTGAACTTAGATTTACAATTTATTTTCACAAGATCATTCTAAATTTTCCATTCAATCTTTACCCTTTTTATGTGTCTAGCTTATTCATAAGCTTACACCTCAAGAACACTTGGTCACTCTATATCATATCTCAATTTCTCGT
>JANZLF010000220.1:14116833-14129425 GCA_026546835.1 Erythroxylum foetidum | reverse complement strand
CCTCTCTCATGTAGTCCTTTTGTATTAGGTTTTGATGTGTTCCTAAGGGAAATGTTGAAAGGCACAATGTAGACATTTGGTGATTATAAAACGTTATGAGGAAAAGTGGATTTAAAATATTGTGATCTTCTTATGATGCTTTTTAAGTAACTTGTGATACCATGCCATTGGAAGTGAATGTAGTCATCAAACGTAGCTCGTCCTTATCGTAGGATATGTGCCGGGGTGATCTTCGGGCGTCCCGGTATGTACCCTGAGGTAAGGGGTGCTACAAGCAAGGTATAGACACCATTAATATTCAACCATATCTCTATTCAAGGACACAAAGGATGTTATTGACTAATTTGTGAAAGAACTCATGAAGCAAGGATTTATTCAACACAGTTACTATCTTTATGGCTCTCTAGTTGTTCTTGTTAATAAAAAGTATAATTCGTGGTGCATGTGTATGGAATATTGTGAATTAAATAAAAAAACGATTAAAGATAGGTTTACAATACTACTAATTAAAGAATTATCATATGAGTTACATGGAGCTAACTAGTTCACTAAACTAGAATTACGATCGGTGTATCATTAGATTTGGATGCACCTGGAGGACATACAAAAAAGGGCATTCAAAATGCATGACGACCATTAAGAATTTTTTGTCATGCCGTTTGGTTTAACAAACGCCCCATCAATATTTCAACGATTGATGAATGAGTTATTCAAACCACATATATGGCATTTGATTTTAGTGTTTTTTTACTGATGAATGAGTTATTCAAGCCACATATGTGGCATTTTATTTTAGTGTTTTTTTATTGATATCTTAATCTACAACCAATCTTTACAATTACACGTTGAGCATATCACCATATCCATGCAGATTTTGAAAGACAATCAACTAGTTCTATGAGGGAACAAATATCTATTTGGAGCATGCCAGATTGAATACTTAGGTTACTCTATTTCAAAGGCCAGAGTGACTAATTCTAGGCAGGTGAAGACAATTGTATAATGGTTAGAACCTAGAAATATTAAAGAGCTTCGTGGCTTTTTAGGAATCACAGGATATTGCTGAAGATTTATAAAGGGTTATGGATCGATTGCGAAACCATTAACAAAATTATTGAAAAAGGATAAGATAGTTCATTAGGAATGGTAGCAAGAGGAAAGAGTGGCATTCGAAAAATTGAAGGATGCAATTTCATTAGCTCTAGTGTTAGCTCTTTTGGATTTCTCAAAACTATTTATGGTGGAAGTAGATGTGAGTGGATTAGGGATCGAGGCTATTTTGTAATAGGAGGGCCATCCAATTTCTTGTTTTAGTAAATCATTAGGTAGAAAACATAAGGGGTTATCTACATATGAGAAAGAATTTTTATTCATGCTTAACGTAGTCAAATATTGGCATCATTACCTGAGTTACAAACCTTCCCTAGCTACTCAATTATGGCTTTGAAGTTCAATATAGGAGTGGGAAGGATAATGCAACTGCAGATGCCCTCTCAGGAATTACTAGTGCAAAACTATTGGTGTTATCTGTAACACAGTTGCATAGGGGACTGTTGAAGGATATTAAAAGAAGTTGGGAAGGGGATTAAGCAAGCCAAGACATAATTGAAAAGCTAGAGTTCAAAAATATAAAATCTACGACTTATGAATGGAAGGGAGGATTATTATAGTGGAAAGCCTAATTAGTGATGGGAAATAACAAGGCACTTAGTATAATTAGCATCAGCAATGATGATGGAATGGGAGAACATGCAGTTGTAATGACAACCATAAAAAAACTGCCAAATGTGTTCCATTAGAAAGGATTTGCCAGGGATGTTCATATTTATGTACAAAAATGTATGAAGTGTTAAAAAACAAACATAATAATGCAGCCCACTTGGGACTTCTGCAACCAATTAAAATTCTCAAGGGAAGATAGTATCAATATCATCCATAAAGAAATTTATAATCCATGATTAATCATAGACACCAATCACAGAACACACACACACACAGATATATATATATTCCTCATCAACTTACTACACAAATTTAACTTCATTTTTGTTTTCATTTTACTTCTAACTTTCACCTTAATTCTTTCTATTTCAAAATCTCTTATCCGTCAAAAAAACCAAAGCAAAACATGAATCTATCCACACTTCTCATTTACTACTTTAATTTTGTCTACCATTTCTAATTTAAAAATTTTCATAATTTGTTCTTTACTCATAACTAATCACCAAAATTTTCTCATTTAATAGTTCTAGTCTTCTAAGAAAAGTTTGGGGTCCAACACCATAAAGCCTTCAACTCTACAAGAAGTACAATACTCTCCTATGATGCATGAAATAAGGATAGAAAAATTGAATACAATTGCATAAACAAATTTTTTATCAACTGCTGCCAACTTTGCAACTTATCATAATAATAACCAAAACTAGAACAATCGAGGTAGATAAGGTGGGTTTAGAGGCAGAGGAGGTAGATGGAATGGGAATCGAGTTTTCTGTCAACTTTACCACAAACCTAGATATGAGGCACTAAAATGTCAAAAATAGTTTGATATGTCGTTGAAAGGTAATACTACACAATCATGGAAATAGAATAACTCCACTCATTAAAATACATAAAACAATGCACAAAGTTACCCCTAATCTTACTTGTCCCTTAGTCAACAAGGCTATCCCTATTCTAAAGCAGTTAATGATAGTACATAGTTTGCAGATAGTGAGGCTATAAATCATGTAATAGTAGAACTTAATAATCTTTCAATCAGCTTAGAGTATGGTGGCAAGGACCAACTTACTATCGGTTTCTCTACCTATTGCTAATGTAGGCTTATCTTATATACATTTCAAGACAATATACACCTCTTGCACTGAAACAAATCTTACATGTTCCAAATATAATAAAAAATCTACTGAGCATATCTAAACTTACAAAAGATAACGAGATTACTATTAAGTTTACTAATGTTAATTGTTTGTTTATGGATAAGGTAACAGGGAAGGTTCTTCCCAAGGGAGTGCTTCAGGATGGCCTATACATCTTTGAAGCTACCACACAATAAAACAAAACCATGCTAATCATACAAACACATACTGCTCTTAAGTCTAGTGATTCCCCTTTTTCAAAATACACAAATTTTTATTCCTCAAAAGATAGCCACTGTGAGGCAAATTTAGCACAAAAGAATGTTGATGTTTGGCATGCTAAACTAGGATACCCTTACAGCAGTGTATTGAAACAAATTCTGGGTTCAATGAAGTTCCATATTAATATAAACAATTTGTCCTTTTATGATGCATGTAAATAAGGAAAATTGCATAAATTGCCCTTTCAAACACATGACATAACAGCTCAAAATCCATTAAATCTCATATATTCAAATATCTAGGGACCCTCTCCATATCTCTAAACTAAAAGAAATTTACCTCATATTTGTTGATGCTTGTACCAGATTCACCTGGTTTTATCCCCTAAAACTAAAATTAGATATGCTGTTAGTTTTTATTAAATTCAAAGCTAATATTGAACTTCAATTGAACATAAAGATCAAAGCTCTTCACATTGACATGGGAGGGGAATACAAAGCCCTATTACCTTACCTTACATAACATGGGATACAACCACACTTTAGTTATCCTTGCACTCACCAACAAAATGGTGTTTTTAAAAGGAAACATCAACATATCACGGAAACAAACGTAGCTCTCTTATCTCATGCTCACATGCCCCCTACCTATTTGTTTGAAGCCTTTTCTATAGCTACCATTCCTTATCAATAACCTTCCATCTCCAAGACTCAACAATATCTCACCATTTAAGAAGTTGTATAATAAGCCATGAAACTGTCTCTATCTCAAAACATTTGGTTGCAGATGTTATCCTTATCTTAGATATTATTCTTACCATAAATTTGATTTTCATAGCAGCGAGTTCATTTTTCTTCGATATAGTTCAATGTAGTAAGGCTATAAATGCTTAAATAATCAAGGCAAGATTTTCATCTCTCACCGTGTAAAATTCAATAAGGAAGAGTTTCCATTTCCTCAACTTTTTCCCACACAATCAAGTAAAAATGCAATTTCACCAAGTCTTTCTATATCCACCTTAATCTCGGCTTCATCCTGTCAAAAGATAGTCTCAAATCACTCCTCTGAAGTAAAATGTTTTCAGTCAACAGAATCCTCTACAAATAGAAAGGTAAGCTCTCAAAATCCTTGTTCACTATTACATACATCCACACCAAACACTACAAACCTACTGAACAACCAAAGCACCTCAGTAATCCTATTTTTACATGAAACACTACACCTAACTCCATTTTACCATTACCACAAAACACTAATACTTTGAAAATTTGCTCTATGAGCGATATTTTTAAGCCTAAATTTTATTCTATTACTCTTTTTTCTACCCCACACACTGAACCCATGATAATATTATAAGCCTTAAATGATCCTATGTGATTTCAAGCTATGTAAGATGAATTTTTTGCTTTACAACAAAATCGCACATGGACACTTGTTCACTATGAGCCTCCTATGTGCAATCTTGGTACAAAATGGGTATTTTGGACTAAGTACAATACTGATAGCACTGTTTCTAAATATAAGGCTTATATTGTTTCCAAATGTTCAATCAAACCATTGGTGTTGAACTTTCGGAGACTTTCGGTCCAACTGTTAAAGCCTTAACAATTGAAGTTGTTATGTCACTTACTGTTTCCCATCACTGGGATATCTAGCAGATTGAAATTAACAATGCATTTTTGAATGATAATCTGTAAGAAACTATATACATTAGTCAACCATAAGAGTTTGAAAGCAAAACACAGCCACATCATGCCTGCAAGTTAGCTAAGGCCTAGATGGTTTAAAAAAAGCACCTAGGACTTATTTTCATAAACTTAAATATGCATTGCATCAGTGGGGCTTTCTCAATTCTAGGTTAAACACTTCCTTACTCTACTCTATTCACGCAATCAGAAGTCATTACAATACTTCCGATCTACGTGGATGATATATTAATCACAAGAAACTCATCTCAAGCAATCCACACAGTTAATAATCAATTACAGTCTCAATTTGCGTTAAAAACATTTGGAAGAATAAATCATTTTTTTTAGTTTTGAGGCTTACCAATATAACAATGGCTTATACCTTTCACAAAGCCACTATATCGAAGATTTGCCTAGCAGAGCCAGCATGTCCTCATATAAGCCTTGCTCCACACCAGTGACCACAGTAACCAAGCTATCACTTCATGATAGCACACCTTTTGAGCATTCAACTCTTTATTACAGCATTGTAGGAGCACTTTAGTACCTGTGCAACACCAGACCAATGATAAGCTTCATTGTAAATAAACTAAGCTAGTTCTTAGCAAATCATCTCAATACTCATTGTATTTCTTGTAAACGAGTATTACTTTACTTGAAAGTAACTTCAATTCTGGGATTGCATTTTCATCCTTCATCTACACTTCTGGACCTTGAAGCCTACACTAATTCAGATTGGGCTAGCTCTCTAGATGACAAGAAGTCTACCACTAATGGTTGTGTCTTCTTAGGGGGAGCCTTGTCTTCTGGACCTTCAAGAAGCAATCCTCAGTAGCTCGATCAAGTATCGAAGCTAAATACTTAGCTCTCTCGTAAGTGTATGCTGAACTTTTGTGGTTCACATCATTACTCTCTAGGTTGGGGTTTCCTTTTCCTCACAAACTGACTCTATGGTGCGACAATAATAGAGCTCGATTACTAGCTCAAAATTCAACATTTCACTCATGAACAAAAGACATAGAGGTAGATGTGCATTTCCCCAAGGATAACGTGGAAAAATGGATCTTTGGAAATCAAGTATGTGAATAGTAGATAGCAACTTACTGATATTCTCACGAAGCCTCTCACTTCAACAAGATTCAAACTTTTGGTTTCCAAACTAAACCTAGTTGAGAGTCCTAGGATTTGTTTGAGTGGGGCTATAAGACAAAAAAAGTGTAAAGGGCCTGGACTTAGATTCAGGTCAGTTTTACACTTTGGGCCTAAAATACAAAATGAAGCCCAACCATCATCAGATAAAATTGATGGTTCAGGAAATACAAGGAGACACCTGCAGCTAGTGAATAATTCATCTCAATTGATTGCCAGCACCCAACACAGCTAATATGAGTTGTCTTATTTTTTGTTTTATCATAATTCATCATAACTTTTGATTTATTTATGTTATTATTGTATGATTCAAATTCATTGTCCAAGAGTATATAAACAATCATGGAGATGAAATAAAATAACAATTCCTTTCATTAATGTTTTTAGTTATTATGTCATTGTTTCAATTCATAGCTCATGCAACCATATTTATTTCTATATATGCATACCCATCGTTCATTTCATAAATCAATAGCGCAATTCATGTGCAAACATGTAGCACTTTCTTAATGCAATTAACAAAACAATAAATGCATATGAATAAAGTAGTTGAAAATTTACTTATTTCCATTTCTTGAAAGAAACATTAATGACTTATTATTCAATTATAAAAATGTAAACCACCTTGAATTCCTTGTTTATAACTTGCTCAAATGTGTCTCTCCTCTTGCTCCTCTTGCCTTTCTTAATTTCCCTAACATACTCAAAAATCCTAATTCAATAGGGTTGAAAAATTGAAAACTCACAAAGCACATTCACTAAAATTGTTTCTAGAACACTTAAACATATGCATTTCCTAAACTTTATGAACCCCTTCCTAAAATCCAAAAGATTAAGTAAGACCTTACCTTGAATCTTCACCAAATGAAGAGATTATTAGCTTAAAAGGAAGCTCTTATCTTCCTCTACCTTTTTCCTTTCCTGTACAACCTTAAAATCTCTGTAGAAAGCTTAGAAAAAAAATGAAAACTAGCCCAACTCTCTTCTTTTCTCTCAAACCACCGAAACCTTACTTCTTTTCTTCTTGTTTTCGTATTTTCTCTTCTTCCTTCTCTATTTTCGTTTGTTTTCAAGAGCAAGACACATTTCCCTTTTCCCATTTTACCCTTAATGAGTTTCAAAAGCCCATTTTGGCCTTCATTTATGCCTTATGTCTTTTAATGCTTAAATGGCCTACCAAAAATGCCCTTGTACATCCTTATTAACTTAGCACTTTAATTCCATTAACCCATGCCATAAATTCTAATAACTTTGACATAATAATTGACTCCAAAAAATTGTCTATCAAAATCTCATGATTAATCTAAATCATGCTTATTCATCAAGAAAAATTTGGGAGCCAACATCATTGGCCTATCCATAAAACTAGACATTAATTTGTAGGATGTTTAATAGAGCTTGTTTAATCTCAAATGTATTAGGTTGCACTAGTTGTTTTGTAATCCTTTATTGATTTTCATTGACATGACTTCTTAAAGTCCATGAGGGTTCTTTGTTATCCTCCTTGGTTTCTTTATTCTACCATTAATGTCTCTATAGCTTCTTGGTGTCTTACTTCTCGAATCTCCCTCTCTTTCTTGGTGATGTCAGTAACTTGTGTATCTAAGAGTTTTCTTAAACTCCTAGTTGCCCTTATGTTCACATACCTATAATAACATAAGAAAATTAATAAAAATACTCAAATGAATGTAACTCAAACTGCACTAGATGTTAACTAATCAACCCCCAGAAATGACTCCAAAAAACTTGTTACAATTTATTTTAAAAAACTTTCTTTACCACAAGTATACAAATCGTATCTTATAGTATTAGAAGTTTCATTTGCAAAAGGATTCTATTCGTCATATAAAAATTTTTGGATACCTTTTTCAAGGTAAACAATATGATGAGTAACTAAGAACTAAAATAAAAATAAAAGAATTAATGATTGAATAATGAAAGAACTAGTAAAAAAGTTGATTAATTAATGATGAAAACTTAGGAATTACGTCTATGCTTATTTGTTTTCACTTCACTTTATTGATTTACTCATACTGGACTATAGATATCCAATAATTATGGTTATCCTCTCTCGAGATCTAACCAAGTAATCCAAATTAAATAGATAGAAACTAAATTGTAACCTCTCAATCTATAGAAGCTCTTCCTAACTATCCTATTATATTTGAAGCAATCTTATGGTTAACGAATAAACAATTAAGATCTCTTTTTGATTGACTATTAATTTGATGTTTATATGTCTATTATGGTACTGGATCTTGTTGGACAATACAATATAAATAATTCAATCTAATCTCTCAATTCAAATTGAATATAAAACAATAAACATCATAAAGTATATTCTATTAAATTAAGAATGTAACAGTTTAAAAAATAATTTAAGAGTAATCCATAAAGAAAGTTTAACAATCTATATCCAACATATATCCAAATTGATTCATCATTAACATTCAATAAAAAGCAAGTAAAAGAAAAGAAAAGAGGCTTGAATTCTGAATGTCTTCTCTTCTTTCACCTTGAGTTAGAAAATTTTGTAAATTGTGATCTTCTAGAATTTCCTCTGTTTAATCTATGTTTTAGAGTTTACAGTCACCTCTTTGATGCTTTCCTTTTCCTTTTTTTAAATAATTTTGAGCCTCTTAAGGTTCTTTTTAGGATTTTCACATTTGTTTTGTTCCAAAAACAACATCAAAACATAAAACATATAAAAATTTATGACCTAGAATTCTAGCAGTTTCATAATCATACATAGTGCACAGTTATGCACGGCTTCATTACCTCTTTGTCACATCATGCATGGCTTCACCAAAACTCCTGCTATCTTCCTACATGATCATCTATTAAGCACGATCATGCCATATTTATTCTCTATCTCCTTCATCTTTTCTTCAGTTTCCTATCTCCACTCATCATTAAACATGTCAAACATCCCCTAAATCATACAATTAAGATCACATTCTTATCCTAATCAACAAAAGTAAAACAAAACACATTAAAAAACTAACAAGAACATAAATATAAGTCCTAAAAATATGATTATCACCTAAGAAAATATTTTAAAACACATTTTAAAAACACTTAAAAAACACACCAAAGCCTAAAAAACACATTTATTATTATAAGATAAGAAGGTACAAAGGGTCTAGACTTAGATTCAAGTTAGGTTTTACACTCTGGGCCTAAAATACAAAATCAAGTTAAAACATCTTCAAATAAAATAGATGGTTTAGGAAATACAAGGAAACACCAACAACTAGTGAATAATTCACCTTAACCGATTGTCAGCACCCAACATGCCCAATATGAGCTGCCTCATTTTCTGTTTTAATAGAATTCATCACAACCAATGATTTATTTATGTTATTATTGTATGATTAAAATTCATTGTACTAGTGTCCATAAATAATAATGGAGATGAAATAAAATAACAATTCATTTCAAAAATGTTTTCGTGGTATCAAAGCTAATCTATGACTAATGTCAATGGATCCAATCTCTAGCTCATCAGTTATTAGCCAAAATGCTTTACAATCTTCCACCCATTCTCTTGATTTTCCCATCTTAGCAAAGACCCTAAACTTTAATGTTCCTATTAAGCTTGACATGCAAAACTTTATCAAATGGAGAGAAAAAGTTCTTAGCCATAAGAGCTCTTGAGATTGAAAGTTTCATCACCACTGTACCTCCTCTCAGTTCATCACTACAGACACAGATCAAGCCACTAAAAACTTGAATTACAAAACTTGACATAGAACATACCAGTTCTTATTATGTTGGTTGCTATCAACTGTTGGAGATGAAGTGACAGGGCAGGTAAACCATTCTAACTTATCCTAACAAGTATGGCAAATTCTGGAGAGTCTTTATGGTCAAACTTCTATGGTTAAAGCCTTGTAACTAAAACATCAACACTCAATAATTAAAAAGGGATCACACACCAAATCTGAATACATACAGAAAATTAAAACCACAAAAGATTCACTCCAAATTGTAGGACATGTCATCACAGAATATTAACTAATATTAAGTGCCTTCAATGGCCTTTATCATGAATATGACCCTATTGTGGTTTATTTAACACAGCCTATAAAAACTTCAACACTATAAGAAGTACAATACTCTCCCAGGATACATGAAACAAGGATAGAAAAATTGATACAATTACATAAACAAATATTTTATCACCTTCTGCCAAATTTGCAACTTATAACAATAATAATCAAAACTAGAACAATCGAGGTGGAAGAGGTAGGTTTAGAGGTAGAGGAGGTTGTGGAAGAGGAGATAGATGGAATGGGAATCAAGTTTTCTATCAACTTTACCACAAACCTAGATATGAGGCATTAAAATGTCACAAACAGTTTGATATATCATGGAAAGGCAATACTACACAGTCATGGAAATAGAATAACTCCACTCATTAAACTACACAGAACAATGCGAAAAGTTACCCCTAATCTTACTTAGCCCTTAATCGATACGGCTATCCCTCTTCTGAAGCAGTCAATGATAGTACATAGTTTGTAGATGGGGGCATTATAAATCATGTAATATTAGAACTTAATAATCTTTCAATCAGCTTAGAGTATGCTGGTAAGGACCAACTTATTGTTGATAATGGTAATTCTCTACCTATTGCTAATGTAGGCTCATCTTATATACATTTCCAAGACAATATACATGCATCTCTTGCACTAAAACAAATCTTGCATGTTCCAAATATAATAAAAAATCTATTAAACATAATCTAAACTTACCAAGATAACGAGATTACTGTTGAGTTTACTAATGTTAATTATTTGTTTATGGATAAGGTAACAGGGAAGGTTCTGCTTAAGGGAGTGCTTCAGGATGGCCTATACATCCTTGAAGCTACCACACCATAAAACAAAACCATGCTAATCATACAAACACATACTGCTCTTAAGTCTAGTAATTCCCCTTTTTCAAAATGCACAAATTTTTATTCTTCAAAATATAGCTACTGTGAGGAAAATTTAGCACAAAAGAATGTTGATGTTTGACATCCTAAACTAGGACACCCTTCTAATACTGTATTGAAACAAATTCTAGGTTTAATGAAGTTCAATATTAATCTAAACAATTTGTCCTTTTGTGAAGCATGTAAATGAGGAAAATTGCATAAATTACCCTTTCAAACACATGACATAACAGCTCAAAATCCATTAGATCTCATATATTCAAATATTTGGGGATCCTCTACATATCTCTCAACTAAAGGACATAAATACTACCTCATTTTTGTTGATGTTTGCACCAGGTTCACCTAGTTTTATCCCCTGAAACTAAAATCAGATACATTGTTAGTTTTTATTAAATTCAAAGCTAATATTGAACTTCAAATGAACATAAAGATCAAAGCTCTTCACACTGACATGGGAGGAGAAAACAAAGCCATATAAACTTACCTCACATAACGTAGGATACAACCAGACTAACCTATCGTCACACTTAGCAACAAAATGGTGTTTCTAAAAGGAATCATCAACATATCACTAAAACAAGCATAGCTCTCTTATCTCATGCTCACATTCCCCATACCTATTAGTTTGAAGCCTTCTCTATAGCTATCCTTCCTTATTAATAACCTTCCATCTCCAGGTCTCAAAAATATCTCACCATTTAAGAAGTTGTGTAATAAATCACCAAACTATCTCTATCTCAAAACATTTGGTTGCAGTTGTGATCCTTATCATAAATATTATTCTTATCATAAATTTGACTTTCATACCACCGAGTGCATTTTTCTTCGATATAGTTCAATGCAGTAAGGCTATAAATGCTTAAATAATCAAGGCAAGATTTTCATCTCTCACCATGTAAAATTCAATAAGGAAGAGTTTCCATTTCCTCAACTTTTTCCCACACACTCAAATAGAAATGCAATTTCACCAAGTCTTCTTATATCCATCCTAACCTCAGCTTCATTCTATCAAAAGATAGTCTCAAATCACTCCTCTGAAGTAAAATGTTTTCAGTCACCAGAATCCTCTGCAAATAGAAAGGTAAGCTCTCAAAATCCTTGTTCACCATCACATACATCCACACCAAACACTACAAACCTATTGAACAACCAAAACAGCTCACTAATCCTATTTTTACATTAAACACTACACCAAACTCCATTTTACCATTACCACCAAACACTCATCCTATGCAAACTTGCTCTATAAGTGATATTTTTAAGCCTAAATTTTATTCTATCACTCTTGTTTCTACCCCACACACTGAACCCATAATAATATTATAAGCCTTAAATGATCCTATCTGATTTCAAGCTATTCAAGATTAATTTCTTGCTTTACAACAAAAGCACACATGGACGTTTATTCACTATGAGCCTACTATGTGCATTCTTGGTATAAATAGGTGTTCTGGACTTAGTATAATATTGATGGCACTGTTTCTAAATATAAGGCTTATATTGTTGCCAAAGGGTTCAATCAAACCCTTGGTATTGAACTTTCAAAGACTTTCAGTCCGACTGTTTAAGCCTCAAAAATTGAAGTTGTTATGTGACGCCCCCTTACCCTAGGGTATCCACCGGAACGCCCGTAGGTCATTCCGATACATATCTTACGACAAGAGACCACTACTGACAACAACCACTACACTCCTCATGGCATCACAATCATAAGACAGTAATAAGAAATT
>JANZLF010000220.1:14099400-14116733 GCA_026546835.1 Erythroxylum foetidum | reverse complement strand
GCCGAGATATAATTTAATATCCCGAACCCGTCCCAATTACCAAAATACCCTTTCCTATAGGAGGTGGGATGTTACATGTTATGTCACTTACTGTTTCCCATCACCAAGATATCCAACAGGTTGAAATTAACAACTCATTTTTTAATCATAATATATAGGAAACTCTATATATTTGTCAACCATAAGGGTTTGAAAATAAAACACAGCCACATCATGTCTGCAAGTTAGCTAAGGCCCTCTATGGTTTAAAACAAGCCCCTAGAACTTAGTTCCATTAACTTAAATATACATTACAATAGTGGGGCTTTCTTAATTCTAGGTCAGACACTTCCTTATTCTATTCACATAATCAGAAGTCAATACAATACTACTGATCTACGTGGATGATATATTAATCGCATGAAACTCATCTCAAGCAATCCACACAGTCAACAATCAATTATAGTCTCAATTTGCATTAAAACAATTGGAAGCATAAATCATTTTCTTGGTTTTGAGGCTTACCAAAATAGCAATGGCTTATACCTTTCACAAAGCCACTATATCCAAGATATGCTTAGCAGAACCAACATGTCCTCTTATAAGCCTTGCTCCACTCTAGTGACCATAGCAACCAAGCTATCACTTTATGATAGCACACCTCTTGAGCATCCAACTCTCTATCACAACATTGTAGGAGCACTTTAGTACCTGTGCAACACCAGACTAAACATAAGGTTCATTGTAAACAAACTAAGCTAGTTCCTATCAAATCCTCTCAATACTCATTGTATTTCTTGTAAATGAGTATTATGTTACTTGAAAGGAACTTCAATTATAGGATTGATTTTTTGTTCTTGGTTTACACTTCTGGACCTTGAAGCCTACACTAATTCCGATTGGGCCAACTCTCTAGATGACAGGAAGTTTACCACTAGTGGTTGTGTCTTCTTGCGGGGAACCTTATCTTTTGGACCTCCAAGAAACAATCCTCGGTAGCTTGATCAAGTATCGAGGTTGAATACCAAGCTCTCTTATAAGTGTCTACTAAAATTTTATGGTTCACATCATTACTCTCTGAGTTAGGGTTTTCTCTTCCTCACAAACCGACTCTGTGGTGCGACAATAATGGAGCTTAATTACTAACTCAAAATCCAATATTTTACTCATGAACAAAACATATAGAGGTAGATGTGCATTTCACTAGGGATAAAGTAGAAAAATGGATCTCTGGAAATCAAGTATGTGAGTACTATAAAGCAGCTTGTTTAGTCCTAGTATTTGTTTGAGTTAGGCTATAAGACAAAAAGGCATAAAGGGCTTAGACTTGGATTCAAGTCAGTTTTATGCTCTGGGCCTAAAATACAACATGAAGCCCAACCATCATCAGATAAAATTGATGGTTCATGAAATACAAGGAAACACCTGCAGCTATCGAATAATTCACCTCAATTGATTACCAGCACCCAACACATCTAATATGAGTTGTCTCACTTTTTGTTTTAACATAATTCATCACAACCATTGATTTATTTATGTTATTATTATATGATTCAAATTCATTGTCCAAGTGTATATAAAAACAATCCTGTATATAAAAACAGTCCTGGAGATGAAATAAAATAACAAGTCCTTTCATAAATGTTTTCAATTATTGTGTCATTGTTTCAATTCATAGCTCATGCAACCATATTTATTTCTATATATGCATATCCACATGGATACGAGTGCTTTGAAGCATACTTTTCTATATATGCATATCCACATGGATACGAGTGCTTTGAAGCATACTTGAAGGAGTTTGCTTCAAACTCAATACACAAACGCAAACACAACACAAAACAGTGTGTATATATTACAACAATGTAAAAAGATGTATAATTGCCACCATAAGCCTTCCCAGATACTTTGAAATTTTAGCACTAAAAACTCTTCAATATTCAGCCTCAAAGTTCCAAAAGTTCTTTTATATATATATATATATAGTAATGATTGCTTCATCTCCACAAATTGCTATTGAAATCGGGTTGGACGCTTGGACTTGGACTTGGGATAAAGCACATTTGACACCGTCGTAAATTTCTTTCCCATATCCTTTTAACTGCATTCCCTAACACGTAAATTATTATAAGTAACAGGTCTTACGTGACAGTATTTGCAAATACAAAAATAACCATGACTATAGCTATCTTCAGAGCTGGTCGTGACAATTACCGAACCTATATATAAATACATAGAGTTTGCTAGTCTTATGTACCGACTACCTCCTTGTTCACTTAGCTTGCAATAAAAGTCAAGAAAAACAGTCTTATACGATACGAAGGAAAGCAGACTCAGGAACTCAACTTGAAGGCAACTCATTCACACTTCTTTTACTCTTTTTCTTATTATACATAAAACTCTCAATGAATAGGCAAGAAAGCCATAACTTTGTGCTCTGGGAACACAATATGCAATCTAACTACACTACATCTAACACGTTAACAGCACATAAACATTGGGGGTAAGAGATGAAACATTTTCCAAGAATTTATTTCTGCATACATGTGTATTATGAGGAAATTAAAGGGTAACATATCGTATTCATATTCAGGTAAATACCTACACTTAGGTGGGGAGGATATGTGAAAGATATGACATGTGTCCGCACCAAAACATAGAAAAACATGCCAATTGAGTGCTACTTGGAGTTGAAAATAAGGTAAAAGAAAGAAAAAACATAAGAGACTGAGAAGGAAAGAAAACCCCAGCCCCAGCTAAAAAGAAAGAAAAGAAAATCCAAAATATTAATGGCAGAGTTGTATGGTGGCAGATGTACACATTGATGGAGTGCAATAAAAGGTGGTTCTCTGGTATAGATGGGCAGGTCTGTGCTTTTGTTCTCTCTCTTTCTCTCTTTGGGTGCAATTTCACAGAAACAAGAATATTAAACACAGGTACTCTTTCTCTCTTCACCAATACATGAATCCAATGCAGCTAATGATGATCTTGATGGTGAATGTGATGTAGGCGGGCCTCTTTTGCAGGTTTAATTAACCCTCTTCACCCACCTTCCTTCCCACCGTATTTAAAACAAGAGAGAGAGAGAGAGAGAGAGGGAAGTCATTTTCTTGTTTGTGTGAGTGTTTGTTGCTGGTGATATTAAAAAAATTAAACTAATTAAGAAGTCAGATTTGTTCTATTTTTTGCTAGTTATGGTGAGCTAGTTCATTCAGTAGTTTCCTTCTTTTTCGGCACCGCAAGAGATATGGGGTTTTTAGTAAGAAAAAGAAGGCTTCTAGTGCTTATTCTTCTACATCTCATAGCCCTTTTCTTCCCTGGAAGATTAGCTGTTGTTTCTGCTCTAAATTACACGAACTATAGACAAGTTAGTAGCTTGAGACTTGAAAGGATTAGAAGGCATTTGGGAAAGATTAACAAGCCCGCTGTGATGACCATAGAGGTATAGTTGCGTATGTTGTTCAATTACTTTTGTCTGAAGTGGAATTCATTTTTTCTTATTCTGGGATGTGATCATTATAGAGTCCAGATGGAGATCTGATAGATTGTGTTCACAAAAGAAAACAACCAGCTTTAGATCACCCTCTTTTGAAGCATCACAAGATTCAGGTACTAGAATTTTTAACCCTGTTTCTGTTGCATACAATATAGAAACTATGTTTCATTGCTTTTCTTTTTCTGTATGGAATTGGATATATCACGGAAAAGGGTGTCTTTGTCTCTACATCTTAATTTTGTTAATAACTTGAAAGCAAAGTAGACATATTAAGTTAACTTCAGTATTCATTGTTAATGATGATGATATAGAGAGAAGCACCAGAAATGCCAAAAGTATTGAGGAAGGTGACAACTACTAGTCCTAGTAATGGAGGAGAAACAGAAAGTATAGCTATGCAAATGTGGCATAGAAACGGGAGTAGATGTCCAAAGCATACGATTCCCATACGACGGAGCACAGTGCATGATGTGTTGAGGGCTAATTCTTTGTTTGAGTTTGGCAAGAAACGTCCTTCAAGACGCTCCTCCGACGCACCCGACGTTGTTAGCGGAAATGGTCATGAGGTGTATATTTACATTTACATTATTACATACATAATAAACTAATCACTTCACTTCACTTAAGAATAGTTGGTTATTAAATAAAGAAATTTGTGCTTAGCATGCAATCGCATACACTGGAACAACGCAAGAAGACGTGTATGGAGCGAAAGCAACTATAAACGTATGGGACCCATCTGTCCAGGTGGTGAACGAGTTCAGTCTCTCACAAATCTGGCTTCTTTCGGGATCTTTCGACGGCTCAGATCTCAACAGCATAGAAGCTGGGTGGCAGGTACTCCTCCTATCATTTTCTTCTTCTGGAGATGATAACTTTCTAAAGTCAGGATAATTCTACTAGTCAGGTCAGTCCGGAGCTTTATGGAGACAGCAGTCCCAGATTGTTTACATACTGGACAGTAAGACCCTTTCTAACATTTTATTTTTGAGTTTTTCCGTTGACTTTTTTTCTTATCGCAACTGAGCAAGACATCCTAGCCCTTTTGTTGATTTGACATTGTCCCCGACTCTTTGTTGTCTCTGCAATCATTCACATGAAATTATGCAGTGTGTTGATGGTTTTAACAAATCATTCCTGTAGTAATTAGAAACATGCATGCATGTTGGTGCCAAAATGAAGCAAAGATGACAATTTTGGATATGGGCTTGGTTATCTCTTTTTCTTTAGCAGCTAGAGCGACAAAAACAAGATGCTTAAGTGAGTGGACTTAATAAATGTGGTTGGTAGATTTTTTATTATTATGTCTCTATTCCTTGCTTGCAAAATTGGTTGCATTTGTATGCACTTTAAGGAACAGTTGTACCAAGAAAACAGAAATGATGGTATCGGTGGGCATGAATATCCTACAAATCCAACTGAACCTTCTCAACAATGACCTGAAGCTAAACATAATTCGAATCTAACTTTTGTATAATCGTCAATTGCCGTTATAGAGTGATTCATACCAAGCAACAGGATGCTACAACCTTCTATGCTCTGGATTTGTGCAAACCAACAGCAGAATAGCCATTGGAGCTGCCATTTCTCCTGTATCGTCCTATTCAGGCAAGCAATATGACATCACCCTTCTCGTTTGGAAGGTAAACAATCTCACTAATTGTACAATTAATAAGCATCAGGTGGCAAACAATTAACAATCTCACTATTTAATTTGCTGTCATGATTAGGATCCAAAACTGGGGAATTGGTGGATGGGGTTTGGTGATAATACATTAGTAGGGTACTGGCCAGCTGAACTGTTCACACATCTAGCAGACCATGCAACAATGGTGGAGTGGGGAGGTGAAGTGGTGAACTCAAGGGCCAATGGAAGGCACACCTCAACCCAAATGGGCTCAGGCCATTTCGCTGAAGACGGATTTGGTAAGGCCAGCTATTTTCGCAATTTGGAGATCGTGGACTCGGATAATAGCCTCAGTTCGGTTCTGGGTATCTCAACCTTGGCTGAAAACACCAACTGTTACAATATCAAGAGCTCGTACAACAACGAATGGGGTACACACTTCTACTATGGGGGTCCTGGAAACAGCCCACAATGCCCTTGATCAGCAGTTCTCAAAACACATATATTGTGACTTGGAAATAGCAACATTTTGGATACTTAGCAATGTCAGATGTTTAATAAATGATAAGAAAGAATGTATACCTTAATATAATTAAATTACAGTAGAACATTTACTTGGTTCCATTTAGTACGTGAAAAAATGTGTGTTCACTCATTGATTATAAGCATAGCTTCTTATAGGCCGTCAAGATCTTTCTAAATCAATCATGTGCTGATTATTCGTTGGTGGTCTCGTAGACTGGATTTGACGATTAACCAGACAAGTAATCTAAGGCAATTCTAGTCAAAACCAACCTTGTCTTATTAAAATCGTCCAAAACAGTTCGGGCAATTGGCTTAACAGTTTTGTCCACAATCTCGGCTGGTGCACACCAGTGATCGTGGATTTGAGTGTTTCTAATGTTAAAAATAGTTCTCTAACCTATCAGTTGATCTAGTTAGTCTTATACTAATTTACAAAAAATCATGCCTACCTGATAGTAAAGGTTTGGCTAGTTAATACAATCTCTCAATGTCTTCTTAAGAATTATAGAAAGTCTCTTTTATTCCTAATAGTGTTGTCTATTGAAACCAAACTAATCTATATTATAGCACCTTACATATATTGGGTCTAGATAGTTTAAAAGATTTGCTTGAGAAAATACCATGAGTGCTTTAACCAATATATGTAATCGACTCTACTGGAAATTGGAATTTAATCATATATAGAGCTAGAGCTAATAGAGTAGATAAAGAAAAATAACACTTAAGGCTTCGTTGTAATTATCATACTAGAAGCTAATATTAGCTCTATCATTTTAGCTTATGTTTGAATTGTAATCTCACCTCATCTCATAACTTTAGAATGTGTAGCATAGTATATGAGGTATTAGTTCTAGGCCTCACATTTAAGAAGATTTTGCACCATCAAGCTTCTTTATCTATTAAGAATCTCCAAATTCTCTTATCATAAGGGCTTTGTATCTGAGATTTACTGGACATATTCCTAACCCACTTTCTTCTTTAGGAGAACAATCGTTATTGAATTTAACTATGAAAAATGATTTCCTTGTAGCATCACTTGACCATAGAAAGGATTTGAGCATCCTCTCTATAGATTTGATGAAGCTTTGAGGTAGAAAAATGTTCCAAGTCCAATGCATATACAGATAGTTAAGGATGGAGTTGACAATTTAAACTTTACCAGCAAATGAAAGGCCTTTATTACATTAGTTGCCAGCTCTTCTTTGAATCTTCTCTATCCAAAGAATAAAGTTTAAATAAGTTGGCCTTTTACGGTAGATAGGATTATCTAGGTCAGTGCAAGGAAGTAATAACTAAGTTATCTAGTTTGCAAGGTAAGCTATACCTTATTAGAGTACTACATAAATTTTATTCATATTTATAGAAAGATTAGACAATTCCTTAAAGGTTTTCAATGAAGTCATCAATGCATTAATGGAATTAAGATCAACTCTTAAAAGGAGGATTAGATCATCTATAAAAGACAAACAATGAATCCCCAACTTCTTGCATTTATTATGGCACTTGAAGTTTCATTATTGATCATTGATTATTCCAGTAAGTCTATTAAGGATCTCAATGCCTAAGGTGAATATGTATGGAAAAATTAGATCCCTTCATCTATAATATTTTGTACCTTTGATAAGATTTACAGGTTCTTTATTTACCAAGGTATAGTAGGATACAAAACTGACGCACAGATCTATCTAATTGATGAATTGTGTGTTGGAAAACGAAATGTCTTCTGAGTATTTAATATGAATTTCCAATTGATGGAATCAAACTCCTTGTGGAAGCCCTCCTTAATTGCATAACTCTTCAATGAATTTCTTTCGGTGTAGTTCTTAAAGAGTTGCTATGCTAATAAAATATTATTCCCAATTTTCTCCTTATTATAAAATCCCTTTAAGATGGATGAATAAGAGTATTTAGAGTATCTTTGAATCTAGATGGTATGAGCTTGGCAATAATCTTATATATCATACTACAACAAAAGATTAATCTGAGTTCCTTCAAACAAGTTAGATTAGGAGGCTTAGGTTAAGCTCATTAAGAATTCTACCTTTATTGAAAAACTGGAAGAGTGGATTAGCTATAAATTGCTTAGTAAACCTCATAGATTATTGAAGAAGAAAGAATTAACTTCATTAAGATGAAGTGCCTTATTATGATTAAGATCAAAGAGTGATTTCTTCACATTTGATTTATTAAAAGGAAAGAGCATGTTATTAACATCAAAGTCAAAGATACTTATAAATAAGAGACTTAATGATATGTAGAGAAGAAAAGCAAAAAAAGAAAAGAAAAGAAAAGAAGTAGTTATTAAGTACTTAGAGAAGTAATCATAAGCTACACCTAATAAATCCTTATGATATTGAACTAGGATGCCATATGAATTTTAAAGTGAGATAATTATATTAGAATTTTTAGGATAGTCTTATAAAAGAATGCAGTATTCCTATCATTCTTAGTTAACTAATAAACCTTGACTGTAGTAGTCCTATAATTCTTAGTTAACTAATGAATTCCTGACCTTTGTTTGAGGATTGAATAGTTTACTTCTAGGTCTCTTAATGTAAATAGAAAGAGTTATTTACTCATCTTCTTATTTTGAAGAATCTAAGGTATCAACATATAAAAAATGATGAGATTTGGATAAGGAAGCTTTAATAGTAGATACTACTTACTGTGTATCACCATATCTTTTGAACCAAAATAAGCTAAATTTACATCCTTGGTGCAATTATACTAATATTTGGTCTTATTTGTCTTTTATGGAGCAAAAGGAGAAGAGTTAGGATAAAGAATTGAAGAATTAGACTCATTATGGAGCTATACACCCATGTAAGTGACTTATACGGTCATGTAAGAGACCATGTAATTCACTGTAAATTTGTACAAACTTGAATATGTTATTTCAACCGCGTGGAAGCATATATGTTCTTGTAAATGAGTTACATGGTTTTGTCCCTTTCCCATATAACTCATTGAAAATGTGTATCTTTGCAACTTGTGGAGAATTATTATACATAATAATTTAAATGGTCGTGTAGCTGACCATTTATGATCACAAAACCTTGATTATGAAGTATAAAATGAAATTAAGAGGTCAATAATAAGGGGATATATAAGAGAGATACCAAGGGATGCATTAGACTTGTGTTTTGAATAAATATAAGCGATTAATTGTCTTCCTTCAAGTTCAAAGGGGATATCGGGGCCTAGTAGCTTATTTATGCATTGATCAATCTCAATAACATCGTTACTATATCTCTTTTGGAATTTATTGTCTTATTTTGTGTTTAGAGCTTAAAATTTATGTATGAACAAATAAGATAGGGCTTGTGATAATTTATGTATAGATTTATTACCAGAATTATGATAACAATCATAACTATTGTTAACATAATTCAATTATGGTAAACTAATGATCGTGCAACATTCATATCATAAGTTAAATAATAAAATATTGTATGATTATTTCCTAAATTAACCCATTTTGCCTAGTTCTTGATGTTTTCAGATTAAATCTAAGGAGCATGTTCTAGGTAGTTTAATAGTTAGATAGAATTAAAGAGATTATTTTAATTGACTACGATCTAAGGAAAAATTAGAATTGTTAAAGCTTATTATTAATCTACAGTTAATAGTTTTATAGAGAGTTATGAGAACAATGTTACATTTGATTATGGATATTCAAGTGAAAGTTGAGATTAAACTAAGAACTGGGCTTAAATCTATTGATTACTTTTTACGAATTTGTATTATTTAACTTAATTTGTCTTTCATAATTTAATTTAATTTTGTTAACTGAATTCATCCAAACTCCCATTTCATTAGATTGATAAGTTTAACACAAAACTTAGTGACATGCTATTTGTTAATACAATCCTTTCTCACCACTACTACAAGTTTGGTCTTATAAAGTTAGGTTTTAACTTTTTATGTGTGTGGTCATGCATCAAAATCTTGGCATTATTGTTTTGGTACGTTATTGATTTAATTTTTGTATTTGGTATTAATTGGTGTTTTGTATACTTATTTATAACTAGTTTTATATTTTATATTTTTTTATACTTGTTAGTGTTTGTAGATGACAGTGACTAGGTCTCCTCATTATGATGCACTACAATTAAATCCAAAGATTAAAAGAACATTGCATAGATTACTTAAGAAGAATAAAATGATTCAAGGAATCAAGCAGGGAATTGACTAAGGAGAAGCTATGGCTAATCCAAGAACTTTAAGGGAGTTGGCTACTCTAGACTTAAACTAAAGACCTCTATACATTACCTTCCTTTTTTTTAGTATGTTACTTTTGAGCTTAACTCTAACCTAACCAATCTTTGTATAATTTTCATAGTCTTGTAAGTGAGGAAGCTTATAAGCATTCGAAGGAGCTCGATATGGTTTATTTAAATATGAAATTATTGGTGTATGCCCGACGAACCTATTATAGAATGTACTCTAATTAATCCGTTATGATTTAGGTAGTGTCGTATTCTGACCTTATTTAATATTAGTTAGTTATTATGTCTTGTTAGAGACCACTTATAACTTGTGAGCCTAAAAGAAGTTTAGGCTTCCTGCTAATATCAAATAAGCCTACAATAACACCCCTAATATGGGACCATCCACATAGGTAGCAACCAAATTCTTGTACATGCATTCTATTCAATATTATACATATACACATTACAAAATTTCGTATCATTTAACATTATCATTGAAAAGTAGTATTACATTTTTATATCAACATGATAATCCAAAAAGAAAACATACAGTTTCCTTTATTACATACAACCATTCTTTAATTGAAAGACAAATATAAAGGTGCTTTTACTCCTAGTTGTTGGCCTTGGTCCCTGCAAATGTTCCATGTACCTCACTCCTATGACTTGAACCTACACAGATTAGCACCTGTGTTAAGCTTGAAAGCTTAGTGGAGAAAACACTTAGTTTGGATGACCACTCACAACAATGATTCACCAAACACATACATTCATGAACATCGCACCAATATAAATAATGATGACTTACTTGATCAAATAAATAATGTAAACATGCTTCAATTTTTTTTCATATACCATAAATTCACCTTCAAAACTCAAACATTGATAGTGAACGCTCAATGATACAAATTATCAATACAAATACAAATGCAGATGCTCATTCATATACGAATTATTTATGTTATCATAATGTATTTGTTGAACCTCGAACTTTTCTTAGAAGATTAGAACTGGTAAATGAGAAATTTTGGTGATTAGTCATGAGTAAAGAACAAATGATGAAAATTATTGAATTAGAAATGATAAACGAGATTAAAGTAGTAAATGAGAAGTGAGGGTAGATTTATGTTTTTGCTTTGGTGCTTTTGGTAGAAGAGAGGTTATGAAATAGGAAAAATTAAGGTGAAAGTTAGAAGTAAAATGAAAGTAAAAATGAAGCGGAATGTGTGTAGTAAGTTGATGAAAGATATGTATATATGTGTATGTTCTATTATTGGTGTTCATGATTAATCATGGATTATAATTTCTTTATGGATGATATTGAGTTGAGAATAAAGATAAATGAAGTAGAAAAGGTGATCTTGGTATGAGTTGTGTTAAGGAAAGATTTGGAGACAAAATGGGTAGTTGATCTGAAAAATGTTCACTGAATTTGTTTCAGTCTTTTAGCCATAAATTTTTCTTTAGTTATCCAAATGAGATAATTATTGATTTGCATTAAACCAGAGACATATGGATACATTTATTATGAAGACATTGAATTTAAATTCTATCTTTAAAAATCTCAAAATTTATCATGAAGTTGAGAACTGGGTGCAGTATATTGGTGGATGAATGTAAAATTCATGTTCTAAATTTGAGGAAAATTTTGGATTTATATAGGCTGAATTAGAGAAAGTTATCTTCTAGAAAGTTGTAGGTCTTTCTCTTATCTTTTCAACGGTATATAGTATGAAAATTTTGGACATCTGAGTTAAAATTTATGGTCTTTATAAAGGAAGATGTTTAAGAGTAAAGTCATATCGTTTGTGATGATATCCTATCATCTATGATGACGCCATATCATCTGTAAAAATGTATCACCTTTGATGACATCATATCCTCTGTGATGACATCATATCATCTGTAAAGATGTATCGTCTGTGATGACATTATATCGTCTGTGATGATGTCATATCGTTTGTGATGATATCATATCTTCTATAGTTGACTTTCTGCTTCTTCTGTTGTTGACCGAAACTTCTCCTTTTGTATACTATCTTCTTCTCCATTTTTAACCCTTTAAATCATAGAATCTGTCTTCAAGGTCTTCACAAAAGTTGTAGATCTTGAAGTCCTCTTTCGAACCATCTAAAGAACACCCTAATCTGATATCTGTAGGGAAAGTTATGATAATTTTCCTAATTTGTCTGCTTTTTCGTTTAGTTTCATCTGATCCTATTGTCTACTCCATTTTTGACCCTATAGATGATAGAATCTGTCTTCAAGTCTTCATGAAATTTATAGATCTTAAAGTCCTCTTTCTAACCATCTAAATAACATCCTAATCTGATATTTGTAGGGAAAGTTATGACAATTTTCCCAATTTGTCTGCTTTTTTGTTTGGTTTTGTCTAATCCAATCATCTGCTCCATTTTTGGCCCTTTAGACGATAGAATCTGTCTTCAAGGTCTTCATAAAAGTTGTATATCTTGAAATACTATTTGGAACCATCCAAATAACACCCTAATCTGATATTTGTAGGGAAACTTATGATAATTTTTCTAATTTGTCTGCTTTTTCAACTCGTCTGGTTTTTTGTTTGGTTTCATCTAATCCAATCGTCTAATTCATTTTTGACCCCCAAAAGATAGAATTTGTCTTCTATGTCTTCATAAAATTTGTAGATCTTGAAGTCCTCTTTCGAACTATTTAAAGAAAACCCTAATCTGATATCTTTGGGAAAAGTTATGACAATTTTCCCAATTCATCTGCTTTTTCAATCATATGCTTTTTCGTTTGATTTCGTCTTATCCTATCGTCTGGTCCACTTTTGATCCTTCATATGATAGAATTTTTTTTCAAGTCCTCACAAAAGTTGTATATCTAAGAGTCCTCTTTGAAAAAGTCTTATGAAAATCTGAATCTATCATCTCTAGTGAAAGTTATGCAAATTGTCCTGAGATAGGTTCAATATGATTGAGGACAAAACTTCGTTTGATTTTTTGGCCATAACTTTGTTATCCGACCTCCAAATTAAGTGATTCTTAAACCAATAGTTTCTTAACACATTTTTCTGTCCCTCCATATAATTTTATAGAATTTGGTACTTATTTGAAAATGATGGATTGAATCAAGGTAGGGGTATCGGTTGAAAGAGTGTGAATTGGATGTTTACTAGACATACTTCGGTATTTTGAATATATCTGGATCTATACGATTCCAAATGAGATGTTTCTTATTTCAAGATAAACTAGATACATGGATCTATAAATGGTATGAAGAAATAGAAATTTAATTCAGTCTCTAAGACTTTCAAATTATGGATGGAAGTTGGATATAGTGTACTGTTTCAGACTAACAACAATCTGAAATGTTTGGGCCCTAACTTTCAGATTTCTAAACCAAATGAATTGATTTTGGTGTGATTAGAAACTTAAGACAAGGGATAAAATTTTTCAAGAAAAAAATTATGTCAAAATATTCAAGGGTATTGTTGGCAAGACACTTAAGCATAAAAAGACATAAGGCATAAATGGAAGGGCAAATGGGACATTTCTTATTCAGTAAGGTTATAATTGGAAGAAGAAGTGTTGTCTTGCATTTTAATAAGAGAGGAGAACGAAAATTGAAGAGAAAAAGAGAGAGTATCATGAAGAAGAGAGACAAATATGAAGAGAAGAAGAGAAAGAGAGAAAGAAGAGAAACAGGCTAGGGTTTAATTTTTTCTTAGTTTTCAAGAGAGATTTTGGAGCTGTTCAAAAAGTAAAAGAGGTAGAGGAAGAAAAGAGCTTCCTTTTGAGCTTAAAGATCCCTTCAGTTGGTGAAGAATGAAGGTAAGATCATTTTGAAACTTTTGAAGTTTTTTAAAGGATTTTAGTTCGTAGAGTTTAGAAAATACTTGGGTTTAAGGACTTTAAAATAAATTTTAGTGATTTTCCATTGTGAAATTTTCTATTGGATTCCTATTGAATGAGACTTGATTTGTTTTAGGGAACCAAGAGAATCCTACCCAAGAGCAAGGGGAAAGATAACCTTGACTTGAATTTTTGCAAGCAAATTAGTTGGATAATATATTTATAGTTATTGTGTTAATGGACATTTTGCCTATGTGTGTGTATATGCTAGAATTGCTAAATTATGAATTACTATGAATTGTTTTTTGTTATGCATTGAAAGATGTATGACATTTTGATATAACTGAATTGTGATTTTGATCATGTTATACCTTGATATTTGTCATGACATTTTGTATAAATGAAAAGAAAGGAAAGAGCATGAAAAGTATGAAAGCATTTGATAAAATGATTTGAGCATGATTATGTGCTTCTGTTTGGGCGAGAGTGGAACCATTCTATTTGTCATGTGCACGTTGATAAGAGCCTTCTCCTGGCTATCCGCTTGTGGCATATGAGCTCCAAAATTGGACTCATTCTATTCATGGGGTAAACTTCGGTTTCTCCATTTTGTTTCTATGGAACCCTCGAGCCAATTGTTTGTGCATTGCATAACTAAATTTTCAAAAATGATCCATGTTTGAGTGTTATGTTTTCATGGATGGGTATTTATGATATGTTCTATGTGATGACATTCAAATTATGAAAATTTTGAGCTTGAAGTGTTGATGATAGAATTGTTAAATTAAATGGGATATATATATGCATACTTTGGTATATTTATATATATATATGTGTGTGTATTTGAATTGTATGACTCATTGCCAATGACTATAAATATATTAGCCATTGAGATGTGTTGCTTACCCCACTATTCCCTCCTCAGGTGTAGAAAGAGACGAACAGCAAACCTTGCAAGACATCGGAACTCCAAGATAGTTAGAGACTTTTGTAATTAAGTTAGTTTAGGAACTTTTTGTATTTTGGAAGCATTTTAAGCATAAGCATTCAATTGTATCATATGCATTTTGCATTTTGTATTTGTATTAAGCCAACGGTGTGGCATTTGGTATGTAAATAAAGTTTTTCACACTCTTTTACATTGGTAATGAAATGATAGATTGAAGTAGTTTTGGTTGTGTATGTTCATAATTGACTTCCTTCCTAATATGGTTGAGTTGAAGTAATAAGCTTGTTTGATGTTTAACTTTTGTGGGCATGCCACCCTCATGGGATGACGGGCTTTGTATTGACTCCAGATTGTTGGGCTACGAAAACGGGGTCCAACATCCTGTGGTATCAAAGCTTAGGTTTTTCCTAAGCTTAGAATGTATAGTGTTATGAATTGGTAGGCTATATGATTAGTTGTTGTATTGTGAGTTGATGTGTTGCATTAAATGACATGCATATCATACATACATGTAGGAAATAAGATTATAATGAAAGCAAGCTGAAAGATGGTGTCTTATCGAAGGAGTAAAATGTCACCTCATAAAAGAACACGAGGAGTTTGCAAGGATCTGCTGCACCTGATTCTTCACGATTGGAGAAGGGTACTGATGAGTATAGAATCTCGGTAATTGCAACCGCATGAGTCACATGTAAGAACTTCCGTTAAGAGTTTGGACTAGTAGAAATGATGAGAAGAATGGTGTTTAGTTAGAGTGTAAGATGAGGAAAGTTTGTGGATATTTAGAAATAAGAAATATAGCATAGTTCGATATGTTAGACATAGATTCAGTACTTGTGGTTTTGCCACTGAGTATGGTAATGGAATTTCGTATGGATATGTACTTGAATTGATATGGATGTGAAAATTTTTTCATGAATTGATTGAAAAAGAGATAGAGACAAGGTGAAAACGACAAGATTTAAGGTGTACAAGCAAAGTGGAATTGAAAGATTGAACTTGGAATTTATGATCTGGTATAAGATTGTGTTAGTAAATTTATATCAAAATTTCAAGATAGCTATGTGTCTATAATTCTAAATTGATTAAGCACCTGTTTGGTTAAGCTTTTGGAGGCTCCAAAAGTACTTTTTTCTACCGCAGAAGCTATTTTAAGGAAAAAATGAGTGTTTGGCTGTAAACTTCAAAAGCATTTTTGAAGTAGAAATAGCTTTTTTAAAAGCTAAAATACAACTTTTTCAAAAGCTAAAATTTGTAGCTTTTCAGAAAAGCCCCAAATTTTAACTTTTTCGTGTAGACCAAATTTGCGTCACTTACGCACATATCATTGTGACTCTTCTGTTTCTTTTCTTTAGACTGTTCTGTTTCATTCCTGTTCTCATACGCTTGGACTATTCTCATACGTCTTCTCAAGATCAACTAATAGGTATGTAATTTCTCAGATATCCTCCTCCTTCACAACGCAGACATTTTTGGTATACTTTTTACGGATTTCTCGAATATCCTCCTTCACAATGCAGACATTGTGAAGGTCTACTTCTGCGTTAAACGCAGATAACATTTGCACTGTTAACGTAGACGTCGTCTGTGTTGCAGAAATGCCTGTGTTTCAATGCATACGAACACAGACGTTCGTCTGCGTTGAAACGTAGGCCATGTCTACACAGACCTTTTCAAGGCCTGACGTGGTCTACGTTAAACGTAGGCCTCTTTTCAAGGCCATAACAATTTGTTCATTGATTTCATATGATTGCCTAATTCATTTAAATATCTGCTAATCACAATGCCTACTAGAGAGTGTTGGAGGTGGGTAGTAAGAAAATGACGGACGATAAGAAATTAAAATATTTTCTACCATTTTAGTCTCTACTGTCCAGGCACATAGTGAGACTCTTTCTGTTAGTTGACATCTTCTTCTCTATAACGTCAGTTAATTGGATCACACATATCGTATTATCTCTCAATCCCAACTGAAATTCATTGTGATGACAAGCTAATTTTAGTATAGAGTACATGAATAGCTTCTGTAGGAAGCCCATTATGTACATAATTTGACATGGTGATTCCATCAAACATGTGAGTGAAGATGCTAGTCCCTTAAAGTAGTTATATAATTCTTTTAAGTGCACTCAATAATTCAAAGTAGGCATGTAAAAGTAATACATGATGAGTAATTTGTATTTGAGATAGCAATTCCTTACGAAGTGTGTTACTTTCTTTACTTCTGTATATGTATAAACTTCCATAGTCATTGTTATACTTTTAATGCCGAGTTCACAAAAGATTTAATGCTTATGATTCTTTTGTCTATGTCATTTTGATTATGCTTTTATATTTTCTTATACTTGTTAAATTCATTATTTTATGCAGTGGGGATTTTGTTTTGAAAAAAAGGGTTAAAGCGGAGTGGAATGATAGAACTCTTGAAATTTTAATCAAAATTTTTGTGGAAGAGACATTAGCTGGAAATTGACCAAATGGTCACTTTAACAAGACTGGATGGAAAAATATAGGTTCAAAGTTTGCTCATGAAACTAAAAGGAATTATGAATACAAACATTTTAAGAATAAATGGGATGGATTGAAAAAGGATTGGCAGCTTTGGACAAATTTAGTAGGTAAGGAAACTGGAATAGGATGGGATCCTACTAATCAGACTATTGATGCAAGTGACGAATGGTGGGAAAAGAAATTGAAGGTAAGCATTTAA
>JANZLF010000220.1:14086772-14099300 GCA_026546835.1 Erythroxylum foetidum | reverse complement strand
GAAGAGAGGAGAAGAAGAGGAAAATTAGGGTTTTGGAAATCTTGAAGAATTTGACAAATCTTGGAGCTAAACAAGTATAAGACTCAACCCTTCTTGATTTGTTGAATGAATCATATTTAGTGATCGTTAGAAGAGAAAATGGGGTTGAATGTGGGTAGGATGATATTGATGAATGGTGTTCTAGGGTTAATGATTTTGTAGTGTTTGTGAATGATTTTTGGGTTGGAATGAGTTTAGAATTGAAGTAGGAATGATGATTTAGTGTTAAGATGAGTTATTTGTGAAATATGGGAAGTATGAAGATGAAAAATGTCGAAAAACAAGTGTTCGTAAGGTTTCCGGTCTCGCACGCCGCGGCGCACGCAAGCGTCCATGTCGCAGCTCGCACAGGCGCGCCCATGCGCCCATGATGCGGCGTGTGCGAGCGCCCTCGTCGCAGGGAGCTTATGGGTTTCTCCGCGGCAAGTTCCAACATTTTACGCCGCGGCGAGCTTCTGTTTTCCTACACAGATATGTTTTGGTATTTTGGATATAAAGTTTGATGTAGATGTACAAATGAGGTGATTTTTGATTCGTTGTAAACTATAGACATAGGTATACAAGTTTTATGAAGCAATGAAATTGAAATTCAGCCTATAAGAATTTTAAATTTTGGTAGGAATTTGAGTATAGATTCTTGTTTCAGCATAAGGATAGTCCCAATATGTTTGGAGTATAACTTTCGAATTTTTGAACCAAATTGAGTGAGTTTGGTGTCATTAAAAACTTAAGACAATGGGGAAAATTTTTATAGAAGAGAATATTATCAAATCTTGTCATTTACTTGATCATAGTGATCAGGGAAAATTGACCCGAATGTTTGGACTTTTGGACGAGTTTGAGTTTTTAGAATTTATCTTAATGAATATGCAATTTATATATCCTTAAATTGTATTCCTATTGAATAGGAATTTTGCATTTGATAAAGGGAATCAACAAAGGCAAGAGGATCAAGAGGAGAGGCATCTTTTAAGCATGTATCTAAGCAAGGAATTCAAGTGGGTTTCATGTTTATAATTTAGAAATGAGCCAATAATGTTTTCTTCCAAATCAAGAATGATTTCAATTACTTCATAAATGTTGTTTTTGTTTCTTTTGAATGATTTGCAAAATTGCTACATGTTTCGGTATATGAACTTTGTTGATGAATTTCAAAATAAAGATGGGAATGCATTGAAACATTTTATGTTATGCCTTGGAAAATTCATGGCATTTTGTATATTCGGAAAAGAAGAAAGAGCATGAAAAGTATGAAAGCATTTGATAAAATGATTTGAGCATGATTATGTGCTTCTGTTTGGGCGAGAGTAGAACCATTCTGTTCGTCACATGCACGTTGACAAGAGCCTTCTCCCGTCTGCCCGCTTATGGCATATGAGCTCTGAAATTGGAATCATTCTATTCATGAGGTAAACTTCAGTTTCTCCATTCTGTTTCCGTAGAACCCTCGAGCTAATTTTTTTTGCATTGCATAATTGAACTGTCAAGTATGATGCAGGTTTGAGGGTTATGTTTTGATGGATGGGTATTCATAATATATATAAATTATATATATATATATATATGACTACTTTGGTATATTTATATATATATGTGTGTGCCTGAATTGTATGGCTCATTGTCAATGGCTATAAATATATTAGCCACTAAGCTGCGTAGCTCACCCCACTATTCCCTCCTTAGGTGCAGAAAGAGACGAATAGCAATCCTTGCAAGACATCGGAAATCCAAAATAGTTAGAGACTTTTGTAATTAAGTTAGTTCAGGAATTTTTTTTATTTTAGAAGCATTTTAAGCATAAGCATTCAATCGTATCATGTGTATTTTGTATTTTATATTTGTATTAAGGCAACGGTGTGGCGTTTGGTATGTAAATAAAGTTTTTCAAACTCTTTTGTATTGGTTATGAAATGATAGATTGAAGTAGTTTTGGTTAAGTATGTTCATAATTGACTTCCTTACTAAAATGGTTGAGTTGAAGAAATAAGCTTGTTTAATGTCTAATTGTTGTGGGCATGCCACCCTAATGGGACGACGAGCTTTGTATTGACTCTGAATTGTTGGGCTCTGGAAACGGGGTTCAACAATATTTCTTATTTATATCTCTTTACTTTACTTTATGTGTTAGGTCTGCATATATTCTGTGGGTGTGGATAATAGGTGTTGTGGATATCCAAAGATATCAAAACTATGGATACCCAAAGGTTTCGAAATGTGGATAACCGAATGTATCAAACTGTGAACACCCATGGTGTCAAACTGTAGCAGCTACACTGTAACCCTATAGGCTTGCCTATCTATCCATAACCAAGACAATAGGGTAGGAACTATAACATTTCCTTTAACTATGAGCAAATTTCACAATTCATTTATCAACAAATTATATGATATACATTTCAAGTCATGAAATCTATATGTGTTCATACATGCAAATCTTAATTTACCACTATTAGGAGGGTGTCAAAATTACACTTTTATAATCATACTATACATATATAAGCAATAAATATGCATACCAATCATTTATGTAGAAGTAAGTTTTCTTTGGATTGCATTATGCTTAATCTTAAATTCTAATGTTCAATCACCCAATTAACACATAGTAAGTCCTATTTCATTTATTTGTAGGTGTTTGAAAGGTTTCATACACATTCAAAAATATTTGGACAAGATTCGGAAAAAATAAAAAACAAAAATAATGCCATGTTCGTGACAGACACTCTCTCCATTAATACCATTACTTGTTCCTTAATATACATATAGAAAAAGTTTGAACTAGCTTTCGAGATCTTCTAGGCATTTTTTCCTCTATGTCTATAGTTTCTATAGAACTAACAATCAGACCATTTGTACTTCTAAATCATAAGAGAAGCAAAATATCATAAACTGCTTCAAAACAGGGGCAACACCAGTTACCTTTTTCGATCTCAATTTCCAAGGTCATAGAGCAAGAATTAAGTCAGAGTCCCCTCTAAAGAATGGCTTAGGCTTCATATTCATCTATAATCACACAATTTTGAGGTCTGTACCCTGAGTTACTACTCGAAAAATGTGACTAACTCAAACAAACCCTAGACAAAATTCCACTACACAATACTCTCTTGTCATATTCAACCAATTCTATGCAAGATAACACCAAAGCAACATCCCAATAACCATTCAACATCCAAATGAATCTTTATATCCATCCAATCATACACAAATACAAAATCAACTAAGTGAAGTCCCAAACCTGAAAATTGACAAAGTAGGTCTTCTATTGCCTTTCCTTCCCTTCCTCTTTAGCTTTACTTGACTCACCCACTAGAAGCACCAAAAATATACCTCTCAATCCTACTTCCAACCTTATAATTTCATTCCTTCATAAGAAAAGTAACAAGAGATAAAGCTGAAGAGAAAATCCCTATCTTTTACCTTAATTTCCATCTAAGATTGACTTGATTTCTTACATGAAAAATGATGAGATAAAGAAGGTGAAATGGAGAGGAGAAAATTATGAACTTGGAACCCCTAAAATTTCGTGCATCTCACCTCTTTATATCCCCATTCTAGAACTTTCAAGACTCACACATAGGCTTAATTCCTATTGGACACACATGCTATATTATTATTGGTCACTTATGTCTTAATCCAATTGGTCCATGTGTTAACATTAGAAAAAAACTTCACATTGATCTTTCTTCTTCCTTTACTTCTCACATTGGCCTATAATATTATAAATTAATTTCATTCCCCTATGTCTTAATTTTCTAATGTAATAAATTTCATAAAATTTGGTTAATTATTCTAGGATTTATACCTCAAACAGTACAGGTTGTTCGAAAATAGGGATAACAGCCATAACTGAACTTCAAGCCAGAATTCAAAAACCTTAAAGGAACAATAAAACATTTGATTCCCTCATGAAAGTTTTACCAATTTTAATTAGAGAATAAACTAGAGACATAGATCTAAAACTTTCATGAAGGAATCGAATATTTTATTGTATTTGGATGTCTACAATCCAATATATGGCCAAATTATATAAATATGTTTGGTGGAACCTATCCATTCAGCAAGGTATACATCCTAAATCAACTAGCTTCAGTCTTATCAAGCAAGAGCAACACAAAAATGCATCCAATTTAACCAAAAACATCCCATTTACTTATAGAATACTTCTTATCAGTTCCCTCACATCACATTCATAAATCTAAGCAAGCATATAAACAAATTCCGATATATATTTCTTATCTAAGTATGTAAGTAAAAGTTATAATGAACAAATTACCCACTAATCTATGTCTTTTACATTAAGTACCATTATGTATCTTACTAAGATGCACTTAGTTTATTGTGTTCACTTCTTAATACACCCTAGACATACTATAATACTTCCAGGGTATATGTTGGGTCTTCTGCTAAAAAAAGTGAGAACGAGAGGTCTCAAAAAGTGCTGCTAGCACATCATAAGGGGTTGTTAAGTCTCACAAGAGTGTGGATATCATTAGAGGCCTGATACTTGACATGATCTTCTCGACACTACCAGTTTCATTGCATATTTCTACTACAAAAGGTACTACTTGATTTGGATTTTGTTTTGATATTCATATGGGTCTTGGTGTTTCGGATTCTCAAAGGTGATAAATGTTATCACTATTGACAGTTCAAAAATCTTATCAAAAACTTCCATGGGTGACAAAAGAGCAAATCATATTGAGACATTTTTCATTTTCACTAAAATATGTAACAAAACATTGGGTTTTCGATCTATGTACAGGGAGTATTATGAAGATGATGTTTATTATAGATCTGAATTGCTTACAAATGGTTTGTATGAGTTAGATCAGAAAGGCCAATTCTTAATATAAATAGTAAGAAAAGAAAATTAAGTAACCAAACTCCATCTTATTTATGGCATTACAGGTTAGGTCATATCAATGAAACTAGAATCACAAAATTACATAAAGAAGGATATTTGGATCCTTTTGATTAAGAATCATATGAAATTTATGAATCTTGTTTATTAGGAAAGATGACCAAACTATCCTTTAAGGGAAAAGGACAACGTGTTAGTAAGTTACTAGAATTAATACATTCAGATGTATGTGGACCTATGTCCACAAATGTTAGAGGTAGATACTCATATTTCATTACGTTCGCAGATGACCATTCTAGATATGGTTTTGTGTACTTGATGAAACAAAAGTCTGAATCATTTGAAAAGTTTAAAGAATTTATACTAGAGGTAGAGAAATAAATTGGAAAAAGTATTAAGACCGATCGAGGTGGTGAATACTTAGAACACAAGTTTCTTGATTACTTAAAAGAGAATGGGATTCTCTCACAATGGTCTCCTCCTGCAACTCCACAACAAAATGTAGTTTTTGAGAGGAGAAATCCTACATTATTAGATATAGTACGTTCTATGATGAGTCATGCAGTCCTTCCTATATCCTTTTGGAGATACGCAATTAAAACTGCATTATATATTTTAAATAATGTTCCATCTAAATCAGTTAATAAGACACATATGAGATATAGATTGGTAGAAGACCTGGATTATTGCATTTAAAGATTTGGGGATGTGAAGCTTATTTAAAGCATGCAATATCTAATAAGCTTCAAGCCAAATTAGATAAATGCAAATTTGTGGGGTATCTGAAAGAAAGTTTTGATTATCAATTCTATCATCCAATTGAGCAAAAGGTGTTTGTCTTAAGACATGCTACATTCTTAGAAAGAGATTTTATTCTCAAAGAAAGTAGTGGGAGTGATGTTGAACTCAGAGAAGTTCAAGAACCACAAATTCATATCGACATGGAACAAGAACCTCAAGTTGATATATATGATGTACAACCGAGAGCTCAAGAGACACATAGTTCACGACGAGTAATAGGATATGTCATCCTCCCACTAGATTAGATCTACATATTGAGCATGAAAAGGATAACGTATTACTCATAGGCAATGAGCCTAATACTTTTAAAAAAGCAATGTCAGACATTTAAAATGGAAAAAAGCAATGAAATCTGAAATTGAATCCATGTACACTAACCAAGTATGGACTTTGGTGAGCGCACTTGAAGGTACAATACCTATTGGGTACAAATGGATATTTAAGAGAAAAATTGACATAGATAGAAGTGTACATATGTATAAAACAAGGTTGGTGGCGAAAGGTTACAAAACAAAAACAAGGTTATACTTATTGGCTATAGCAGCAAATCATGATTATGAAATTTGACAAATGGATGTCAAAACAACATTTCTCAATGGGAATTTTCAAGAGAATGTGTAAATGATACAACCTGAAGGTTTTGAATTTAAAGAATGTCCTGATCAAGTATGAAAGTTGCAAAGGTTCATTTATGGACTTAAGTAAGTGTCGTAAAGTTGGAACATCCATTTTGATGAAACAATCAAAGAGTTTGATTTTATTGAAAATATAGATAAACCTTGTGTTTACAAGAAGGTAAGTGGAAGTGCAGTCATTTTCTTAGTGCTTTATATGGATGACATATTGCTTATTGGAAATGACATTTCAATGCTCCATTATGTTAAGATATGGTTATCTGAGAACTTTTCCATGAAGGATAAAGGAGAAGCAGCCTATATACTAGGTATAAAGATCTATCGAGATAGATCAAAAAACTTGCTTGGATTATCTCAATCCACATATATAGAAAAAGTGTTAAAGAGGTTTAGCATGGGGAATTCCAAGAGGGGATTCTTACCCATATTGCATGAGATTTCTCTCTCACAGAGTATGTGTCCATAGACACAAAAAGAGAGAGGTAAAATGGACTGTATTCCATATGCTTCGACAATTGGATCAATCATATATGCGATGCTATGTACTAGATCAGATGTTACTTATACTTTGAGCATAACAATTAGATATTAAGCTAATCCCGGTGAGGGTCACTAGACAGCGATGAAAATCATCTTAAAGTATTTAAAAAGGACTAAAGATATTTTTTCTGGTCTATAGAGGAGCTGAGCTGAGCTAAGAGTTCAATGTCATTTAGATGCCAGTTTCCAGTCTGATTAAGATAATAGTAGATCATAGTCAAGGTATATTTTTACTCTTTATGGTGGTGCAATTAGTTGAAAGAGTTCCAAACAACTTACTATCGTAGATTCAACAACCGAGAAGGAGTATATTTCAGTGTGAAAGGCGACAAAAGAATCAGTTTTGAGTAAGAAGTTCATCATTTATCTTGGAGTGGATCCTAGCATTATTGAGTACATAGTATTGTATTATGACAACAATGGTACTATTGTGCAAGCAAAGGAATCCAAGTCTCATCAATGGTCCAAACATGTACTTAGGAAGTTTCACTTGAACGGGGAAATAGTGGAGTAGAAAGACATAACATTAGAGCGAGTTTTCATTGAAAAGAATCTAGCATATCCTCTTACTAAGTCATTGTCTCAAAAGAGACATGATCATCATATAGATAGATATGATATTAGATTCATAGGGGATTGACTTTAGTGCAAGTGGGAGATTATTAGTTTATACCCTTGCAGTCAATCAATTGGATACAATTTAGTGTATAACATTATTTTGAATGAATGAAAAGGCTTTATTTATCTTTATGTATTAATTTAATTAATATTTTATGTTTTAATAATAAAGATAAAATCCTTGAAATACTTACTGTGTAATTGAAAATATGATGAGATCATAATTATGAGATTCAATGTACACTTAAGTATTATTCCTAAATATTCATAGTTATAGTTTCATCAAGACTGGATATTGTTGAAACGGTAAAACTAGCACATATTATGTTTCTTTCTTATGAAAAAAGTAATTAATCTCATAAATTAAAGTATAGAGATACTTAAACTAATATGTGGGTAATTATTAATAAATAAGTCACTGAACTGACCTAATTATGAGAATTTCGAATGGAATATGACTTATGTGTCTATATATTATCTCATAATGATGGTTGTATAATTGATTCTCAAACTTGAGATTACCAAGGTATCTAGTATGAAAATTACTGTATTTTGATGCTACTTATGAATCATTCTAGAATAATTCAGTCGGTAGTAATTAGATATAATATGAACCATATGTAGATAGTTGAGTAAATCAATATAGGATACGCCACTTTAAAGTAATTAGAGAGAATATTCTCCTGGTTTTGATTAGTAATGATTAATAGAATTCTCTAGCTAGAGTGAATTCATATTTGAAAAGGAGTTTTCAAATTTCAATTATAAATCAATTACTAATTAGCAAGAACAAACATGATTGAATGATAAGAGTAAACACTATATCCATACACTGTCCAATTAGAGTATTGAATGACGAAAAAATTAAATTATACATTATAACTATACATGGATAGGTTAAGCCAATCACTTTGTCATTCCTGATATTTAGGTAATCATGACATGTTGTCAGACATCAATCATAATTTATGATTATGAATTATTTGATTAGAAAATTAAGGATAAAGTAAAAGGAATTTTAATTTATCTAATTCTAATTGTGATTTAGAATTACAACTTATAATCATTGCCAATTTATTAGGAATTTAATAAGTTACACATTAAAGAGCAATTTATAAAAGAAAATCAATTTAATTAAATTGAATTTAATTATAAAAATTTGAGAAATTTTAGGAACCAAATATGAGATATTTGATTTTATTAAAATTAAATTAAATTAATTAAAATTAGAATTTAATTTTAATTATAATTAAAGAAATTTAATTTTAATAAAAGACTGTCATGAATTTTCTATTTAAATGGAAGAACTTTTTAGAAGTTAGTACTTTTTGTCGTCTTCCTCTCAAAATAGTTTGAAAATTATTCTACGGATACCATTAGAGGATAAACAATTAGACTACTCATAATTGATCCGTCACAGAAAAGTTTAAGAGATTTTTCAAAGGAAAACGAACAAGGTACGATTTCTAAGTCGATTTGTGTTTTATTCAAGTTTAATCAATTATCGAGATTCGTTCATAATTTTAAAAAAAAATTTATTTTTCATGTAATTCGATCACGGTTGGATTCTAACAATTATAATATTCTTATCATATTCTCACATTTACGTAAAATTCACATATGTAGATAAAATTAAATAAACAGGATTGAAACATCATAATTAGATCAGAGGATTTCATCATGTGCCACCTCAGCTTTGCACACCTTTAGGAAGTACTCGTGTCTTTTTCTTAACCAATACATTTTTTTTTCATCTAGAGGTACTCACAAATACGTATTATTTGCTGCCTTTTGTAAATATACTAAAATCAGGGAATCCTAAGTCTTCTCGTGGCCCAATTTTTGTTTCATCAATACTTGCCTCTCTTTTATAACTTAGTGTGACCTTGGCTCCATAATGTCACATGTGATATGGGTCCTACGTGGAACCTGGTTCCAGTTTCATCAATACTTGCCTGTCTCTTTTATAACTTAGTGTGAACTTGGCTCCATAATGTCACATGTGAGATGGGTCCTACGTGGAACCTGGTTCCAATGCAAACCATCCAAGTCAAAGCTAGACTACCATAGTTAGAATTCCTTCATCATGATTAGAGCATCATCATCATCACCATACATAAAAACATGCACACATACATACATACATTACCAGTCCAGCACTCAACTACACCGACAGATAACAAGAAGACTATAAAAAGAAACGCAGGGAACATGGCCACTGGCTAAGCCCATCTACAGATCTAGAAAGGCTTCTTATTTTCCTTTATTCTAAAGGACATTTAGTGGTGCTTGTTAGCAACGTTGCACTGCTTTCGGATCTCACCCTTGTTTCCAGTGAGTGGGTTGTTCTCAGAAAGAATGGTGATAGCCCTTGAGAACTCCTTGAAAAAATAATCCTGGCTTTTGGCCATTTTCTTCACAAATGGTTTTGTCCTCTTGTCAGTTGCCAGCTGGTGATCCACAATCAACAAGCCCTTGTTATCCAATGTGTTTCTGTAGTAATTGTTGTCTAGCTTCATGGGTGTGCCACGGTCATTTCTCACATATTGAACAGCTTTAGGGTCTGGGATTGCATCAGGGCACTTATGAAGCATGTGCTCAACGTGTTCAGGGTTTAGTGCCGGATCAACTTCTGGGTACAAACGGTGTACCAGCTTCACACAGTGGGTTCGGCCGACACTATGAGCTCCTGTTCAACGTCAATTCATAAACACAATTTATCACCAAGTCTTGTTCACTCATATAAAGACAATAATGCATGTCATACCTAGCAAGGCAACAACTCCGGGGGTGTTGATTCCCATAGCACCAAACCTCTCAAGAACAACAGATATACTCTCATTGTGGTCTGGAAGGTATTGCTCAAGCACATCTGCTCTGCTTTTCCTTCCATCTCTCCTTCCAGTTTTGAGAGGGATATAAGGTCCACCTAACTGCAAAAATAGAAAGTTTTAGGTTGCATTTAAGTCCAAAAATCAACTCCTGATCTCTCTGTCTCAGAGCCAAAAAAGAACTGCTATAAAAACGAGACAAAGTTCAGCAACTTCCCATTTACAAGTTGATTATAAAATGAAAAGGTGTTCTCTCTCACTGAAGATAAAAACAGACTATAATTAATGTCACATAGTCCACATGTTATGTAGGACCACACTCGGCCTGTAGTGAGGGTAATTATAACAGAACCACCGCTTGCTCACAAGGAGAACGTAGAAACAGTGAGAAATGAAGAAACCTCTGCTTAAGACGCCACAGCACAAGAAGCTCATAATTCTCAGAAACTTTATGCAATATTGACAAGATATCCAAAGTAATTCAAATGTCAAGGGACATACCGCAACAATGCCATCTCTAGCAGATAGTACGAGAATATCTGAGCAGGAGACAACTCCAGGGCATTCCCTCTCGACAGCTTCTTTGATGGTCTCGATGTATCTAAAGTTCCTGAGGCCGAAGCTCCTGTCGGTCTCCTTCTCAGACAAGGTTCTCCTTGTTGAGTCCAGCAACAGTGAAGCATCGCAGGACTATATAATCAACACTAACATATGTCAGCAACATGAAAACCGTATAGTAACCGTGAGAGAAACAGGTAACAGAGAGAGAAAATAACTAACCTCAACAGCACAATCATGGAAGATGCTTCTTAGCCATGAGAAAGCAGTGTTTTTGTGTCTCTTGTAAAGCAGCCTAACCTGTTCTCTGATAATGTCCTCGGCCTGAGGGCATGCATCCTTGTAAAAGTTCATAACAAGACCTGGGTCTTCCTCATTTTCTGCAAAAGCTGGCCTGAAAGACACAGCCCAGAAGGACAACAGAGCCAAAAAGAACAGAACCTTGGCACTCATTCTGCAGTATTCAAGGCAGAGTAAGTTCTCAGTGACCTGATAAGTATCTCTTCTAGGCTTGAAGGGGTATTAAATATTGAAAAGAAGGACAAGTTTGCGGATAAAGTATGCGACAGGTGTGAGTCAATTGAAGCATATGACTTGGATTATTTTGGCCTGTTTTCACCTTGTTTAATCTTTGGCATTTACTGCTCCTTGAGTGGGTGCGTAAGAAAACCTTGTCAACTCTATTTTTTGTTGAAGATAACGATCCCTCCTGGGGTTTGCGGAAAGTAACCATAAGTGCTTTTAACACTTTGACCATAAGTATCTAGAGACACGATCTGTATGATCAGCAATTAACGCAATGCTCGTGGGAATCTCGAGGTGGGTCCAAAGGCGTTCTCTTAAGTCTAAGCAATCTATAAGTGACTCGCTCAATAAATTGGTAAATGCGAAGTTAACCTGTGGATTTTATACGATGACTTGCTTCTTCCGTCTCTGGTTTCATCTCTGTGAATCAGTTCCCTTCCCTTAATTACGTCACAAATCTTTACATGTGAATTATGGAAACAAAAGAGTTTGGCCTAAGCAAAGGAGAAGCCAGTGAGCATATAGCGGTTGCAAAAGGACCACTGGTGTGGCTCACCAAAAGGACCACTTGTGAGACTAGGCTTCCTTGTTGCCAAGTGCAACCAGCTAGTCGATTTGTGATTGTACAAGGTATCATAATAATTGTCTAAATAATCAAGTGCATCTGCCGTAGCACCATCCCACCTTTTCTAGACTTGAAATAATTAGTTGCATTCGAGTGGGGTAAGGAGGGCGTTCTTTTAGATTGCATTATTAGTGCTCCGAATGACCTCGATTGCTTGCTAAAAGGATGTAACATTCTGCAAACCACACAATAATGTTTCCGAGGCGGATGATAAGCAAATTTATGGATCAATGGTAGTTAAGGTGAGCTGCTATCCAAGCCAACGGTGGTTAAGGTGGCTGCATACCATGAGATCAGATCCTCTAGCTCAAGTATTCTGTACCTAATTAATGCTTAATGCGAGAGGATCTCAGCCATGGTTGATGTTTTCATCTACTGCTGTCGGATGAAAAAAGATTTGTATATATTATATACTCCATCTGTTTCATAATAAGAGTCGTTTTAGATATATTTTAATTATTCAAAATAAGTGTCATTCTTGACTTTGTATGCATGTTT
>JANZLF010000220.1:13979043-13989876 GCA_026546835.1 Erythroxylum foetidum | reverse complement strand
TGTGGATGTCAAATTATGTACAACCAATTGTATACAATTGTCATTATTCAAAACTTTGATGTACTGGTTGATGTGTGAATGTCCAATTATATATGCAGCCAATGAGTTACACCTTTTTTTTTTCACAGACGAAATTGTGTCTTCCGTCTTTGAATATTTGCCGACGGAATGAGAAATACCGTCGGCACATAACCTGGACTAAATTTGGCGATGTCCAAAATTCCGTCATTAAAGATATAACTTACTTCCGAATATTTGCGACGGTGGTTCCGTCTCAAAATTATACCGACAGAATATTCCATCGCAAATTTCCGTCGTCTTTTAAAAAAATTTCTGTCGCAACATAACAACAACGGATAATATTCCGTCGGTTACCCGTTGACAAAATACGACAAACTATTTCCGTCGGTAAGATATAACGACCGCCATGTTTACGACGCTTTCTTCTTTCGTCGCGTTCCGTCAGGAAATATAATTTTCGACGGAATTAACCATTTCTCCGACGGAATATTCCATCGGAGAATGCCAGTTTTCTTGTAGTGAACTATCTCATATCAAATAAACCTTTTCCCTTAAATGACATAATCCTCCATTTAAAAATTTTCCCCACACTAATAAATCTCCACTGAAAAAAACTTTTTGATTTTATGTTTAATAGATTAAGAATTTGTAATCGTCATTTAAAATTTAATCGGACATAGACACACTATTATATTCTTTTTACTATCCATTTAGTTAGATATTATTTAGGTGGAAGGGTCTAGATGTCACTCATAATATCTAGACATGATTCATATTAGAATAATCTAGATATTTAAAAAATCTAGATAAAGATATATAACTTATAATAATGTAAAGTAAATATTGAAATGTTGGTAATTATAAATAATTGAAATGTATGTTATATTTAGTTTGATACAATAATAAATATCCTTCTATTTTTTCAAAATTAAAGCTTGTGAAAATTCTATTCTTATTGGTTCTATATTTGTAACTTACAGTTAAAGAATGCTAATATTGTAACTTCTCTTTTCACTCGTAATAAGATTTTATGTTTGTCCTATTCCTTGCAAATTAAGTTGTAATCTTGCTTTATCGAGTAATCATTCTAATAAGTGGTATAAGAGCCTAAATAGGATGTATATCTAACTTAGTGTATCCCCTGTGATTGTAATTATAAGTAGATTGTAATAGCCCAAACCACTCATCCTCAGATATTGACTGCTTTGAGTTATCCCTCGGGTCAAGCCTATCACCATTTTGCTCTTCCCTCCTCTCCAACCAATGTGGGATCTCACAACCCACCCCCTTTAAGGCTCAACGTCCTCGCTGGCACAGTAGGTTGGGAACCGGCTTTGATACCATTTTGTAAAAGCCCAGATCACCTGCCCACAGATATTGTCCGTATTGAGTTGCCCTTCGGGCTAAGCCCCTCACAGTTTTGCTCTTCCCCTTTATGAGAAAACGCATCTTATGGGGAGAAGTATCCATAGTTCTCTTCTCTAACGGATGTGGGATCTCACAATCCACCCCTTAGGGCCCAACGTCTCACACTACCGCAACAGTTGGGAAACCGGCTCTGATACTATTTGTAACATCCCAGACTACCTACCCACAAATATTGTCCACTTTGGGTTACCCCTCGAGCCAAGACTTGTAAGCGGGTGGTTTGGGCTGTTACAAATAGTACTAGAGCTGGTTCTTGACCCGTTATGCTAGTGAGGACACTGGGCCTTAAAGGGGACTGGATTATAAGATCTCACATCAGTTGGAGAGAAGAATGAAGTACGTCTTATAAGGGTATGGATACCTCTTTCTATTGATGCATTTTCCTGAGTGTAGAAAGAGAAAAATCGTGAGGGTATTGGCCCAATGGGCAACCCAAAGCGGACAATATTTATGGGCGAGTGGTCTGGGTTGTTACATATAATCTAAAAAATGAACGAAGATCCTTATTAAACAAAAGCTACATCGTAGGATCTTAAAGTTATTTTGTAAGCATTGTGTCATAAGTAAGCAATATCATATAAAATTTAACACACCAAAATCAAGAACCAAGGTCTTTTTTGAATTGGTTCACTCATATATACGACAAGCACCAGTTCTATCCCTAGAAGGAGTAAACTATTTTTTATTTTTCATTGATGATTATTTTAAAGGGTGTTAAGTGTGTTCTATTAACATAAAATCATATGTGTTCTTAGCTTTTAAAGTTTTTAAAGCATGCGTTAAATTGGATTATAGTAAAAAGATCAAGTGGTTAAGGACAAATAACAAAAGAAGAATATACTAGAAGTGATATTGATGTATTCACTAAGTTATAAGGTATCAAAAGGTAGCTCACTATTGCATACGTTCCTCAACAAAACATAGTAACATAGTGGATGAATATAACTATGCTAAAAGAATAACAGAAAATTTGAGAGTTGTAAGCTTAAGTAAAGCTTTATGGAAAAAGTAGTCAATACTACCTATTACGTGGTGAATTATGCTCCATCAACTGCAATTGGGTTAAAGACATTAATAAAGATGTAAAATGGAAAGCTAGGAGATTATTACAGCCTCTATGTATTTGGAAGTCATATGTATGCGATATATAATGCCAAAGAAATTATAAAGTTGGAAAATTTTTCAAAAATGCTTACTTTTAGGATATACTAATAGAGTGAAGGGGTAACTGATTCGTTCATATTTTTATATATTTTTAGGAGTTAATTCAGAGTGACTTGCATTCATTTTACGTTCATATATAGTCGGTTTATCATGTTTTGGAATTATTTGGGTTACATTGACGTAAAATGCATAAATAAAATAAGTAGTCGAGAATTGCACTGTTTTTGAATTTTGGACAGACTTGACCTCTTATCATTGTGCAATTTTTATTTTGAAATAGGCCTAACAAATTAAATTGAAACAACAAATTATAAAGAGAGCTGATGAACATACGCAACAAGCAAGGAGGATGCTGTGCGTTTTATTAAAAGTGCACAGTAGAAGGGGGAATAAAAACAACTTGGAGGCGTTGGAGGCTGCTGAACGTAGGCCAACGCATGCAGGAATAGAAGCAAGGTTTTAAATGAAGCAAGTTTAATTGTCTTGTCTGGTGAACAAATACAGGAACGAGAAGCACAACGTAGGGAAGGTTTTAAGTGTTGTAGCCTTTTAATTGTCACCTCATGCTGGAACACGTGGAGGAGCAACATTAAGAGAAGAAATGAAACGCAGACGTTTGATGGAGAGCAATCACGCTGCTGCGCAGCGTTTTTATCAAAAATGCTAGAAGGGTTTTAAACAAGACAATCTTTAATTGTCTGATGGAGGCACAGTAGCGCCAGAGGGCGATAGGCACAGTGACACCAGAGAAGCAACGCGACACTTGGAGACGTTGGAGAGCAGGCGCTGGCGTGAGGGAATAGGGCAGAAAACAGTAGTGGCGTCTTTTACACTGTCTCTTCACGCTGCTGTGGAACCGTCGTTCTCCAGTTGTTGCTGCTTTACTTTCAATTCTTTTGTCCAAGTAAATTCTTCTTGTCTTTGACTATCGGTGGTAGCGTTTTTAATAGGTATGTGTAGCTAAGTTTTTATTTCAATTGTAAAGGGTAATACCCTTCGACATTGATGGATTCATGAGGATTTATTCTTAATCGATTTTTGTGTTAGTGATTTGCGTACATGTGTTTGAACTTTGATCTTTTAATGGCTAATCTGAACTTGTAAATCTTAAAATCCGGAATTAAGGTTTATAAGGAATTTTTGGACGCTATTCGATTAATTGATGGTAGTAGTTGCCATGTTAATTGATTTATAGTTAGGTTGATGACAGTAGTTGTCAAATCTATTATGCGATGATTCAGACTCTGTCTTAAACTGATGATAGTAGTTGTCAATAGTTTTCAAGGCAAGATCGTTAAACCGACTTTAATAACGCTTGTACGCGACGTAGGTGGATTAGTAGTTATGAATCCTATGATTGTTTGCAAAGATTTGTCTTTTTAGTAGTTAAGAAGCATAAAATAAGTAAGTTGGTGATCCTTGATTTTGTATACACAATACACAAATGATTTCTAGAATCCGATGAATGAATTAATTAATGTCGTTGGCGAAATCCTTTGCAATTGAATGTTTCCGTAAGTTTTAGTTTCTTCATAATCTTACTTTATTATTCGTTTAATTTCGCGTTCTTTAATTTCTAAACTGCCAAAATCAAACCCCCCTTTTTTTTTAATCATGAATTTTCTTACAGTAGTTCGAGTCCAATTTAGTTGATTTAGTTCAATTTTTGTTTGTGTCAAATCTGATTTTTATTTGCGTTGCGTTTGTGTTGCATTATCTTTTGATTTTTGTTTCTTTTCTATTAACTACTTCTATTTTCTGGTTTAGTTCATATTTTGCATTACTTACGTCATCATTGAGGTTAGTTTGCATTTCAGATTTTTGTGTCGATTAAGTCGACGTGTCTATTTTATTTTATTTTATCTTATTTTTCTTTTACAAATAATTAACAAGTTGCCGATATTTAGCTTTCCTTTATTAGATCTTCGAGGGAACGATCCCTACTCTCATATACTACTTGTTATTTGTGTAGGGTTAATTTGCAAGGGTGACGACTCCTTGTCAAATTTTGGCGCCGTTGCCGGGGATCTATCTAACGGTTTGCTAACGTATTTTTCAGCTTGATTTTGTTATTTGTGTTTGTTTTAGGTTGCATGTCCAACAGTTCCGAGCAAGACCTTTCGGAAGGATTAATCGAGCAATTCTACGAAAAGCAGTCGTCTTTCATCAATCGAACACCTCCGCAATCACCGCTCTTTGAACAGTGCACGTTGCACACGGTGAAAGAGGAAGAACTTCAGAGTTTTGCACACCTTTTCCAACAGCAGGAAATTTCACATATAGAATCCGCGACTATGGCAATCAATCCGCAGAGAACATTGAAGGAGCTTGCTGCTCCTAACCTTGACAATCAGCCTTTGTGTATTAATGTGGAGCAAGCTAATTTTGAATTAAAGTCTGGTTTTATACATTTGTTGCCTGGTTTTAATGGTCTTGCAGGAGAAGACCCACATGCGCATCTCAAGGAGTTTCACATGGTATGCAATGGAATGAAGCCGCAAGGGGTGGACGAGAATTTGGTTAAACTAAAAGCCTTTCCTTTCTCATTGAAAGGTTCGGCCAAGGAGTGGCTGTTTTCAATTCCCCCTGGTTCGGTAACGCAATGGAACGATTTGAAGCGCATTTTCCTGGAGAAGTACTTTCCCGCTTCGCGAGCTGCAAACATTCGGAAGGAAATTTGTGGCATAAGGCAGTTGCATGGTGAGACGTTCTCTGAGTATTGGGAAAGGTTCGAGAAGTTATGCTTACAATGCCCCCACCACCAGATTCCCGAGCAGCTTCTAATTCAATACTTTTACGAGGGATTGACACCTCAAGACAGAAGTATCATTGATGCCGCGAGTGGAGGGGCTTTGGTAGACAAGACACCCGATGCTGCCCGTTACTTGATTTCAAACATGGCAGCAAATTCTAAACAGTTTGGCACACGAGGGGAATTCCAAGCGAAACGCGTCAGCGAGGTAAGTAGAGTTTCATTAGAAAATAAAGTTGATGAACTAACCTCGCTAATGCGTGCTATGATGAGTGGTAGTGTGCAGCAAGTCAAGACATGCGGAATTTGTTCTCTGAATGGACACACTTCTGATTTGTGTCCTACAATGGAGGACAACTCGACGGAATATGCCCACGCAATTGGTGGAGGATTCAACACGAATCCACAGCGCAAATACGATCCATTCTCGCCAACTTACAATCCGGGATGGCGTGACCATCCAAATTTGCGTTATGGAAACCCACAACAACCGATTAACAATGGAGGAAGAGCACAATTGCCTCCTGGTTTCCAGCAAAATCAGACCTATGCCTCAAGGCCAAATCCTCATAATTCGGTTCCTTCTTCTTCGAGTTCCAATTCTGAAATTTCTGATTTGAAAGAACTTGTGAAAACTATGGCTACTAACACTGTTTCAATGCAGCAAAACTTCTTATCTTTTCAGCAGAAAACAGACGTGAGTATTCAAAATCTTGAGAAACAAGTGGGCCAAATCGCATCCTCTATGAGTAAACTCGAGGCGCAAAATAGTGGTAGGTTGCCCTCTCAAGCCTTACATCCTAAGGAATCTGTCCAAGCAGTTGAGCTTCGCAGCAGAAGGACTCTCATTGAGCAGAAAAAGAAGGGGATTGCTTTGGACGAGGAAGAGGAACTTGAGACTCACCCTAACCATATCAAACAACCCTTAACTGAAAATTCCAGGAATGAGACAAATTTAGTTCCGCTGATTCCTGCCCAAACCGAAACTCTTGATAGGGACCCAAAGGTAAATTCTAACCCTGTCAATTCTGATTTTCAATTGAGGCCTCCGTTTCCTTTGAGTTCTAGGAATTCGAAGGCCAAGCAAGAGGAGAAAGAGAGGGATATTTTCGATTTGTTCAAGAGGGTGGAGATAAACATTCCACTTCTTGATGCAATTCGCCAAGTCCCGAAGTACGCAAAATTCTTGAAGGAACTTTGCACAACCAAGCGTGCTCATCGATTGAAAGGATACGAAACGGTGAATATGGGCGAGGCCATTTCTGCTGTGATGAAACAGAACATCCCTTGTAAGCAGAAGGACCCTGGTGCGTTTGCTATTCCATGCATAATAGGTAACACCTCATTTGAGAGAGCTTTGTGTGACTTAGGCGCATCCATTAGTGTGATGCCTAAACATGTGTATGATGCCTTGAGTCTTGAGCCTTTGCATGCGACTAGTGTGGTTATACAATTAGCGGATCGTTCCTTTGTTTATCCGCTTGGTTTGGTAGAGGACGTCTTGGTTAAAATAGGTGCTTTGTTAATTCCTTGTGACTTTTATGTACTTGAAATGGATATGGACACTTCACACAGGAGTACACCTATTTTGTTTGGTAGACCTTTTCTAAAGACCGCTAGAACCAAGATTGATTGTGAACATGATCTGCTTACTATGTGCGTAGGAGATGATGTGGTTGAATTCAATATTAACAATGCTCTCCGATATCCACTTGATCATGTTTACTTGATTGATAGTCTAGATGATATTGATGAGCTTGTATATGATCACTTTGAGTTAGAATTCAATAATGGTCTAGACCTGACACTGTGGCATGGTTTTGATAGTGAGAATGCTGTGACTTATAGTGGTGATTACGTTGATGATATGCGTGCATTGTGCTTGCTTCCTAAGGTCATTGATTCTGTTTTTGCTTTACGTGTACTTTCTCCCATTCTTTATGAGGTGGCTTTCATCAATCTTCCTTTATCGCATAAGAAAATTTTACCATCTGTTATGCATGCACCTGAGCTAGAGCTGAAACCCTTGCCTGATAATCTTAAGTATGTGTTTCTTGGTGATAACGATACTTTACCGGTTATTATTGCAAAGAATCTGACAAGTGTGCAGGAGGAACAGTTGTTGAATGTTCTTCGCGAACATAAGACGGCTATAGGATGGACATTGGCTGACATCAAAGGGATTAGTCCTTCGATGTGTATGCATCGCATACTATTGGAGGAAAATTCAAATCCAACAAGGGAGATGCAGCGCCGCCTCAATCCGCCCATGATGGAGGTAGTAAAAACTGAATTACTTAAGCTTTTGGATGCAGGGGTTATTTATCCGATCACTGATAGTAGATGGGTGGCGCCTATCCATATGGTTCCGAAAAAGACGGGGATCACTGTGGTGAAAAACAAAAATGATGAGCTTGTACCTCAAAGGGTACAAAGTGGATGGCGCATGTGTGTGGATTATAGGAAGCTGAATATGGCGACGCGTAAAGATCACTTTCCTTTGCCATTTATGGACCAGATGTTGGAGCGACTAGCCGGTAAGTCTTTTTATTGTTTCCTCGATGGTTATAGTGGATACAATCAGATTGTGATCAATCCAGAGGATCAAGAAAAAACTACTTTCACGTGCCCCTTTGGCACATTTGCATATAGAAGGATGCCCTTCGGTTTGTGTAATGCTCCTGCAACTTTTCAGCGATGCATGATGAGTATCTTTTCAGATTATGTTGAACGAATTATTGAGGTATTTATGGATGATTTTTCTGTTTATGGTGATTCGTTTGATCATTGTCTTGAAAACTTATCTTTAGTGCTGAAAAGATGTATGGAAACTAACCTTGTTCTGAATTATGAGAAGTGTCATTTTATGGTTGAACAAGGAATTGTTTTAGGGCATGTGGTTTCTTCTCGAGGTTTAGAGGTCGATAAAGCAAAAATTGATATTATTCTATCTTTGCCTTACCCCTCATGCGTGAGGGATGTTCGTTCTTTCCTTGGTCATGCAGGATTTTATCGACGCTTCATAAAAGATTTTTCAAAGATTGCTGCACCCCTGTGCAAACTTTTAGTTAAGGATGTCGAATTTGTGTTTGATGATGCATGCAAACTGGCATTCGATAACCTGAAACAAAACCTCACATCTGCTCCCATCATCCGACCACCGAATTGGGAGCTTCCTTTTGAGATTATGTGTGATGCAAGTGACTTTGCCGTGGGAGCAGTCCTTGGACAACGAGAAGGGCGACTTTTACACGTCATCGCCTATGCTTCTCGCACTCTCGATAATGCACAAATCAATTACCATACGACCGAAAAAGAGCTATTTGCTGTTGTGTTTTCCTTAGAAAAGTTTCGGTCATATTTATTGGGTACTAAGGTTATTGTTTTTTCTGATCATGCAGCCCTTAGGTACCTTATGCAGAAAAAGGAGACCAAACCGAGGCTTATTCGTTGGATTTTGCTTCTACAAGAGTTTGATATCGAAATCAGGGACAAGAAGGGTGCTGAGAATCTTGTTGCTGACCATTTGAGTAGATTGCGCAATAATGATGCCAGGGGCGAATGTATTCTTGCCGAATTCCCTGATGAGAAGTTGTTTGCACTGACTTCCTCCTCGTCGCGACCATGGTACGCTGATTTGGTTAATTTTCTAGTTGCCCACGAGTTACCCGCAGGTATGACAAAAGCTCAACGCGATAAGTTTCGCGCTGATTCTAGATTTTACTTTTGGGATAATCCATACTTGTGGAAAATTTGTTCGGATCAAGTGATTAGGCGTTGTGTGCATCAAGATGAGTTTCATTCTATTTTAACATTCTGTCACACTTATTCTTGCGGTGGCCACTTTGGTGCCAAGCGCACAGCACACAAGGTACTTGATAGTGGATTCTTTTGGCCTTCGTTGTTCAAAGATGCATTCGAATTTTGCAAAACATGTGATCGATGCCAAAAGGTAGGAAATATTACTCGTAGGAATGAGATGCCGCAAACTTTCTTATTATTTGGTGAGGTCTTTGACGTTTGGGGCATTGATTTTATGGGTCCTTTTCCAATATCTAACGGAAATTTATACATCCTTCTTGCAGTCGATTATGTATCTAAGTGGGTCGAGGCATTAGCGACCAAAAATAATGATGCTAAAGTTGTCGTCGATTTTGTGAAATCTAACATTTTTGACAGGTATGGCATCCCCAGAGCGATTATTAGTGACCGCGGAACCCATTTTTGCAACCGATCTTTCGAGGCCTTGATGAAAAAGTTCCACGTCGTCCACCGAACTTCAACCGCCTATCATCCGCAGACGAGTGGTCAAGCAGAACTATCAAACCGCGAAATCAAGTCTATCCTTGAGAAGACTGTGCAACCTAATCGGAAAGATTGGAGCCTTCGACTAGGCGATGCACTGTGGGCCTATCGCACTGCATACAAATCACCCATAGGCATGTCGCCTTTTAGAATGGTTTATGGAAAGAATTGTCATCTTCCCGTGGAGCTTGAACATCGTGCGTTTTGGGCCATTAAAAAGTGTAACTTGGATTATGACAACGCTGGTATTCATCGAAAGTTACAGCTGCAAGAACTCGAGGAGTTACGGAATGATGCATACGAGAATGCACGGATTGCGAAGGAAAGGGCAAAAGCATACCATGACCGAATGGTTCGACATAAGGAATTTTCGGTGGGTCAGAAAGTTCTTCTCTTCCAATCACGCCTCAAGCTCTTTCCTGGTAAGTTACGTTCTAGATGGCATGGTCCTTTCGTTGTTACTAATGTATTTCCACATGGCGCTGTTGAGATTTGTGATATAGGTAACAACCGGAACTTCAAAGTTAACGGCCATCGATTAAAGCCATTTTATGAAGGTTTCAAGGACATTCCGACGGAGCAGGTGGTTGTGGACGCGCCCAACTATGGAGCATGATGCGCACACAATGTCGAGCCAACGACTATAACCAAAAGCGCTTAATGGGAGGCAACCCATTGGAGATAAATCAGATTTGATTTCTTCTTTCTCTTCTTTTTCATTTCAAATTTTCTTACTTTTCTCGTTGTTTCGACTTCTGTTCCTATTTTTCGAATTTGGTATGAATCTTCCTTCTTGCATTTACTTTAACATTGAGGACAATGTTGCGTTTAAGTGTGGGGAGGAGACTTTAGTTTGTTCTAGGTTACAATTTTCCAATTTGAGAGTAGTTTAGGTTCAGATTCACCATCTTGCTCTTGCTTGAACTTGAGGAATCTTTTCAAAAAAAAATGCTTTCTGTTTTTCTTACATCTTAAGTGTCTTAGCTTTCTTTCAGATTCCCAATTGTTGAACGAGTTCATGTATTATGCGTGAGATTTGGTTAATAACGATGGATGCATAAAGTTGATGGATGGGTTTTAATGTAACACTTGAGCTTTCTAGATAGTAGAGTGACCTTGAAACTATGTTGTATTGACTTAATAGATGACCTATGTGAGCTTTT
>JANZLF010000220.1:13945822-13962088 GCA_026546835.1 Erythroxylum foetidum | reverse complement strand
GGGGGGGGGGGGGGGGGGGGGGGGGGGGGGGGGGGGGGGGGGGAGTTAGCTTTTAGGTTTACCAAAACGACGTAGTAGGTGGACAGAGTTCAAAGGCGAGATGACGTCGAGTTACGGGAGCCACAACCGAAGGAGGAAGAAGGAGATCGTGTGCATGCCAGGTTGGGGAGGGGGGGAGAGACTGGCTTTTAGGCTTATCAAAACGATGTCATTTTGGTTAAATGAAGAATGCTCTTGAAGCTAGCCAAAACGACATCGTTTTGGTTTAAATCAAAACATAAACCAAAAAATTTAAACCAAAACTACGTCATTTTGGTTAGCTTAAATAACATTTTTTAAGTTGACCAAAATGACGTCATTTTGGTAAGTTTAAATGGCGTTCTCCATTTAACCAAAACGATGTTGTTTTGGTTAACTTCAATAATGTTATTTAAGCTACCCAAAATGATGTTGTTTTGGTTTAAAACATCTGTTATTATGTCAAACGACGTTGTTTACCTCTCAACCATATGATGATGTCTTTGTTAAAAATGATGTCATTTTGGTTCGCAAGAAAACGTTCTCCTATTGTAACAAAATGAGGTCGTTTTTTTCAATCAAAAGCGACGTCGTTTTGCGACAATCATTAACCTTTGGGAGGACGATGCTTTTACCGACGCCATTGCTGACAATCTACATTTCCGTCACCAAAATCTTGTCTTTTACACGACAATATTACCGACCAATACAACAAGTCCGTATTTTTCCGTCGCTAACTATTCACAATTACCGATGGACGTATTTTTTCGTCTCTAATTTCGTCGCAAATTTTGCCATCATTCTTTCCCTCCATATTTAGCGATAAATATTTTTACCGTCGCTAAATTAGTCATCATTAGTGACGAAAATATACTTTATGTCGCTAATGTCTAACGGTTTCTTTTCCGTCGTCGCTCCGTAGTTTTCTTGTAGTGCAATATCCATCCAATATATACTATTTACATACATATTGATCTAACTGGATCATTAAAGTCCTTATTTGATGATCCCATGATCAAGAACACTTTTAGATTAAACCCTAATTACTTGACTCTCATTATCATAATCTCCATTATGATAGTAAGTATATAAATTTAATCAAGGATTTATCATATCGGAATAAAAAAATAAACGTAATATAATAATAAAATCATTTGTCATATTATTAATTAAAATTAATAATCACAAAATTAAGGTGCTCAATCTATTATATAACGATTAGGTCATGAACATAATTCCAACACTGAAATCATAAGAATGTGTGAAAATTTCTTAATCCTTTAAAGGTAGAATGAAAGCTAATAGAAAAGAAGAAGATTTTCCTGCAAGTAAGCCCTCTTTAATTGGTTAGAAAGTTATGGGCTTAAAATTTCCTAATATAAAATTATTTATTAGAGACTAATTTGTTCCATAGACTTATGATTTTTGGCCTTCTTGAAACCAAAGATCAATGTTGGTTAACATAATGATGGCTTTCGTGCTTTGTTTGGTTATTGCCTTTCCATCAACGACCTTACTAACCACTACAGTGGTAAGATTCTTGTTTCCTAAAATTGTGCTCAATGTTCTATTAATATGCTAACTGTTAACCAATTGATCAATTTAAGATTACATTCTCCTTTTTTCCTAGTCAAAGGTTATCCACCGAATAATATCTCGTTAAGGAGAGCTCTTTGATATGATCTTGTAGCTATTAGTCTAACACTTACAAAGTTTGGATCATATTAACACCAACTTAGAATCTAGTGAATCTATTAGAGGTAATGATAGATGAAACCTAAACATGAAAGAGCTCAAGTTCCTCACTTAAAGTAACAAACAGGTTATAAAAGTGCTTATTCAAAAGAAACTTGATATTGCTGTAGTAAATATATATTGGTTGCAAATGTATCCTCTTACCTGAACAACTTTTGAGCCTCTACATGTCTTTTATCCTTCTCTAATTATCGTTAGATTATCTAATTATTTACAAGCTAAGAAGTCACCCTTCAAATTTGAGAATATTCTTACTTTATGTGAAGAATTTGAGGAAGCCTTGGTTAAAGGTTGAAATAGTGAAATTAAATAACTTCCTTTCCCAATTAATGTGTCCAAAAGGTTAAGCTTATCAAACGTGAACTTGAAAAATTCAGCGTCACTAGAATTGATAGCAAAATTGCTAACCTTAATTAATTTATAGAGGAATTGTTAAAAACTTAAGTACAACTCAATCTTAATGACTTCTTCAAAATTAGAACAAAAAAAAATCTAAAGTTTGATCATTTATAGCATTAGAGCCAAAAATCACTCATGAACACTTGGTTGAAGGATAGAGATTCAAATATTGTCTGCTCTTCAATTTAGTATTAATTAGGAAAATTTTCAACGAGATTGTTGCCCTTGTAATGGTTTTGGAGGTATTTCCACTTGTTAAGCTGACATGGAAGAAATAGCTTACTCTGATTTCAAACATTTGTTGAAAACTTTCAAGCTTTAATACTTTATTCAAAATGTCATAGGAAGGCTTTACCAAACTTCAAGACGATCAAAAGCTCAACCTACTTAGATCGTTTAACAAAAATAGATGTTGACAAATATGTGTTTAACATCAACTTTAACAAAGTTTAAGAATAGGTGAGCGAAACGACTTTTTATTCATAATGCTTGGCATATCGAATACCCTATAAAGGATCATACTTATGATGATAATTCAGAGGTTAGCATAGGTACTATACTTATAGATGGTTCATTCATAAAAGATGTATTAAGACAATACATGGTTAGCGTAAGAGTTACTATATGATTAATGTACAAGCACTGGAGCTAAAAGTGCATGATTGAGATATATTTCAAGAAAGCTTTTTACAAATTGCAATAAATTTAAAAAAAAAACTAAGAACTTACTTCTGATATGCATAGATTAAAACAATCCATAATTGGAGATGACCAAATCTGATCTCCGAAAATGTTTTAAGTTTAAATTCATTGAGGACCTTAGCTTTCCTCGAAATCTATTACAGAATCTCGTTTTTTTGAAAAAGAAAAAGGTGACAATTTGTTGATGGAATCTTTGCAGTCCATTAGACCTGTCAAAAATTCACAAACTAGTTTAATCCATAATATATATATATATATATACATGTTATATATCTATATATAACATGTGAATGCTAATCGCCTTACTCTATAATATATATATATATATATAGCTGGTTGCTGATGGTTTTGACAAAAGAGAAAGAGTAGCTTGTTTTAAATTCCTAAAAAAGAAAAAACTGGTATCAGTTGTTGTCTTTCGGTACATCATTTACTAAGGGAAAAATGCAATTAGATATGGATATTCTGATACGCAAGTGTTGATTGTGGTTGTGATTTGGTGGATGGATTATTGAAAACAGATCATCTCATGTTAGGAGAAGTTAGGTTTGAAAATGACTTCTTTACTCAACTCCTGAGCTAGTATCTTCTGGGAACTTTCGGTGCATCTTATTCATTGGGTAAGTCCAGTAACAATTTGTACTTTCCTAACGTGATACTTCAAAATGGATGGAACAACTTCGAAACCATTTTCTCTTGTATCTCACACATTGTTGTCCCTCTTAACCACTTTTCATCTTCTCCTGCTATCCGTTACATGTTATTCAGATTATACATCCTTAGTATATCACAAATGTTCCAACAAAAATTATACAATTTCCGCTGAATCTCATCACTCGCAACTTCTTTCATCTCTTTTCCAGGAACTCTCATCAGAATCATCTCATTCCAAGTTCTATAAATCGACTGTTGGAGACCACAATCTTGGTATCTCTGGTCTTTTTCAATGTAGGGGCGATCTAGTCAACAAGGAGTGCAATGATTGTGTAAATAAACTTTCTGACATATCAAACAGCAAGTGTAAACAAGCTGTTGCAGCTAGAGTCCAGCTTAAGGGCTGCTATTTCAAATATACTACGGATGGATTTTCTGATGAGACCCCAAACCATGCCTTGCTTCATGAAACATGCAGCGAAAACAAGGTGCCTAATATTGCTGGTTTCGAGGAGGCAAGGAATGAGGCTTTTGCAGCACTAGAAACTGAGATATTAAGTACTAATGGGTTGTATAAAATAGTCCATGAACATGTTGATGTTGTGGGACAGTGTGAAGCTGATTTAGGTCCTTGCGATTGTGGTATATGTATAAGCATCGCAACACAAATTGCACGAGAGGATTGCGGTACCTCAGCTTCGGGACAAGTTTTCTATGATATGTGCTTCGTGAGCTATTCTTACCATCCGGATGGGAATACAGGCAACAGTAATTCAGGTAAAGTAGCAAGATTTTAGTTCATAACGTACAAGAGAACAGCAACGTCTAATTCTATAAGTTGCTGCCATGGCAAACACCTGTTGACATTGTTCAATTAACATATTTGCATTTGGCAGGAGATGAGTCTGGGAAGATGATTGCAATTGCTTTGGGTGGGTTGGCAGCTCTGTTTATGGGCTTCATCTTTTGCAGGTTCATCAGATCGTCAGGCAAGAAAGGTGATGTTTAGGGGGTAATGAACACATATTTGGCACATGTAAATACACAAATCACTGTCTTAAGTTTTCTTCCCGAGTGTGACGAATATACAGCTATGTATCACGTAAATTTTAGTTTTACGTACTGATTTATAATTGTGATTTACGAGACTCTTCAACTAATTGTAAGGTCTAATGAAATATTTCTATTTCACTAACACAATCTTCCAGAATTAGTTATGAGGGAAACTGGTTCTATCTGCATTTTTGTACTTCATACAAAATGAATTTAAAAGAATAGATATAATTGGAATTTTAAAATAATAATTTTTTTGCTTTTATTTCTTCAGAAAAAACACTTTGTTTAAATATAACTTTCAATATATAAATAGGAGACTGCAAGCTAATGACCCCTTTCTTGTTCTTGTTCTTTGTTAGTGGAACGCTCCTTAATTGCATTCCCTTACTATGATTTTCTAATAATGCAAACAAATGATTTAGTCATGCTGCGTTGCATATTCTATTACATGCTAAATAAAAAAATTATAAGGAAATCGGTTTTGTCATTGACTAAATTTTACGTCTATTTGAATCTCATTAAAAAAGAACAAAAAATTTAATTTTTTAATATTTGATGTGGAATTTGCTTTTATTAAGTTTAAGGAGGGAAAATAGCAACACCACCTTAGCTTGAAAATTGCAGTAAAACTTGTTATTTTTATAGTAATTTATGATACTTTAAGTGATATAAGAGTAAAATAAAACAATATTTAGTTTGAATACTTTTTATGTTGTATTTAAAACTTAACGTGATTTTCTTTGAAATTGTTTTTGTTCTAGATAGAGTTTTTACGTACTAGAAAACTAACATAATATTTGTACAGTGAGAGGTCCATTAGAATATACAAGAATATGAAAGTATTAAACAAAATGTATTAGACTCTAATACCACTTGTTGAGGCTCTAAGCAATAACGCTTATAAAATCTCTAAGATCATTCTTCAACTAATAACAAACTGCTCACATAATAAAGATGATTGAAAAATTACGAATGTAGAATTTCAACATAAAAAACTCTCTAGTGTAGAGGTTAAATTACATGACAAACTGGTAATAAAATCCATTAAATCAAAATAGTGTGATATAAATGATAAAGGTTTGAAGCTCTCTTACTCAAAAATACCTTAAAAGACAACTACATCTTATATAGGTCTTTTACATTTCTCTAAAGCTCTCTTAAAAGACTTCTACTAATAACCTCTGAAATTGAGTACAAATTGATACACACGCACACACCCGCCCACCAATACTACACCTAAATAAAATCTAGAAAATCAAATTTTAATAAAATTGCTATTGGTGAAAGATATTTGGATTCTAAAACTCTTATATCATAATGTATTTCTATCCATGCAACTTCTATCTCTTAAACTTATCTTTAGATCTCAAAAGAATAAGATTTTACACTCTATAAGGTCACCTACAACTTCATTAAAATCCCTTTTGATCCAGGAAGCCAACTAACACTTTCAAAGTCTATATTTAGTGGAATTAAACAAAAAAAGTCCATATAATAAGGTTGGACCCATAACAATCTCCTCCATTAAGCCCATTTTAGAGGAGAAATCAACCGCCTCATTGATCACTTGAAAACCATCTTGATTAGCTCACTATAAAACTCAAGCTTACTTTTAGGAACTACTTTTGTTAACACGTCGACACTATTCTTGTCTATATGAATCCTTCTCATCTTACGTTGTCTTGAGCCAAGAGTCTTTGACATTGAGTTCTCTGGCCCTTTATAGCAGTGACTACGATATATTGTAAACTAGGGTATCTTATTGAAGGCTTCTTCTCTATAATCGAACTTCGAAGTTAGACATCTTTTAACACTTGATTGGGTCGCTCACCTTACTCATAACGCTTTTAGACCTCTTCTATATTATCCATAAGAAATGACTCATATGCACCCTCTTCATCAAGTTAAACCTGATTATTATCCTATTTTAACTCAAGTCCTTCATCTTCTTCACTTTTAGGCTAATCAAAGGAATCTGGAACAAGGGTAGAATCTGTAGTACTAAATGACAAACTATTAGAAGTTGTATTGTCTTCTATGATGTGATCTGCATTCATCTCATGCTTGTAGATGATTACGTCCTTGAGTCAACAACCATTTTCGTTTTTAGGTAGTAGAACTTGTAGCCAAACTCCACTTTACTATATCCAATGAACACATAAGGAGAAGCCTTCAAATTTAGTTTCAATCTTTGCTCCTTTGGCATATGCTTATAATCCTTACATCTGAACAATACCCTCGGATGTGAATAAGTTAGATCATTTCCTTTCTACACTATTTTGGGAATGTCAAGCTCTAAAAGGACCAAAGGAGTTATGTTGATCATATATACATTGATTTTGACCACCTCGCCCGAAAAGGACTTGGTAGTTTTGACATTTAGAGTATACATTGAACCTTCCCCATAATGTTTTTATTCATCCTCTTAGTAAAACTATTATGTTGTAGGGGTACCAAGATCCACATTCTCGTGCCTTATACCACTTCTTGCTCAATACTCTTCAAACTTGCTAGAGTATCTCTATTATCAGTTCCAAGACACTTAACTTCTTCTTTATCTCCCTTTCCACCATGACATGAAATCTCCTAAAGGCCTCTAACACCTGGCTTTTTGTTTTCAGCATACTAACCTAAGTCTTGTATGTAGCATCATTTGTAAACATAAAAAAGTACTTATTACCACTCAAAAACTTCACCTTTATTGTACGACACATATCGGAGTGCACCAACTCTAACTTTGTCTTCCTCTTTGGGGACTTCTTATGGAAAGACACTCAATGTTGCTTTGCAGCTATTTAATGATCACAAGGGTTGAGGTAAATTGTAATATTTGTAGGGATAAGTGTTTTTCCAAGTAACAACTTGATCCTTTTCTCACTAACATATCCTAATCTCTAATACCATAAATTTGGTGAAGTATTTTCTTAAAAGTCATGTAATTGTCTAGCATATAACTTCAAGTGTGTCTTGTACAAAGTGCAATGCAACTCACCACGATCAACCATCATTATTCCTTCAGACAACTTCCATTTTCCATCACCAAATGTGTGTTGGTATCCCTTTAGTTCCAGTACATTTGCAGATAATAAATTGAGATGCAAGTCTAGAATGTGTCATACATCTCTTCAGGTCAACATGCACTCAATATCGGTTTGAACTCAAATGTCTCCCATGCTGATAACGCTAGTGGGACTTTGATTTCCCATCTTCATGTTTCCAAAATTACCACTTCTATTATTGGTGAAGTACTCTCTCCTCGGAATATAATGATGAGATGCTCTTGTATTAGCAAGCCACTCTAAATGTGAGTGAATAATATGGAGAAATTCACTGCTTACTCAAACTAATAACACTTTGTCATTTATGCTTGATGTATTGCTATTGTCTCTATCCTTCTAGTTATCTTGCTTTTTCTGATATCTCTTTTACTTATAGCTGAACTTTTTTATATGACTAGGTTTGGTGTAGTGGTGACATGTTTTGGTATGTTTGCTTTCTCTCAATTTTAACTTGTTCTTCAACTTGCCTTGCCTTTTGCAACCTTTGATCTTACTTCTTCCTCTATTTTTGACGAAAAAAGCTTGCACGTTGTCAAAACTGATCTCCTTCCTTTTAATCTCTTCATTAAGCATGCTCTCTTTCATCACGTCTAAAGAAAGCACACCAATTGGGGCAAAGTTGCTAATAGTCACGTCTAAAGTTTCCCAACTATCTGACAAAGAACTTAATAGGAACAGTGCTTGTAATTTATCATCAAGGATAATTTTGATAGTGGTCAACTTGTTGATGATGTCTTAAAAATCATTGAGATGTTACAAAACCGATTTCCCAACCTTAAAATTTATGTTTAAAACTTTTTAATCAAGGAGGCCTTTTTATGAACAATCTTCCTCTCATATAGATGCCCTAACTTTTTCACAGCTCAAAAGGATCTCTCTTAAATACGTGATTGAAGATACAAGTGTCAATCTACTATCTAATGGTTTCCAAGGTCTTCCTCTTTATCTTCTCCTACTCTTTATTTTTTTATCTTCTCCAATTTAGATAGTACATTATCTTTTAGCTTTTATCCACATCTATTGGATCATAGAGATCCTAGCATTATAAGGGATATGCCATCATTAGTCCCCATATCGAGCAGTTGATCGATGTCAAATTCATTATAGAACTATTGCCACTTTATATAATTAAGGTTTTGATACCATTATTGGGCTCTGATACCACTTATTGGGGCTCCAAGCAATAACACTCATAAGATTTCTAGGATCACTCAACCAATAACAAACTAGTCATACAATAAAGATGACTTAAAAATTACAAACATAAGATTTTTAATTTGGAAAATATCCATTATAGATGTAAGAACCATAAGAAAAGCTAATAATAAAATCCACTAAATCAAATAAAAAGATAAAAATAATAAAAGTTTGGAGTTCTCTTACTCAACAACACCTCATAAGATAATTATACCTAATCTAGCTCTTTTGTCTTTGTCCAAAGCCCTCTCAAAAGCCTTCTACTAACAACCTCTAGAATTGAGTACAAATTGATATAGACACACACATAGATGCACACACACACACACACACACACACACACCAACCTCTCAAAAGGATAAGATTTTATACTGAACAAGGTCTCCTATAACTTCATTTTGTAAAAAAATTGAAATTAGTCAATGATTGCACTATTTTTGATAAAACATCATTCATATTATATTTCAAATATAATAATTATCAATACTTAAATTAATTAGTTCATAAATATCACATCTTTATGGTTATACTTATGGTACGATAAAGTCTAGGAGTGGGAATATGAGAATAATTGTGAGAATATGAGATTAAGGTGAGCATGGGATTAGTTTGAAAATGAGATTATGTTACTTTATATATCACAATTAATTCACTATTATAAAATAATTAGAAATTTATTTTAATAGACTTATTTGAATACAACTTTTCTTCTAGTAAATCTTAATATTTTTTAGAAAGTTTAAAAATTAAGTTTAAAAAAGGAGTCTTTTCTATGAAATATAGCAAGATAAGGACTACAAAAGTAATTTAAAGCTAAAAATTCTAGAAAGATTCAACTAAACTACCATAACAAACATATATACCAATTTAAGAGACAACTAAATGAATAACAAAAAGGAGAAGAAAATGTTAAAATTGTACTAATCAATTATGTGCTAAATGATTGCTCAAACTTTTCTTAACCATTTTGTAAGAATTATATCTCTAATGTATTAAATAACACATGTAATCATTTTTTGAAATATTTTGGACTTGTAAGGAAATAATTTGACATTCCTTTTTTTCTAGATCATATAAACTCAACAACTAAGGGAGATAAAGAACTATGGTATCTATACTATTAAGTAATGAGTAGTGGAAATCCAATTAATAGTCACTTTTGAATTCTTGTATGATCTAGAAATATTTAAAGAAATGGTTAAGAACTTCTAATATGTATGTGCATAGATAATATCATTTTTCAATATCCTTCGTTAATGATTAGGACAAAAGAGAGCTGGTCTTTGATCTATAAATTATCTTTTATAACTAACCATAAGATGAAACTTGTTTTAAGAAAGTGTTAAGGGAATTAAAAAATTCTTCACCAATGAATTGAATAGTTTTTTCCTTAAAAGTAGGTAATGTTATTGAACTTACCCTGTAAGTTAAGGTTCCATTTCATTAGGTTAGTACACAGGAAGATTGGTTTTGATATTAAGTTATCTAGGCATGTACATTAGCTACTTCAAAAGTTGTTATGAATGGCAACTTTAACCTTGATTTGAGCTCTAAGACCATTGGTAATGGCTTTGATAAACGTAAAGTTTTCAACAGCACAGTAGGATTCCAATTATCATACCATAAGAAGGCATTATTTCCATTACCTATCATGTGTCCTATAATAGTTCTCATAGTGGTCTTTTTGTTAAGGATTAGCTTGAGAGTCTAACAAGTGTGAATGTTAAGATTAACTATATGTAGGATTTTAGCTTTAAATACATATGTGTGAATCCATTTAATCGATAAAGAATGTTTATTAATGCACAATCTCCACATTTTTATACAAAGAAGTGTTTTATTTGTGATTATAATTGAATCTAAGTTCAAGACAATTTATCTTTTTATTGAAAAATTTATTCCATTTCACTTTTTATATCATTGGCTCTATTACTAGTCAATAGGAAGTAGTAATAGTTTAGAGAATCAAATGCCTATTGATCATTCCTTTCAATGGTTTTTATAATAGATATTGGAGTACACCAATTGTATTTCTAAGTATTTCATAGGGAGAGTATCTTTTGTGTAATCAGTTTAGAGAATCAAATGCCTATTGATCATCAAGTTTCCTCCAGAGAAAACATATAACTCTTGTTTAGTTTAACATTCAACCCTGAGAGATATTTGAATTGTTCTAATGACTTGGTATAACAAGATATTGAATCCTCATTGGCTTTTAGAGAATAAAAGCAAATAATTATTAAAAAATAAATTCAAAATTTTCATAGTTTTGTGATTTAAGTAATGTTAGAAGATTCATATTTAGCTACTAATTTATGATTTAGTCAACTAATTTGTTAATGAATTTTATATACTTTCCTATTTAGGTAGTCAATTCTATTAAAAAACTGAATTTTAGTTCTTCCTTATTTAGATAGGTCTCCTCCTATATATTTCTTATAAAGGTAAGGTTTCCTCTCTCTCTCTCTATATATACACACACACACACACACAAATGTTTTCTTTTAACAAAACACAAATTTTATGTTGGAAAATTGGGACAGGATCTAATCTTGCATGTAGCGAAATAAATAACCAAAATTTTTTATTTTGGTTTTCAAAAAGTCAAGATAACTTGAATTCTATAATATGATTAACGTATACAAAATAACAAAGTTTGAATACTAATTTGTACCTCAAAGTGAAGCTTGATCCTTTTCTCATTGTTTCTCTCAAATCATTTATAAAATTGGCCCATCTCAACCATGTTAGTCGCATAAGTGTTGGATCTTTAGTAGTAATCACAAAACGAGTTAACTTAACAACTGTTGTAGAGAGGGTTAAATAATAAGTACAATCTCTTTTGGAGCTGAAGCTTATCTATAATAGGTCTTAGATCTTTTAGTAATTTAATTGGAATAAATTACAATTTTAATTAAACCTTGATTATAATTACAATTAATTCTAATTAAATACCAATTGGGTCCAAATATGATTCAATATCTCATATTAGTCCTTATTTATTAAATATTTTATATTTAAACATAAATTTTGTCAAACTTTATAATCAAGTGTAACTTAATTAAGATATCTTTTCTCTTCTCAACTCGTTCTTTGTGTATAATCCATTAGGTACTTTAAAATTTTAGCAATGGATATAAATTATAAGCATAAATCACAATTAGAAGTAGATAAACAAAAATTATTTAAATTTATCTTTAATTTTCTAATTAAATAATTTATATCCATAGATCAAGATCGGTGTCTTGTAACACTTCATGATCACGCAAATATTTAGGATTGTTAAAGTAGTTTTAACTAACCTTTTCGTATATGATTTTTTCATATGATCTAATCCTTTTATCATAAAATGTTCTAATTAAACATAGAGTATGTAAATAATGTCTACTCTATTTGAGTCCTTTCATGTTAATTCTCTACCATTAGTAATTGATTGTACTATTGAAATATGTAAACAATTTAAAAAAGTGTCATTTCACCTTGGCTAAGAATTTCCAATTCAATACTAACTAATAACAATGAAACATTTCCTTAGTTACTTTAGGATGATGGATCCTATATTGATAATTGAACTTCTTCCATAAAATTCATGTTATATTAATGACTACTTACTGAACTACTCATGACAAAAATAGGTCATAAGTAGCATTAAAATATAGAAATTCCTGTGTGAGATGTTTTAATAATCTCAAGTCAAAGGATCACTTATACAATCATCATAATGAAAGTTTTCCACAGACATACAAGCAATGCTCTAAATGAAATTTTCATATGAGGTTAACTCAGTGAACTTGTTCTCTAATAAGCATCTATATAATTGTTTAAGTATCTTTATAATTTAGTCTATAAGATTGTCTACTTCCTTTATAAGAAAGAAACATAATATGTGTTAGTATTTTGTGCTCTATTAATATCCAATCTTAATAGAACAATGACTAGAAATAATTTAGGAATAATACATTAATGTCATATGAATCTTATAATTATGATCCCATCATAATTTTATTTTTAGTGTATAATTAATCCCATAAACTTTATCATATATATCTAAATATGCATAAGATAAAAAGTACATTTAAATGATTATGTCACTAAATTACAACCAGTTGTTTGACTATAGGGCATAATCCATCAATCTCCCACTTTCAATAAGCCAATCATTTAAATATCTTATACCATATCATCAAATGGTGATTATGCTACTATTGGGATAGTGGCTTAGTAAGAAAATTTTACAAGATTCTCTATAGTGAGTTCTTGCTTAAATTTTATAATTTTTTATCTTAATTATCACCAAAATTAAAAAAATTTCCTAAATACATGCTAGGATCTTTGATGAGATCTTAGCTCCTTTTGCATACCTAATGGGTCTAATATTCCACAGTAAATTTTCTTCTGAATAATGCAAGAAACTATACCAAATTTATTAAAGGACTTCTTAATCTAATTAATCATTTTCATTAAATGAAAATTTAATTATGGCTTAATTGGTAATTAATGCTACATTGGAACCTTTTCAATCTTAAAGTAATATTATTCGGAAAAGGATATAACTTGACAAAGATTTACTTTTAACATTAATACCCTTATAAACTTAAACTCAAATATCAACTCATATAGAATAATGGATATCTTAATACTTCATAAGTATCAAATATCTCAAACACTAAACACCTTTAGTACATTATCTACATATTTAAGCTAAAATAGGTTAATATATTCCATATCTATCTCTATAGATTTAATTTTCAAAATTATGTTGTTACTTTCCATATTCAACAAGATTTGTACTTGGACAATTATATTTTCAATAATTAAAAACATGATTATTATTCTCTATGAACAATATGTCTCTATATAGTCTTACTAAAGAGGAAAATTGTACTCTTACTAACTTTCTTATAAAAATGATAAATTTACAATCATCTCTAAAAAAAATTCTTTGAATTTATTATGAAAGTGAAACTTTCAACGTCTCATAGCCTTTCAACTATACATCAAATGTATAAACAAAGACATTAGTTCCACTTGGATGTATTGCCATGACATATAAACTTTTCAAACTTCAGCTTACTCCTACTACTCATCTTAAAAACAATTCTCTTATTAGTTTTCATTAAAATAAATAATTTATTCAATAGGTTTATAAGATTATATATAACCTTTTGGAGCTCTTGTAACTTTATATTATCTAATTTAGTTATGAAATTATTAGATAATGCATGCTTCAAGTAAGCATCTCATCCTAAAATCATTAACTTTAACTCTTTTAAAGTCATACCATTTCATATCTACTATGAAATCTTACTAATTAACTTAATTAGAACTAGTGAAGGTAAGTTGCAGTACTAGGAGCAACTATAAAAGAAACAAATATCTCATCTTGTATGCACCTCCTTATAAAAATTCATACTATTACTAAATTTAATTATGCGGGTCTTTTAGTGAAAAATTTTGTTCCCTATAAATAACTGAAAAATTTAAGTCTCATCACATCAATTTCATTAAAGTGCTTTTATAGGTGTAGAATATATTATGTTTTTATAGGTGTTTAAGTGTGTTTTAAGTGTTTATTAGATGATTATAATGTGTATAAACTTAGAATTGTGTTATTGTTAGTGTTTGTATGTATTGTAAGTGTTTGTTTGATTTATATCAAGAATTAGAACTTAATTTTATATTTCAAAAGGAGTTTCATGTGTTTCTGAGTGCTAAAAATTAGGAAATATAAAGAAGATGTTAGAAGCATGAAGGATGTCACGATTGTGCACAAGGAGCACGACCATGACAAGTTTTCATAAGAGATGCATAATTGGATATCTAGGGTCAAGCATAATTGGATAAACAAGAATAAGAGGAGATAAAACAAGGATAGAATAATTCTTAAGTTTCCAGTCTTGATCATATTAATTCTCATTCGCAGCTCAATCATTTAAGTGATCGTTTTATTAGTTGTTTCAATTTCAATTATTTATGTTAATTCAAATCAATCTTTAGCACCTTAGCCAAAGTTTTATTTACGTTATTAGGTGTCTAATTTACCATCGCAGGAATGATACCTTTTGTTTATAAGTTACAATCTGTATACATACGGTATTGAAAGTTTTCTATATAAAACTTATCAACACACGGTCACTTACACGTGCATGTTAGTGATCATGTATAATAAAAAATACCTAAATTTGGCATTTCACACAAATATAGAGACTTACATGGCAGACACATATGGCTGTATATATCAATATACACAGGCATGTAACTCCGCACTACAAAAGCTCAAATTCTTCAATCTTGTATATATCAATATATATAGGCATGTAACTCCGCACTACAAAAACTCAAATTCTTAAATCTTCACACATTTACAAAGACTTACACCATCACTATACACAATCTTATATGTCCATAGTTGTTTCAAATCTTTCTTTTATACCACTTTTTCATCTAATCTTCTCCTTTTGGTCCATGAAGGTAATTACTGTAACATCCCATCAGCGATGGGAAGGGTAGAATAGTAATTTAGAACGGGTTATGAGTGTTTAGAATTGTCTTGGTATGTTCATGCATACAAATACATGTAAATGGTGACTTTTGCACATGTAAATGATTGTACATGCATTCATGACATTTTCCCAGTATATTTGGTCGCAAATGTTATTTTGGCTAAAAATATGATATTTGCTTGAAAATTTAATTGGAGTGGGTCATTGTGTGTTTTGAATTTTGGGAGAATTTTAGAAAATTTTTCGAAAAATTTCGAGGAAAATTTCTGGACCAGAAAAATTGCTAAGTGGCAGACTGATTGGTTTCCGGTACATGAAATGACTGTCCAATGTCACTGGAAAATTAAATACATGATGTTTGGATTTGTTAATTCGAGCCATTGGAATTTGGGAAAAATTTGGAGTAGAAATTGGAGATCAAATGGACTAGTTACTAAAGTGGACCAATTGGAAGCATAAGAAATTGATATATGGCAAGTGATATGTGTCACTTGCCCCACCACATATATAGGCCACGAAAGTGATAAATGAAAGACCATATTTTGGTCTTTCATTTAGCCTTTTACGACACTTTACATGGGAAAGGGTTAAAGGTGATAGGTGATTTTAGATGGAAGTTTTCTTCTCTCATGCATGGCCTTCCTTCCCCCTTCTTCTTCGATGGTTTCCTCTACTTGTTATACCCACACAAAAGCTCCTATTTCCTACTTGCCTTCTCTTCTCTTGGTCACCAAAAATCCATAACTAAGCCTTAAGAGGTTGATAATCGGATATGTGTGGGAAGGTAGAGAAGTTGGAGAGTTTGAAAGATTGAAGAAGTGGAAGCTTGATTTGGTAAGTAATATATTCTATTTGATGGTTAATTACATAAATTGTGATGTTATTTAAAGTGAATTGCATGAACTTGTGTTTGGTGTAGATGG
>JANZLF010000220.1:13868002-13878089 GCA_026546835.1 Erythroxylum foetidum | reverse complement strand
GTGTCCACCAAATTTTAGAAGTTACTGTGTCCCCGTGTCCGTGTCCGTGTTGTGTCCCGTGTCACATGTCCATATCCGTGCTACATAGGTAGTGAGTAGTTGCCATAGATATAAGTAAACAAATAGATGTCAACTTAGCCACAGGAAAGAAAGTATTAGAGTAGTCCATGCCATAAGTTTAGGTATAGCCTTTAACAACAAAACGAGTTTTAAGTCTAACCACAAAGCCATCAGGATTAACTTTAATTGTAAAGACCCACTTATGGCCTATAACCTTTTTTCCAATAGGTAAATTCACTAAGGTCCAAGTATTATTAACATCGAGAGCATTTATCTCCTCTATCATTGCTAGTTGCTAGCTAGGATGAGATAAGGTCTCATGAACAGTTTGGGAAGGGATACAACATCAAGAAAGGCAACAAAAAAAAATATTAAGAAGACAAATGATCATAAGAAACAAAAGATGAAATTGGGTAAGTGCATTAACATTTACCTTTACTGAGTGCAATGGGAAGGTTAAGATCAATGGTTATGCAATTTGATGATGAAGAAAGAACTAGTGTCAGACGAGTCAGAAAATAGAAATATCTCGTTGTCAGTAATAAACATGTAGAATAGCTGGAGGTGGAGGTGGAGGTGGTGCCGAAGTAGCATGTGTAGAAACAACATTGGGTGACTACTAGGTGACACAATACACTAATAAATGATCTTTCTTCCCCTAACTTTCAAAAGTGTTTGAAGAAATTGGAAAGAAGGGAAGATTTTCCATAAACGTAACATCAGCAGACACAAAGTATTTATTAAGACTAGGACAATAATATCGATACCCTTTTTGAAGATCAGAGTACCCCAAAAAGACATTTCATAGACTTGGGATCTAATTGTTGACTTGAGGACGAATATCAAAGACAACAACATGTACTTCAAAACATACGAGGCTCAATGGGAAACAAGGGTTTGGTAGTAAAGAGGATGTGATAAGGAATCTTACTATGAAGAGCAGATGTATCATATGATTGATCAAAAAATAAAATGTTGAAATAGCATCAGCCAAAACACTTGGGAATATCCCTGGCTGTTTCAAGGAGATATCTATATTTTCTTTCAACGACACCATTTTCAGATGGTGTGTTAACACAAGACGTCCAGTGAAGAATGCCATATTTAAGCATGTAAGTCTGAGAGGAATTAGAAATACATTATTTGACATTATTGCTCTGTAAATTATGTAAAGAAACATTAAATTGTGTTTTAATTTCAGCACAGAACATGGTAAAATGGGAAAATAACTTAGAATGGTTTTTCAGTAAATAAAGCCAAGTAATTCGAGAAAAATCATTAACAAAGGTAACAAAGTATCGAAATTTAGTTTTAGATACAATAGGACACAAACCGTAAATATCAGAATGAACTAACTGGAAGGGAAACTAGCTTTCTTATTAACTCGAGAAACATAAGGCAAACTATGATGTTTTGCAAACTGACATGACTAACAATCTAAAGATGATATACTTTGAAATTCTTTACACATTTTCTTTAACACAAACAAAGAAGGATGATCAAATCGACAGTGTGCTTCAAAAAGGGTTAAAATAACGGGGGAAGTAATGTCTCTGGGCACAAACTCAAGAGTATCCAAGAAATAGAGACCTTTGGATACATGTCCAATACCAATAATCTACTTCGCCATAAGATCCTGAAACAGATAATAATTCAAAAAAAGTAAGTCAACAATTTAGAGCTTGAGTAATTTTGCTGACATATATTAAATTAAATGAAAATCTGAGTAGGCCTCAAACATGTGATAGGGAAAATGAAGGAGTACGATTAGCAGTTTCAGAAACTAGAGCAGATGAGGTAGAACCATCTGCCAAAATGACTTTGGAATGATATTTGTGGCATTTAAAGGTGGAAAGAAGTTTTGGATTACCTGTCATATGATTATTAACACCAAAATCAATAACCCATTGAGTGTTGGAGGAGGAAAGGAGGCATTTATCGGGATTACCTGTCTCAACAATAGCAGTACGAGTTGAGTGAGATTTTTGAGACTTATTTTGTAGCTTTGGACATGTGCGCTTGATATGCACCATCTCATGACAGTAGTGACACTTGATTCTGCTTTGCCCAACCCATTGTATTGCCTCCTTTATTTTGATGTTGATTAGAATGCCTTCCATTAATGTGACTAACAAGAGCGCTAGAAGCCCAAGCAGATGGAGGAACAATAGCACTATTCTCTGTGTGATGAACTTTGGTGAATACTTCATTTAGAGAGGAAATTTTCGCACAAGAGAGGATCTGAGACTTTGCTGTATCAAAATGATAATTGAGGCCAAATAAAAGAATTCATAACTACCATTTTCTCCCGTTGAGGTTGTTGTACTTTAATATCAGGACTAAAAGGTAACATGACATTCAATCCTTCATAAACTTTTTTGAAATTCATAATGTAGGTTTGAATAAACTGATCATGCTGTTCAAACCGATAAAACTCTTACAAACCTCTTGAATATATGTAGTATTCTCTTTTTACAAATACAAAAATTACAAATAATCCATTACTTCCTTAACATGCTCACAATGATTAATCATTCTGACTACTTTAGTGTCTATCAAATTTTGAATTTGCAAGAACAATCTAGCTTCATGTTTCAACGATTTCTTTCCTGTACCATCAATCGATGGATCATCTATAAGGTGGTCATATTTGGAAATATTGTGCAAATAAATCGTAACTGTCTTGCTTCAATCTAGATAGTTAGTACCTATTAACTTATATTCAATAATCTTAGATATTATTAGAATAACATAAGTACAATTAATTTCTGCTCTTCAGCCATATTAAAACAAAGCCACGTGATAGACCAGGGGATTTTGTGGCAGTCTCGAATCAGAAGTTCAGTGACAAGAAGAATTGAGGGAAAAAAAAGCAGTGGCAAGAAAAATCAATGTGAAAAGTTCAGAAGCTACACCAAACAAGGCTATGTGTTAAGAAAGCACACACCAAGTATCTAGTAGTTTCCAATAACTCCATAAAATAAGTTACCTCAGTGACAATATCATCAATACTTCTGAAAACATAGAAGAGCAAGGACTGAAACTCTTTATTATTGAGTTACAGTGGTGAAACAGTGTGTGAACCACCTAGGCAGTTGATGGTCATGGTGAATCAGGTACCAGAAGAGTCAGATGGAGGAGGCGACGCTGGGAAAGGTGATGGGGTAGTACAGCTCTGTCACACCGGTATCCACGCACTTGTGTGTGGGAAAGATGACAGGTTATCTGGCTGACATATGTGGTCATAGCATGGCCTCTGGTGATCGGTTTTTGATTAGGGTTTGGTCGGTGGCTGGCGAGTCTAGGGGTAATTGGGGTGAGAGTCAAACATAACCTTGAACGAGTGACCCAAATACTTGCAGCTAAGGCAAGGAGAATACTGAAATTTTGCACTTGGGCAGAAAACTAAACCTTCAAATAGCTAGCTTTGATACCATGTAAACATAGGAGAAAATTTTCATTTTCTTTACTCATTATGTACAGAATGGAGTAAGTGAGTCATTTATATACGTATATCGCTGGTAATTGGGGATTATAATCCCTCTACTGTGATAATAGAGCTGCCATTAGCATATCTCACAATCCTGTCCAGCATGATACAACAAAACACAGAAATTGACCGACACTTTGTAGAGGAAAAACTTGTGAATGGCTCTTTACACTTATCCCTTGTGGGGTCTAATGAACAACAAACAGTTTCATAATCTTGTTTGCAAGTTGGGCATTTGTGATATCTATGTACCAATTTGAGAGTGTTGACTAGAGTTATTACCATAGTTATCAGAATTGGTTGTATTTCCTTGTATACATTTAGGAATTGGTAGCTGTTGTAATTTCTTCCTGATTTCTTCCTGTAACTGAGAGATGTAATAGCTGGAATAGTTTCCTAAATAGTCCTAGGCTTTGTGTATATAAACAATAGGATTTCTCTGTAAAAGAAATCTCAATTCACCAATAGCAACACTTTTGGTTTCTCTCTGATTTATTTTCTTCTGGTTCTGTTGGATACATTAAGATCTCTATATCTTTTATTCCTGCATCTTATCTCTGATTATTCTAACTTTTGATTGCTTCACTTAAAAGTCAATTTGTGCACTGACTTGACACGTAGTATAGTTATATTTGGGTAGGGCACTGGGGTGGAGAACTTAATTATGAAAGTTAAGGGGTGGACACCATTTTAAATAACCAGTCATATGTCATAAATGAACATCAATATCTTGCTTCTCTTACAGTCAAAAAAGGGTTAGGAGAAAAAGGATGAAGGAGAAGAAAGAATATCAGGATAGTGAGGTTTTAAGAGCAATATCATGTTTGCCTATTTACGTTGACCTTTGTGTTGAAGATTAGAAGACACAAGTTCAGCTACTCCTGTTACTTATCATTGTTTGTCAATATGATGAGCATTAGAGTTCTTCTTCTTTTTTTCCTTTGTAAACCATAAATTTCTCTTGAATGTTCGGTATGGATTCTATTTCTTTTGCTTCTTCTTTCTCTCATTAGTCACTTGTTTGCTGTTGGGCAGGACATGCAAGCCTTGATTAACAAGATAAACAAGTCAATAGTGGCTCCGCTTCCAACTAAATATTCTGGTGCTTTGTATGTTCTTTTCCTCATTTTTACTGTGCTGTTGCTGGGTTCTATGCCGTGATGCATTCTAATCAGGCTTATGTGTTTTCCAGTCGAGCTCTTGTGAAAAGTATGCTGCGAAAGAACCCAGAACTGAGACCAAGTGTATGTCAAATCTTCGTCAACTTAAATCATTTCTGTTAAAATCTGGCTTTGGTTGATCAACAATTTTGAACAATTTTTTTATTTCATTTATATTCATGGTTAATTCAAGAAACTTTCCAGGCCATGATTGTCATTGCAACATCCTTGTCTTGTTGACCTTGTTTATATTGAGAAATACTCTGGAAGCTTTAGCAGTAGGAGATCTGCATTTGCATATGAATTTAATGTCTTTGTCATCTGAATATTCATTGATACAGGCTGCAGAACTACTCAGGCATCCCCATCTCCAACCATATGTCCTCAAAGTTCAGCTTAAGATCAATAGCCCTAGAAGAAATACGTTGCCTTCTCAATGGCCTGAATCTAAGTACATGAAGAAAACAAGATTCTTGGAGCCAGATGATGTTCCTGTTAAAAGGTACAGGGAGAAGCAGTTCTCTTTCACTAATGACAGGACACGAAATCCAAGTGTATCTGCAGGAGAGCATGATTTGGTGTGCTCTACAAAAGGAATACATGATACTTCGAACTATTTGAATAGAAGACTATCAGATCTATCTATTGAAAGCAGCAATGAAGGAACTGTCATTTGCAGATCAATAACTTCAAAGCCTATCAACAAAAACCTGAAAATTACTTCTGGAAAAGCTTCTGTGACTTCAAAAAGGGAATCTGTAAGTTTAGGACATGCACAATTGCACATGGACGGACATGCACACTTTTGAGTATCCGATGTTATTTTCACACTTGTTCTCACGATTGATTTTCCAATTTTCAGCTTCCTGTTATACAAGCATCAACGAAAAAGACAGTCTCTACAACTCGTAGAGCATCTTTGCCATTGCCAATTAGAAAACAAATGCAAGATTCACCATACAGACCTAGTGTTGGCATCCTTCAGAATATAAAATCTCCAGATGTCTCAGTCAATGCTCCTCGCATTGACAGGATGGTAGAATTCCCATTAGCTTCCTATGAAGATCCATTCTTTCCTGTGCACAGAAACTCATCATCCTCTGCAAAAGGATCATTAGGCTCCCGAGATCATGATGATCATTTGATAACAAAGGACAAGTGCACTGTTCAAACTTGTGATAAGCCCTATTCCAAGCCCAGTTATGCTGATGCATGGAATGGAATTGATCGCAACATGTTTCAGGTGGACGAAGAAGAGGGAAGCAACTCCTCTAATCAAAATGCAACTGCGGGGGCATCAAGCCGCACCTCATCAGACACTAGACGCCATAGGTTTGACACCTCATCATACCAGCAACGTGCTGAAGCTCTGGAAGGTTTGCTTGAATTCAGTGCTAGACTGTTGCAAGATGAAAGGTATGATGAGCTTGGAGTGCTGCTAAAGCCATTTGGACCTGGTAAGGTTTCTCCTAGGGAAACTGCTATATGGTTGGCAAAGAGCTTTAAGGAGAACACACAAAAACAGGAAGATGAATTAGTTCCTCCGTTGCCACATATATAACTCTGACAATTCTAAATTCAGCATATCAGCTTTTTAAAAAATCCGTTGTAGAGAGGCAGTATATTTTCAGACAGATGGTTTATTTTAAATTTCCACGCCACACATCTTCGATGACGCATTAGCCTTTGACTCGTGCAATAGCAGTATTTATTCACCGAAAGGAACATTTCTTTCAGCTGGAGAACATGTATAAAAAGAGATAAAAGCAACGGAGGATCTACATTTACTTTGCTTCTGTTGCAGCTGGAAGAAAATAGAGGACATGAAACTTATTTATAGTTTTCTGCTTGCATGTCAATTAATGTCTATATCATATCAAACAACGTGAAAGGCACCAACTTTGGTTACTCAAATGCGCAAAACGTTTATAAGTAAACAGGTCAAAGAAACGATCTTTAATTTGGAAAATTGGGCTTGGAAAAGATTCAGAAAGCCAGCAGGAAGAACCTTTGAAAGTCGCCTTTCGGGACTGACATTATGAAGTTTCCAATTAAGATTGTGCCGACCAAAGTCCTAACAGTAGGTGATCCACAACTCTGTCGGGTTCTTCAAATCTGGAAGTCCATTCGCACAAACACTTGATAGAGAGGAAGATAACTGCAAAACCACCATAGGTATGCTACAGGAAGAAGTTCTCACATGGTTTCTCGACTGATGAGGTGAGGGATATAAATCATGGCATTGTAGAAGAAGAGGACTTGACTATTTTAATTCTGCTTGACAATTATTGTATTTGTATGATATGCTTGTGTTTCTGGTAAGAAGAACCTTGTCATAAGATCATCTTGGTGGGTAAATTTATCTAGGACGGTTATTGGGATTTTGTGTAAGGAACAATTGTAGGGGTCCTCATGTTCACGCAGGGTCTTGGTGTAGAAAAGAGATTGGCGTCATGTACAATCTCCAGTTTTGGACATAACTTTTAATTATTTTTATAGATTACTGATTTACCAAAACAAAAATTCTCATTATACAGCCCTACATAATTTACCCAACTCACAATTTCTCAATATATTGTAAGATATAAGCTCAACATTTACCAAAAGCATCATTCATTCAAATCAACCAAGTAGGAGTTTATAAGCAGTTCAAAAGTAATCTCTACAAATAACTCAGCCAGTGTTAGTAATATCCCCAACAACTAGAAAATCCATAATAAAGATGCTAGAAGAGAAAAAACAAAATAAGAACTAGATGAAGCAAGCTCTTCCTCTTCTTCGCTCAAATTTGGAAAATCTAAAGTTGGTGTGCTCTTTGCCCAATTTGAAATGAAAATCTTAATTATTTACCTCTCTGTAGGCTTTAAATATGTTTTTTAGCTCAAGGAGGCAAGAGAACTTGACACTCTTTCGACCCTAGGAATTTTTGCTCTTATATAATCACAAGAATCTAAGAATAAGTGAAATTCGTGTGTCTCTTCGAGTTAGGCATCCCACGATCGTCAGAATTAGCATGAATCCCACGATCGTGGGTTCTTGTCTTACAGTTCCTTCACTTCTCTTCTCATCTCTTGATCCCTAGCTCAATCACAAAGGTGGTCACCCTCCATTTCTACATCAAAATGATCAATTCTTATCCTAAATCAACATAAAAAATAAAAGAACAATCATGAAGATCAAACTAAACAAAAATATACAAAATAAGTCCTAAAATACAATAATAACCTATTATGTAAAAAACACATGCCAAATACTTAGAAAAATGCACACTAATGTGCAACTACCAATATTCTATCACAAACTAGGGTTCATTACACCTACACGCCAAAAATCATTTAGTAACTCATAATAGAAAATGAAATCAAATATAAACATCTATGAAAACTTATAGAAAACAAAGAATTCATAATTCTAAATCTCCATTTCTCTTATATTAGACTTTTCTTGCAAATTTGGATTTGATATAGCCTTCTCTCTAATCTCTTTTAAAGTTAACTTCATGTTTTACTCGTCTCTGGATCAAAATCTTCACCTCTTTAAAAGTTTCACTTCTTAAGTTTGTTGCTAAATTCAGCTCCTCTTTGTTTGCCTTTGCTCATGTTCTTTTAGGACATACACGGTTTGCAACACAGGCGTTAAGAGTGCGTATAATCAAAAAATTAAATTCATTATTCTAAATGGGCATTGAGACTTACATGGGCACACAGACGACTGTGTATCTTTAAATTACTTCAAAACTCCGTTTTACACATATTTTCATTTGAATTCTTCCTCTTTTAGTCTATGAAGGCAATTATAACCTATAAATGCACTTGGAGGAAATTAAGTACCAAAAATACAACAAAACAACAAAATACATAAAGTATTAGTGTATAATTATAGTTAAATATGCATCTATCAACGATTAATAATTACATATATGGATTTATAAAATTTATGAAATGTGTGCATTTATTTCCAAGGTTTTAAAAACCTGACTGGACCGGACTGTTCGATTCGACCGAAAAAAATTTGAACATGTCAGTGGTCCGGTTCGGTTTTACCTAATAACCTCTCTGCATAAAAATTGGTAGGTTCAACCTTTTTTGGTCGGACCAAATGATCCGGTTTGGATCTGTTCGGTTCTCCTATGCATAAATAAATTTATTTAAAAAATACAATAAAAATCTATTCTCCGCCATTTCCTTTTGCTTCTTCTTTTAATCCTAATACAACTTAAATACCTATATGAGTGCTGCACAAAAAACCAATTGAAAGGTAAGTCAACTATCCTGCGCAAGTTATTTACTATGTTGTAAACTCTTAGAGGAAGGAGACTCCAGTGACAATCTGACAAGATACACTCATTTTTTAAATACTTTTTAGGTTAAATTATAATAGAGAATATGGAACCATCCTCTACTCGTGGTAAGTTTGATCCAACATGGAATTGTTTTTCTTCTTCTTAAGCATCTGATGGGAATATCTAATATAACTGTATGATTTGCGATGGAATATTTAAAGGGAGAGGAATTTTTAGAATGAAAGGCCATCTTGCTAATGTTAAAGGTAATATTGCTTCTTGCAAAAAAGTACCACTTGATGTACTGGATATGATTGGAAAATATTTGCAACAACAAGTAAAAAAGAAGGAAAATAAAGAGGCTCATACTATATCTTTTGGAGATGATGAAATACCACAAGTATTAGATAAAGGAAAAGCTACTATCAACATAGATTCTTATTTTTCTCCAAGAACTACTCCTGATTCTCAACCTTGTCAAAAAAGTTTTATGGTTGATAAGGATGTTGTTTTACGAAGTAAAAGAGCATGGGTTAGATGGTTCTATCATTCATGTATTCCTTTAAATGCTTTAAATTTATCACATTTTGAAGAAGTAATTGATGCTACAACAACAATAGGTCTAGGATTTAAGGTACCATCTTATTATGAGTTGCGTGTGCTTTTGCTTCAAGATTTAAAAAGGGAATCTCAGTTAATTATGGATACATATAAATCTAGTTAGGAATCAACAAGATGCACTATTATGGAAAATGGGTGGACTGATCAAAGACAAAAAACCTTGATTAATTTCTTAGTTTATTGTAATATTGGAACAACTTTTATCAAGTCTGCTGATGCTTCTGACATGGTAAAAAGTGCTAATGCTTTATCTGAATTATTCTTTGAAATTGTAGAGTGGGTTGGACCAAAGAATGTTGTGCATTTTGTTATAGATAATGTAGCTAATTATGTATCAGCTGGGTACTTATTACAATCAAAATATGGGCGTATTTATTGGTCTCCATGCGCTGCTCATTGTATAAATCTTATTTTAAAAGATATTAGTGGTATGGTCTGTAGCAAAATCCTGGTGTGTGCATCACATGCACACGG
>JANZLF010000220.1:13823208-13841318 GCA_026546835.1 Erythroxylum foetidum | reverse complement strand
CTGTGTCACGACTACTACTCTGCAAGTGGTTTGGCAAGGTACAGCTTCCGCGTCGTTCCAACCTTCGAGGGGCATCAGGCAAGGGGATCCCCTCTCACCTTACCTTTGCGTCCTCTGTATGGAGAGACTGGGTCACCTCATTTCAGTTGAGGTGGAAAGGGGGGCTTGGAAACCGATTCGGATGGGTCGCACGGACCCTCCTCTATCCCACTTGTTCTTTGCTAATGACCTGGTCCTCTTCGCAGAAGCAGAGGAGCGACAAATTCAGCTTATAACTCATACGTTGGACACTTTCTGTAGTGCATTCGGGCAGCAAGTGAGCAAAGTCAAATCTCGTATTTTCTTCTCTCAGAATATTGCTCGGGAAACTGCGCGATGCCTCAACCAGGAGCTTCAGGTTACGTGAACGTCGGACCTAGGTAAGTACTTGGGGGTTCCTTTGCTCCACGAACGGACATCCAGACGCACCTATCAGTATATACTGGATAATGCTCAGCTGAAACTTTCAGGGTGGCGTGCCAGGTTACTGTCTCTTGCAGGTGGGGTTACTTTGACTCAGACCTTCCTGTCGGCGCTACCCATGTTCACCATGCACACGGTTCGTCTTTCGCGGTGTTTGTGTGACGATCTGGAAAAAATCATGCGCAACTTTCTATAGGGTTCCTCGCCTGCGCACTGTAAGATACACCTAGTCAACTAGGAGTTGGTGTGTAAGCCTAAATCGAAGGGTGGGACTGGGCATCAAACGCCTTCAGTCTACGAACGATGGGGCTTCTGGCCAAATTGGGTTGGGGCTTGCTCACAAACCATACGGCTCTTTGGGTTCAGGTCCTTAGGGCTAAATATCGACTTGATCCCACCCATATTTCCCTCACGCTCCATTGGTCAGGAGTGTCGTCAGTTTGGCGAGGGATCTCGGCAACTTGGCAATGGGTCCGAAACAGACTCACCTGGCGGTTAGGAAACGGGACACGAGTGTTATTCTGGATGGATCAGTGGCTGGAGGGGTGGGGACCTCTTATTCACGTGGCCTCCTCCCCGGTCCCGGATCATCTTCGATTGGTTACGGTCGCGGACCTCCTTACGAAAGGGGGCGGTTGGCGTTGGCCTGAGTTTCAACAGTATCTCCCGTCCTTGATTCGCGCACTTCGACCCTATTGACGGGAGTAGGGGGAGGATAGGCTGATATGGGGATCTTCTCCCCACGGGGGGTTCACTGTGGCTTCCGCGTATGAGATTATTGAGGACTACGCTCCCTACAACCGACACAGATTGTGGGACATCATCTGGAGATGGGGAGGCCCTCAACGCATTCGATCGTTTCTTTGGCTTGTTACTAAATGTCAGCTTCTGACGAATCATCAGCGAGTCGTAAGGCATATTGCCTCCAACAGTAGCTACCATTTCTGTGGACAGGAGGAGACCACTGTGCACGTGATCCGGGATTGTTTGCGGGCTCGTGCTCTCTGGAGTCATTTCCCTCGGGAGGTGGTGGATGGAACTTTTTTCCAGCAGGAGGTAGACACTTGGTTGCAGTGTAACCTCACTCAGCAGGCTCCGGTGCAGCAGGGAGCGTGGGCCACAATCTTTGGGGTCGTTTGCTGGTTCTTCTGGAAATGGAGAAACATCAATATTTTCGACCCGACTTTTGTTTAGCCCAAGGAGGGGCATAGAGTTATCATAGATTACGTGGGATGGATTGCCCGAGCCCGGATGCTGGAGAAGGGTGTGTTTCCAGCTCAGACCTTACCAGTGGGTACCTATGTCGGGTGGCAGAAGCCTGGGGCAGGTTGGGTGAAAGTTAACACCAATGGCGCTACGAACCCCACTTCCCACAGGGTTTACTCTGGGGGTCTGATCAGACATTGTTATGGGGAATGGCGAGCCGGCTTCCAGCAACACATTGATCAGGGCTCACCGCTTACTGCAGAGTTATGGGTAGTCCTCTCGGGACTCCATCTGGCCTGGAACTTAGGATTTCGATGTGTTATTCTCGAAGTCGACTCCCTTGAGGTTATTAATCTACTCTCTGCTCTCCTTAGGATACTGACTGAGATTTCTGTTTTGGTGACAGATATACACTAGCTGTTGCAGCAAGAGTGGACTGTTCAGTTGCAGCACGTGTTCCAGGAAGGAAACCAGTGCGCGGACAGCCTAACTTGTCTCGCTAGGGTGCACAATCCGGGTCTTTATTTACTCCACGAACCCCCTTTTGGCATTCAGGAGATCCTCCGCCGCGATGCGTAGAGCGTTAGTACCCACAAGCGTTCATTTAGTGTTGTTATTCCCTTGTGTAATCAAAAAAAAAAAAAAAAGGAACCAACGATATTGGATAAACAAAGGGACTGTTTGCAGAAATACTGAAGTAAAACAACGTACACCATTTTTGGATGGATTTCCATTGTATTAATATCCATCCAACCTGAACAGTTAATATAACTAACGACAGCATCGCAAACTGATTTGAACAGTTACAAGGTAGTTTACATATCAACTGTCCAATAATAAGGAGACATTAGTCATTACATATGTAAGACATGCATATCCCTACTTGCATTTACATACAGTTGTCCATGTATTTACGTTAGGACACATCCAACGTCCATCATGCAACCAATCTCTTCCATGTAACATTCTAACACCAACGTAATGTCCATGTAGCCAGCTAAAACACAAATCTGTCCAGCAACGTATTCCACCGTCTTTAGTTTTGGGGCTACACCATTAAACGAACCAAAAGAGGCCTCACATCTACCATGTCCATGATCATTCGATCTACCAAAACTCGATGGTGGTTACAAGAGAACCAAACCCTACTTTTATGATTAGGCTTTTCACTTTCTTACTTGTATTGCCTCCTACTTGAAGCAACTGCACGCTTGAAACAACATGGCCGTAGGTAATATCTCTCTGTTTCTGTTCAATGTGTCCTTATCTCTACTTATGAATATTTTCACGCAAAGATCGGTTATTGACCTGTTTCTGTGTTGTTTTCAGGGAAGAACAAGAGGATTTCCAAGGGCAAGAAGGGTGGCGAAAAGAAGGCGTGACTTCTCTCGCTGACCCTTTTCTTATTTATGTTAATTTGTTCTGTCATTCATATTGAAATGAGGATTTTGATGATTAGATACGATTTGCGTAATTTTTTGAACAAGTTTTGTAAGTTGGAATCTATGTTTGAGTATTTGTCGGTTTAGTGACTGTACATTGCGTTTATGGATGTTTGTGATTGTGGTTTTTGATGGGTTGGGTTTTGATTATGAACAAATGAAACAGAGCTAACCCTTTTGCTTAGAAGGATTGGTATAACCTCAAGGCGCTTCTATTTTCTCTGTCAGAGGCGTAGGCAAAACACTCGTTAGCAGAACCCAGGGAGCCAAGGTCTGTCTCTTTGTCTATATATTGTGTAGTTTTTTAATTACATTTATGATTTTGAAGATTGTGTTTGCAACTGTGATCTTTTTCTGGTTGCAAACTTTCATTAAGATATAGAAAGTTGATAACTTGTTTGAAATATGTAATTGTATACAATCTGCTCTAACCTCACTTTAGGGCAAAGAACATTGAGAAAATGCATCTACCAAGTTTCACTTAAACGAGAACTAAATGCAATTACTAGAAAATGCATTGCAAAGTTCCGTCATTGTACAAAGCTACTACTAGAAACACAGGTAAAGAAAAAATTCCACACAAATGAAGAGCAAGCTTATGACAAAGGGAAACATGTGCTTAATATACAAGAGATATTTAATGGGCTCATACCGGTACACAAGCAGCGGCAGCATGAGTCAGGATTTTGCTGGAGGTCGAGTCATTGTTGATGCGGTGAGCTAAGGGGTGGAAATCGGGGTACTGATCTTAGAATTAACTTTCTGCTACCTTTACAATGAGTTGATGAACAAAACCCATGATGAGGAGGTGCCGTTTTGCAGTTAAGCAACTTCACACTTGTGAGTGAATGCTTGCTGGTCAAAACATCAGGAGTCTCATCTTTTGAGATCATCTGAAGATGCTTCTTGATCTTAACCTGTCCACAGGAAAGATTTACACTTTCAGGTTTTTGGCCGACGCGTATTCCAGTTGGTGATGAATCAACTACTGCAAGAGATCCAGATAGCTGCCTGCTAAAAACAATCGCCCGTTGAATAAGACAACAATAGTTTGTCAAGTTTTTCCTTGTAAAATAAAATTTCAATCAACGTGGAAGTCAAGGAGGGTTTAAATACCTGTTAGCTTCAGGAGGTATTGGAAGATTTTGATCCTCATCTTTAGCCCTTTTCATCATCTCATCATTGGAAGCCACACCTACAGCATTCTTGTCCTTTGCTTTGAATTCTTCACATTCTAGTTCACTTTCTTCAAATCCTATAGAATTCACATTAATCGTGCAACTAATAAGAGAAGAGAAAGTAAATAAAAGCCAGAGTATCGCTATTGATCCCAGCTATAGTGTTTATGTTAGGGGTCAGCCTATTTAGTTACTAAAGATTTACACGGAAGTAATAAGAGCATGTAAACAACCCACCATTTTTGTTACCGTAACTATTTTTACAGGCCTCGCATCGACAGTGGAAAGAGCAGCCAACACCCCCCTTCATTTACAAGAAAATTTCCATCTTTAGATGTGAATAACAGAATATCAAATTGAAAGAGACAATGCCCAGAACCTGAAAGCACTCGCAGTATTTCTTTAAACAACTTGACTTTTTACAGTTGCATCCCTTTTTATGCCTGGCTGAGGCTGGCGTTTTGTTACTTGCATCCTGCAAAAACAAAATTCAAGTGTATAAATACTGAGGAAATCAATTTAGAATGGCATCGCGGTCTTCAGAGTTTGATTGTAGATTACACCGAGTTACGACCTAGGGTTTCATCTCACAAATTCCCTTACTTAAAGGAATAAGAATGGAACAGAAAAGGCTAATGAAACTTTAAACTATTATCATATAGCCTAGGAAGAAGATCTAACCAAAAAACCAGTAGCAGAATCAGTGGTCCTTATAACTTTGGGAGCAAATGCTAGAGGGTTTCGAGATTCAATCTGTTTGCGAGTCTCCAGAACTGTACTTTCATGAGCCGGCTCATTGAGACAGTCTTGGCATGAACAAGGCTCAATACAATAGAGACCAGCAGCAAAGCATTCACAGTAACTGTCTTCAATAAAAAATGATTATAACCATGGGAAGAATTACACAGTAAGTTATTTGATCCCAAATGCTTGAGATGAGGAGAACACACTAGAAAAATGATCAAATGACAGAAAACACAAGCTAGGAAATGAATACAGTATATGAAATTGTGCATTCAACTATGTCATAAAATACTTGTACCAAATGACGAAGTACCATGTCATGAAAAAAATGCACATGTCAATCATTGTTTGAGCTAGGTTTCAATATATTTAATAATCAGGATTTTCTATACACATATTCAGTGCTGTATTCCAATGTCAAGTGTTGCATTTTTATCATTATTACTGCTTTCACAAAGTTTAAAAAGTTCAATAACCACACCAAGAAATGAAGCAACCGACAAAATTCTGTTATAGAAAAACTAGTTTGGAGCACCACTTTCAGAGGCAACTAGCATAAATATTGTAAAGCAGCAAAGGATAATTTATTCACTCTGTTATGGTTAAGATTATGAACCATGTAAGTGGAAGTGTCAGAAACTATGGATTGGGAATTTTAACAAACAATTTAGGCCATCCATAGGTAATGACCATAAGTTTGTGAAAGATGAACGTACAGTTTCAAGCATTTTGACCTTTTACAGTTGCAGCGCTTGCAAGCTGCAGTTACATGCTCCATTTTGTGTCTGCAAATGAAATAAAAGTTTAACAAAGGTGTTCTAGCCAAAGAATTCAATTTCAAGCGAAAACTTTAATCCTTCATATACTTCTTCATTCTGGGACTATTGTTGTCAAATTCTTCACTGATATCCATTGATACAAGCACAGCTTTTCCAGTATCTCTAGTATCACAAGGAACTAAATCTGTCATCCCAAAAGTTAGTAACAAAATTATGTCTACATTTAAATAAATACTGAACATTAAGATTATAATTGTGGTTGCTTACTCCTTTCTTGTATTCCTGAATCTGTAGCTTGAATATTGGCAACATTATCATCTGTTGAATTAGTTATAGGAGCATTTATATAGAAACCAGCATCCCTTCCTGAAAACATGGAGGATGTGCTGTCTTGTCCTGCTCTATTTGAAGTTGTGCGGTTTTGTATGATGGGAACTCTATGATCTAGTTGTGATGGCAATGAAGAACTGCTATTGGAACTGCATGTTGGTTCCCTTTTGTAAGTTCCTGCCATTTCAAAAAGTAGGCTCCGCCTTCGTATGCTATGTTGCTGTCATGGACAAAGGAGATGGTCCAGGGTTCAGCAATGTGGAAATTTGGATATCAGGTAATAGTTTGGAGTAATATGGAATAGTGCAAAAGAATATGCAAGAATGAACTTTTAAGTATCAAGTCAAGAGTTCAAGCTAATAGATATTAGCTTTGTTCCTTTAGAGAATAAGATATAATACATGTTACAGTGAGCATGAATTTTCTAAGACTGGGAATAATTCACTTTGACCTTCCAAGTAGTATATGCATTTCAAGTTTTGTTAAACTGTGGGATCAGTAATCTGCTGCAAGTACATGTGAACTGGTGCACCTTTAAATTTGTATTCTTAAATGGCCTCAGCTAAATCAACCTAGAGTCTCATAATACATCACATGTTTGCCAAGAGCAACATGTATGATCCTTTAATTCAGTATAATAGAAGATCTCAAGGTGCAAGCCAACGTTTTTCTACTAATTGGGTCACATAAAATGTTATCCATGGTATCCTTTTGTCAATTCAATTACACAAAGAAGTTTGATCTGACCTTACAGTTGGACTGACTGGAATCTTCTTCAGCAACCAATTTGGTGGCTGCATCTTTAAAAACTAGCTTATTCATTAGAGAGCCAGAAAGTATATTTGGTATTTCATCTGTATGTTTCTGTTCTCCGATATCTACTGGTAGAGGACCCGATTGTTCCATTTCATTTTGTTCAGAGGAACCAAAAGAATCAATGGTAATCATATTGTCAAAATTATTTGTCTTACCATGCGGAGTATCTAAGACATCTGAGATGAAAGATATTGTTCCAGGATCCACCAGTTTTTGCTCTTTAGTTTGTTCTTCAGTAACAGAAGAATCAAAGTCAGAAATCAGCATCACCCAATCACATCCTACATCATCTCTTCTTTGCTCAACTCTGGATATCTTACGCAGAAACTTGTCATCGCCATATGGGCAATGTCTTTCTTCTAATTTGCCTCTTGCTTCACATTGATAACCTACACTCATTGCATTTAGTGGCTCCATGCTACTATTTAGGTTAGCACTATCAGAACTTAGTGCTTTTGGGAGCTCAATGGTTAATTCCAACTTGTCACCAGATGGCTCAATAGAAACGTCCGAGGCTGAAGAAGCAAAACACCCCAATTGTTCACTGCACGATGGTATACTACTACCAACTCCTTTAACTAGAGGCAGCTGAGTTATTGATGGCATTGATAACAGATGCCTAGCAGCAAAATCAACACCATTAACCCCTCAATTCTTCATAAATTCAGGAAAAAAATTGCTTTTGTTTAGATTTAAAAAACTGCAGTTAGTTTTACCTTCTAATACTAGAATCGGCGTCTCTTTTGCAATTCAGTTGGGGCGAAGTGAAAACCGGGAGAGGTGAAGCAAATGAGGGTGAGTTGTATGTTTGATTGGTTTGTATAGACTTAACGAGCTCGATTGGAGAGAGATTGTTGATGTAGTTAAATACAGGGGAATCCTGCAAGGTCCACAAGCATCTCCTTCTCAGAGCAGTACGTTCAATAGCACAGAATAAAGCAAAATCGTCAAGCACAAGACAAGTACAAATCCCCCCTTGAATTCCGAAAATTGAGCCAGAAATTTTTAGCAACTATCAATTATATCAGGTAGTAAGAATTTACCTCGGGAATTCAGAAGGCCTACTACACCATCAGTATAAAGGTAACCAAGGAACATAACGTTATAGTCCGAGGAAGTTGGGCAAACATACGATGATAGACCACAGACCCGGGAAAACAAAAATCAACACGACCATTCAAGAATTCAAACATGAAACACCACCTGAGGAAAACCGATCCACCAGCAATTTTTACATCGACATAGTTACAACTCAAACCTATTCGTTACAACCAACCCCAAAAGAGAGGCCAAAAAGATGAGAAAAACCCGCATGAAAATTAAAAAAAAGGTTAATCTCGTGTAAAAATTTGATCATAGGTGATGTAGACAAGAGCAGTTTCGAGAGAGAGAAAGGGAGAGACCTCGAACTGGGAGAGAGGAACTGATGTGGTGGTTGGGTCCTTACTGGGGGTCTTGAGATGGGATGAAACGTCCCTGCGGATGTCTTCTTCTTGTGCAACCATTTCCATTTCCATTTCCAGAAAAGAAAAAAAAAAAAGTCCTCAGTTAATCGGTTCAACGCATAGCCTCCAAAACACTTTAGAAAAGAGACTTAAAAGAAGAAGGGCGGGAAGGCGGGAAAGCAGAGATGTGATGGATGTCTTCTTGGGCTGGGTCACGTGGATTCATCTTTTCGTTTTTAAGAGGTTGTCCAAGTTTAGTTTTATATATGGGCTCATAATAATATTTGATTTGCTTTAAATTAATCCACTTCAAGAAATGGTTTAATAAGTTTATGATAATTTCTTTATTATTATTATTATTAAAGCAAACTTTTCACATTTTTTTCATTTAACTTCTTTTCAATTGATGCTAAACGTAAATGTTTTCAATATGAGATATTTTAGAGCACGTAAATACAATAGAAAGAAGAATTTCTGAAGTATTCGGACGTTAAACCTTATAGAAAAGTCAATTTTCACTTTCTTATTAGCAAACTTTTCCTTTCTAATATTCTTATGGCTTTCATAGCCATGCAAAGTTTTACATCTCTCTACCCTATTAGTTTATGTCCTATCGCAAATTAATTGATTGTAATTTAATGACAAAATAATTTAAAAACATTCTTGATCTTAAACATATTTAAATGTATATGGTAAAATCTATAGGATATGTACATATTACAAATAAAATTATGATGAGATCATAATTATGAGATTCATACTCTATTTATGTATTATCTCTAAATTATTCTCAATTGTTGTTTTATTAAGACATGATATTAATAAAGTGTACAAAAGATTATCACACAGTATGCTTCTTTTTTTTTTTTTGAGGAAGTAGTAGATCTCATAAACTAAAATTTGGGGATATTTAAACAAACATGTTGATACTTATTAGATAACAAATTTACTGAACTGATTCCATATGAGAATTTTACTTAGAACATTAATTGTATGTCTATAGACAGCTTCATTATGATGATTATATAAGTGATCTTTTAACTTGAGATCTCCAAAGTTATCTCATATAAAAATTGATGAGCAAGTTTTAATCTTTATAAAAACTCTCAATATTTTCGCAAGCATACGAGAAATCAGTGAACTAATCGACTCCTAATTCATTTAAGGCCTAAAAATGTAATTAAAATGAAAATAAAAACTAAACAGAAAAGTAAACAATCGAATATGGAGTGATTGAAATGAGATTTCTAAATTAATGCAAGAAATCAAATTTAAGCACCACCAATTGATAATTGAAATTCAAACAAGGAAGATTAACAAATTATGAGAAAGAGGATTTATCCTATCATCAATGCTAACTTAGTCACTTTATGTTAATATGGTGTCGGTCTTAGACTTTTGAATGGCGGATTAGTCTCTCTCGAGTTGTAATCACTAAGCCCTAAATCATAAATCCTAATTAAGTTGAGTTGTCGAACATTTAATCTTTAATTAACAAAATAGCCTACAACCTAATTAGTTCTTAAGCATTTCAATAAATAATCGGGTCCTTACACGAGATCTCTCTCTGTATACTTACTGATTTGATTATTTGTGTGATCTATTAGATCGTTTAACTTTCATTAACCAACCTAATCATTTTGCATTCCATTCACTCTCTCAATTTATTAACGAATGATGCAATTACAATAAATAATCATAACACCCAACATCATTAACAACAACAACTACTACATTAACATTAAATAAAGTCTAAATCTCTAAAAGAAGTTAGAATATCCTTAACCCAAAATTCATCATCATCAACTTCATCTCATACATCAAATGAATGAAATAAAAGATGAAAAGAAGAAAAGATAACTTGGAGGATTGGAGGTTAAAGCAGCTGAAGCTCCACCTTGTTCTTTCTCTTCTTCTCTCTCTTCCTTCTTCCTCTTCCTTAGCTTTTTCCCAAAGTGGAAAAAGGAGGCTCCCTTTTTAGGTCATTTCTCTTCTCATATGTAGTCTTTTCTAATTAGGGTAAAAAATAAGTTTTACCCGAGCCCAGAAGTCTAAAATAACTCACAAAAAATTAAGTTTAAGAGGTTGGTTCGTGTCTGTCTGCATGCAGGGTGGCCATAATCATGGCCAACTGAAATGATCTCTATCACAATCATGGTCTGATGAAAGGGTCTCTATCACGATCATGGGCCAAGATCGTGGTCTTGAGTCTTCCATCAGGCTTTCCTCAAATCTGATGATCATGCCCTAGCCCAAATTTTAAATGTACTCAGTTTATAGTATTTTGAGCATAACTCATAGTATAATGAACCAAATTATAAGATGTTAGTATCATTAGAAACTTAAGGCATAGAGGAACAATTTCCTAGAAGAAATTGTTACAGAAATACACCGTTTTCTTTGTCATAATGATCATGTAAAGTAGACCCCGAAAGTCTATGTTGAAAAGAAAGTTGGAATAGTTAATGAGTATATGAATTTTGACATATTTGGAGTATAATTGATCCTTGCCTCGATTTATTACAAAAGTATACTCGGACATATGTCATTGAACATGCATGTTACATGATATGTTTATAAAAATGCATATTCAATTACATGAACAATATAGTAATGTGAAAATGTATTTGTTTGTATATAAAAGATCAAGTAGAACGACTGTTTCTAGATATTACCGGGACTTCAAGGCAATAAACTAAAGGGAACAATAGTGAGTAACCTAAGATGGTCTCGCCTTAATTTGTTATGTTTATTACTGAATTGAATTTGATATGTGCTGATTATGTTCTGAATTTAAAACAATAATTTTCCGAAGAGTTTGATGTATGCAAACATCATTGGAAGTACAACTTGTATGCGAATAAGATTAACTAATTGAATTTGATATGTGCTGATTATGTTATGAATTTCTGACAATAATTTTCTGAGGTGTTTGATGCATGTAAACATGATTGAAAGTGCTATTTATATATGAATGAGATTGACTATTTGATTCTCAACTGAAAAGTTGAATGCTGGATTTAGCTCAATGATTACCATTAATGCACAAATATGAAAATGAATGTGATGAGTGAATTGTGACAAGCATTCTATTTCAATGCATGTAATATAATGGTAGTTGTGACTGATATTGCCAGTAAAAAAAAGAGCTTAAAGCTCAAACATTCGTGATTAGAGCCTAAGGTTCAATGTGTTTAAAGAGTCCTGTATCCTTAACGGATAAAGGACAATATGAAAGAGCCCGGTATCCACAGCAGATACCAGACAGTGAAAAAGGCATACAGTCACTTGAGTCTCATAAATACTTCATTCAAATATGACATGAATAAATTAAATAACTGCATTGTTATGATGACTTCTCTTATATGAATATGTGATCATGAATGTTACAAACTTGTATTTAAATTATGAGATTTATGAACAAGTTATTCATAATATCACTTGAAGTGACCAAGTTGATGTGAATTACATGATAATATGAACTATTGTGTTGTGTGACAAAAGTAAACCAACGAGAATAGTTACTCTACTGAGTTCGCAAAACTCATCAAATTTGCAACGTTGACAAATTCAGGTTCGAGAGAGTGACGATCTAGCTTTGAAAGCTGCATAGAAGTGATTTTGTACAACTTTTGGAGTTCAGATATGGCTCAAAGGTCAGTCAGTTGGGACTGAATAAATAGTTTGTTTTAATTTTTGTTTAGTTTTCTCATGTACGTAGCATATTATGTAGACTAAGTTGTAAACACTCTCGGTTGACATTGTAAAATATGGATGATGGTTAAGGTTACAGTGTGAATTGTAGTTTGAGAAATGAAATGAGGAAATTTTTTGTTTTCAGACAATGTGTTATTTATAGTTTTACTTACGATGCCATGTGATATAGTAAAGCTGAAATGGTTAATACGACATTTCTATTGAACATGTGCACGTGTCTCCAAAGGGTGCATATGCATGTGTCAAATGGGAGTGGGGTGCTACACATTTCTATTCACAACTAGGAAATAAGGCATGACTTTATCACTCAATTTGGGCAAATTTACCTTTGTCTAGGATGAATTATACTTGGGTACTATTGTCCATAAGCTTTCATTATTGACAAAGTGAGAATGCACCTTCTTAACCCATAAGACTTGTCTTTAACGAAAAGTCTCCAGTTCCTTTTGGATATAAGTACTTTGTTTGTTAGTTAAATTAGTATAATCTCCAAACTCCCTTCCTCCCTAAGAAGGCATATCTTGCTCCATTTCACCTTAACTAGTGCAAGAGTTGAATTGTCCCTAGGAACTTCCTCATAATTCTTTCAATCGACTTCACAATGTTTGTAAGGAAAATGAGACGAGAATACCAATATAAGTGTAGGCTATTTACCACAAATTAATTAATTGAATCCTTCCAGTAAGTGATAGGTTTCTATTACACCAATTTGAGAGTCTCTTTTGAAATTTCTCCGACCGAGGACTAAACTCACTATTTAGATATTTCTTAAAGGAGATAGGGATCCCCCAATAGATAAAAGGGGGCCTTAATGCCTTTAGTCTAGTGATTGAAGAAAGCTAGGTTGACAAATTCAATGCACTTGTAGGTATGAATAAGTGACTTTTATCCTTATTAATAATGAGCCTAGAAATGTTACTAAACGCATTCAAGCAGGCCATTAGCACCCTTAGTAAGTAGTCATCAGCCTTAAAAAAGATGATCAGCCTTGAAAAAGATGATCAAGTCATCTACAAATGTTAGGTTACATATCTTCAATTTCTTTCACTTAGAATAAACCTGAATTTCTCCTTCTAGTAAATAACTATTTTAATGAGTCTAGTTATCACTTGTAGGCCTAGGTGAAGAGATAACAAAAACTCTGGAAATGCTACATGTTAAATCTTAATAAAAAAGTAATTATACTTTACATAACATATATTTGTGTTATGTGTGTGTGCGCTTCATTTTCAAAAACTTATGTATGTTTCTTGTGTTTTTTTAGCGTTGAGGTCATTTACTTAGTTTAGATGGCAGGCATTACGTTCGAACAATTTGGATTGACAATACTGGCATGACTTAAAAAACAATTCCATTAGATACGAATACAATTCCATTGGCACATGCGGTTATAAATACATGAATAGATTACGCTTCAGGAGTTTGGGCCTAATTTCACCAAACCCGAAAGGGACGCGCCCAAACCTCTAATCCATAAAAAGATGTCTGGGATTTATAGTATGGGAAGACGGACGGGGAGATTGATTTGCGGGTGAGATATTCAAAGTTGGAAGATGCAGTGCTTCTCTCTTGTTATCCAATCTTGCTTGAAATTAACAGCTAAAGATAGAGCATTGAACGGCAAAATTAAATCCTTTTCCAAATTGGGAGTAAAAAGAGAGTCCTATAAAGTTTCATTCGTGAAAAAGCCCCGAGAATACAGTTTTGCCATCACTTCAATTCCTACACTGGTTCAGATTCCCATCAGTTATTTGTGGTCCAAAACAGTGTGCAGGATTGTTACTGTTTACTTGCTCTTCCTGATCAGTGGTTTTGCAGTGGCTCCTACACAACCTGCAATTTCACATCCATGTGAGGACGCCGACAGTTACTATGGTGGTGTTGGTCTTCTCAGAGGCAAAGCTCTCAAGACAAGACTCTATTCTATCATCTCTCCACATCGAGCCCTGTCCTACAAACAGGTTTTTCCATCTTTTTTTACCTTTTGGTTTCTCTTCTCTGCTTTTGCTTCATTTTTAAATCATTCAGGTGTGGGATGCTCTTAGCATTCTTGATGCTGCAAATGCTTATTGCCCTGAAATTTCGGAAGATGTGTATGTATATAATGCATTTACAACTCAGTTTGCTTCTTAGTCCATTATGCTACACCTCACTAGATTGGCCTTTTTCTTTTCAGAATTGAAATTTACTCCTTGAAAGTTGTTTCAAAGCGCTTAGCTGGAAAACCTGAAGGTTGGAATAGTGAGTCTACGATTCTTTCCTTTTGCATTTATATTTTAGCATATATATATATACTAAGCCCAAACCTACTTCAAAGCGCATAAGCTTGGTTGTTAGAGACTGACAGGTAATTGTAACTTCATTGCATGTTAATTAGAGGTTTCTGAGAGGGCTGTTTGGTAAATATGAAAACATGTGGAGTTAGTGTATAAGGATATGTTCAAATTGAGACTTTGCTCTTGTGCAAATCTCTCATCTTCTTAACGTGGTGACATAACGTTCTTAATTCTTTGGCTTTGATTCTTTGAGTTGATGCTCTATCTTACTTAGCATGTTGTAATGTTTTAGGATCCTCTTGAATTATGCTGTTCAATTTTATGGGACAACACCTTATAAACAATTTAGATTTCAGCATTTCATGGTTTGATCTAACCCAGACTTAAGTTCTCCTTTTACGTATGTCTAAACATATAATTGTTTTCATTCGTTGAAAGTGATGTGCAAGATGCATTATGAAGAAAGAAATATATAAGAAGATCATCTTGATTAGGAAGTAATTGAAGTGATTATCTTCTTTAGGTAGTAATCATCTTACTTAGGAAGTTTATTATTTTCATAAGTCTATTTTTAGTAGGAGAATAAATTAACAAATTTCGATTATTTTTTATTTTTAAAAAATTTTGTGTACTGAACCTATTTGAAGGGCATTAGTTACAATGAATAAGAAGGTAAAAATAGTTAACATAAAGTTCGTCAAGGGCGAGCAGTCTAAATAGAAACTGTGGGGTTCAGAAAGGGGAAGAATTTTAGTAAAGAAAAAAAGGATTTTCCAGTGGTCGTCCCTTGACTAGATCATGTACAAAAGCACATATCAATTTGGTATCAATGTCTGATGTCATAGATGATTTTGTAGACTTGTGAGGCCGAATAATGTGTTCATGAGAAACACTGAGTAGAAGTTGTCTATGGTGGAGGCCCACCAATGTCCAAAGAAAAGTTCTTAACCTCGTACTTGGAGGAGACTTTGCGAGAGCTGAAGGGTCGTGGTAAGAATAATGAAGTGGGGAGCAATAGTGTACTTGTGGAGACTGAAGGGAGAAAAGAAGCATTGGGCAAGTCAGAGGGAATTCCTTGGTATTCTAAGTTACCTTTTTTTTATCTGATGCTACTGACGATCTGTTGATTATGGTCTATAAATGTGAACAGTTTTTTGAAAAATCAGCGAATGTTTGAAGGAGAGAAAGTGGAGCTAGCAACATTCCATCTTAATGGAGAGGTACAACTGTAGTTTATTAGGTAAAGCAAGAGGAGGGAAGAATGGATTGGGAGACATTTACGAAGCAATGTCACCTGAGGTTTAGTCCTCATACGAGTCTCAACCCCTAGGTGAATTGGCCAATGTAAAGCAAATAGATATGGTGGAAGATTATCAGAAGTAGGTCTTATCTTTTTTAGCTTGACCCACAAAGCTCACTACAAAGCAACAAATCAGCCTATTGACAATTGGTCTTATGGAAGGGCAGCGATTAGAAGTAAAATTACAGAAACCAAAAAAAAAGAAGAAGAAGAGTAGTCAAGTTTTTATAGGGAGGAATCCTAAGGCAATACCTACTAGGAGCAATTTGAAAATAGCTAGCGGAGAGACAATTGCAGAGAAGAAAAGTTTTGTGGAAACATTACTGGAAGCAAAAATACATGTTTTTAAAAGTTAACCAATGCGAAGATAGAGGAACGAAGGAAAAATGGTTTTGCTTCAATTGTGATGAAGCATTCTAATTGGGACATAAATGTAAGAAGTTATTCTGGATAGAATTATTAGAATCTGAAGAAGTGGATGAAGGAGAGTTAGAATATCCGAAGTTTTCCTGAGTTCGAGTTTGAGGACAGATTCTTTGTCTAGAGGGAGTAATGATATGCAAGATACATTATTAGGAATGAAATATACAAGATCATCTTGATTAGGAAGTAATTGTAGTGGTTATCTTATTTAGGCAGTAGTTATTTGATATAAGAAGTCTATTATTCTTGTGAATTACTTTTATTAGAAGAACAAATTAGCAAATTTCTATTCTATTTTATTTCTTAAAAACTCTATGTATTGAACCTATTTAAAGTGCATCATGATGAATAAGTAGTCAAAATTTCTAGTAAAAAATGTTAAACAGAAAATTTGTCAAGAACGAATTTTCTAAATAGTAACCATAGAATCTGGAAAGGGGGAAAAACTTTAACAAAAGAAAATAGTATTTTCCCGTGAGTCTAATCTTGCACAACATATATCAAGAGCCTTATTCTTGAATGTCAAATTTGACTCTAATATTATAGTTGTTGATAGAAAAATGAAATGAAGTCTACAAATACTTGCAAAATTTTATAATATAAGATAGAGAATAAAAATTATCTTCTTTTTGATATGTTTACTATGGATCCACCGTTGAATAGCGTAATCATTGTATTGCAAAAGCTTGTCATTCCCAAACTAGGAGGATGGCAAAATCATTTTCCGACAAAGAAAGACTTGCACTTTCTCAGTTTTTAATGTGCTAATTAGCATTTTAACATGATAGAGGTTTATGAATTTTGATATGGATGCATTGTGGGAAGAACCTACGAGGGAGATAACAACTACTTGTAAAGAGGAGTATTTTATTAGGAGTCTATTAGAGGAGTATTTTATTTTTAGTAGGAGTCTATTACTTCTGCTCTAGTTTTTGTTATAGTTATGTTAATAAAAACAGCTTGTATAGGAGTCTTTCTAAAAGTCCTAAAACAACTTGAATAGGAGTCCTAGTTTAGGTGGAACTTTTATGTTTCTTTGCCTATATAGGAGTCCTAGTTAGGTGGAATTTTAATGTTTCTTTGCCTATATAAGGCTATTACGTCGTGCAATAAAGAAAGCAACAAGTTATCATAAAAATTAACTTAGAAGTAGAATAATTTATTCCAATCTCCAGTCCTTGTGCTTGAGAAGTGTTGCCATTTTTTTATGATCAAAAATAGGTTTTGCGAGGAAGGGAACCGACATAAAAAGGAAAAAAAATATTATCTTTCCTGATAAACCTCCTTGGACTCGATCCCAAGCACAGGAACTCAACAAATTTTCTTTTGTAATCTTCATAGTTTGACTCTAAGCAACCTCAATAGTTTAAATTAACACAATTATCTTTGATATTGTTAAACAGTAGGAACCCTTCTAACTAAATCTAAACCACATAGTCTTATTGAATTTTGCATTTTTTTAATTATCCTTAAAAGTCATTGACCAATCGTTATATAGCCTTCTGGTTATCCTAAAAGTTTATGCTCCACAATAATTGTATCCAAACATTAAAATTTTTTATATTTGTGGGATTGTTGACTTTGTAGAAGTATACATTTGGGAAGCATTTTAGGCCCCCCTTAGGACTTCGGTTATGTTGAACTGATTGAAATATCTGGCCTATGATTATAGTGCAGGCTTGAGATTTCTGATTGATTATTTTATAATTTAATATTCTATTTATGCCCTCTCCCAATTTTGTGTTTAATGTCTTATATGCCATACAAAGGTGGTTCCTGTTCTCAAAATGATTTTATTGCGCTATAACAAGTTGAAAATTGAATGTCCATGACTATCGTTCATGATAATTCCATTATAGGCTTTTGATTGTATTTGGTCCAAAATTTTATCAGACTTTCTCTGAATATTTTTGACTGGCATTAGCATCCATGGTCCTCAAACCATTTCATTTCAATTTTCAGGGGAGCATTTGTGGCCTCGTTCTTATGGGG
>JANZLF010000220.1:13807993-13818275 GCA_026546835.1 Erythroxylum foetidum | reverse complement strand
GAGCTTTCCTTACGAGACCCGGCGGTGGGAGGAGGAGGCCGGCGAGGCCGTCGAGTCACCTGCATCCAGGGGCCAAAATCGGAGGAGTGGGGGTTAACGGGGGAGGGATCACTACTAGAAAAGCCTGAGGCTGGTGGGTGTGGAGCCGCAAGAGACGGTGCTGGACCAGGCGGAGGCTCGAGTCGCTAGGGGCAGACGTCAGTTCCGTGCCCTACCCGACCACAGTGGAGACAAATCTGAGGGAGACCCTTATACGCAACCTGAATGTGTTCTCCGTCTAAGTCCACCATCGATTGGAGAGGTGCGCTGAGATCTAAGGTGACAGCTACACATGCGAAGCGACCACGGAAGGTCTGCTGGGTTGTTTCGTCTATCTTCACGGTTTTTCCAACCAGATTGCCGAGAGCAGCTAGGATAGAAGGATGGTAGCAGGCAATAGAGAGACCGAGAAATCGGACCCAGGCGACTACGTATGTATAGCACGTGGCCGACGACTATCCACAGTCCCTGCATTAAGGTATGAATGTAGTCCCTCTCCTCCTTAAAATTGACCAAATAAAAATCATTATCCAAGTCAACAATTTTCAGGGGACCCGTCAAATGCCACAAGCTGAGGAGACGATCTCGGAGCAAATTGAAGCCCATTCTTCGTCCCAGAAGCTTAATCACAATGGCTTGAGCCCAAACAGTATCTAATTTGGTACGGAATGTGGAAGACAGATCGATACCCAAGCCTTGGGGTCCCTGAACCAGGTTAATGTCTCCCTCCTCCAGTTCGATGGACGGTTCTTCGGGCCAGGGGAGATCAAGTACCGAGTTGGTCGGGTTGGAGCGACCTGAAATGGCGGCGCTATAACTGGGGGGAGATGGGGTGATTGGTTGTTCAGTTGGAGGAGGGTCTTCCTCCTGTTCACGCAATCAGACTTTTTTGGTTGTGTGGGTTATGGAAGCCATTGTATGGTGGTAGGGAGAAGCGGCCGGAACGACCCAAAGTACTGTATCGGTGGCTCTACTGACTCGGAGAGGTTACTGTAGCAGGGATGGTAATTGAGCAAAGTTACTGTAGCAGTAATGTTACTGTAGCAGTTGAGGGCATAAATCAGTTATTTTCTTTTTGCAGTTTATCCAAATTGTTTCTAGATGTGTATTATTTTAATATCAAGTACATGATATAACTGTAACTAAGAGGGTAAGTATTGGAGCAACCAGTAAAGTTTCTCCTTTGTAACCATAAGGTTATAGATTCAAGTCATGGAAACAGTCTCTTTGTAAAAATATAAAGGGAAGGTTACATACAATATGACCTTACCTAGAACCCTCCTTGTACACTAAGGACATTAACTTAGTATAACTATAACTAGTACTAGTGAGTGTAGGTTGATCCACGAGGACTAGTTATTATTTGATGATTCCTCATAAATTTACTTGTTTAAGACATCGAAAATAATTGGCCAAAATGAAATAGATGAATAATTCCAAAACACTAAATTGAAACACTGATCAAGTATAAAACAATTTGTGAATAAACTAGATCTAGGTGATATATTCCATGAGACTTTACTATGCTTTAACTTCACTCTCTTTTAATGGACAAGTTTAAATCCTTAGATCAGTATGAACTCCTAAGTTATATCTTCTCTCTTAAGCAAAATAATCCCTGTTCTTATATCGAATTAATTGAAATCTCTTTCCAATTAAGTTAACCCAAGAATGTATTCATCTAATTCATGAATTTTTGTAACAAGATTTATCCTAACCTAAGATAATTGTTCGACTGTCTCTTGAGTAACCTATTCAAACCTCATCATTCATATTGTGATCTAAACATACCAATTATCTTTTGATTTCAATGTATGAATATAATATTTGAATCTTTAACTTTTTTTCTTCAATTCAAACTAATATAAGAACGAGAACACTTATTAAGAAAACTAAGAATTTTATTAAACTAAAACATCCATTCAAAAACATCACATCCAAGGGGCCATCTTACTTAAATCTATATCCCAATTAGTTTATGAATAAACAAAATAAAACAATAGAAAAACACGAAAGAGCAAAAGAAAAAGGAAAAGTCTTCATGAATATTGAATCTTTAAATTTTTATTAAATCTTATTGAAATTCTTGGTCCTCTTTTAAGATTGTCTTTCCTCTTAATCTCTATCTATTTTTCTTGACTTTTAATTTATTCATTTTGCTCCAAAATTTTATGTCCAAAAAGTCCCTTTTCATTCAAACTACTTCTTCTTTTAATAAATTAAATCCTAATTTTTATGTTTAGCATGATCCTAATATGGGACCATGGGGGCTCTTTGTTATCTTATCCCCATTCTAGAACTTTTATGTAAATGCTAATACATGAATGAGCACATGTTCATATTACCACTATATTGGTGAACATAGGGGCATGTTAGTTGCACTTGGAGAAACAAAATGTTCCTTTTTAGAGCATGGCCTTAATACGGTGGCATGATGTTGTGTTCCTTAGATGAAAGCCTGCAAAAAGAAACAGAATGGGACATGATGGAATATGAACACGATAGTGTTACTAGGATGTTCTGAGTCCTTTCTTCATATATTCTAACATTACTCCAAATTGACTCAATTTTGTCTAAATTCACCCATTTGTCTTAAAGAGGATTAAACAAGGACCTCAAAAATAGGACTTATTTTGCTTACCAAATTATATAAGAACTCCTAAAACATAAGTATAATGCTCTTAAAAATTTATTTTAAAATTAAAGTCTATTTAGCATGCATCATAAGATACATCAACCACTCATCATTGGAAAACATCATTGTCCAATTGATCTAGATGTGTAGTCACTACATTGCTTCATCATCTGAAATGGGACCAAAGACATGCTTCAATTGAGCTAGTCTCTTTACGAATTGCTTTCATATTCTGCCCACCATCCGTTTTGCAAACAAAATTGATTCCAACCACACTTCGAGACTAGTTTTCATAGGGTCTAAGTTGATCCTATGTTTTGACACTCAACTCTTATGTTTCTGCAACTTAGTTCACCAATCAAGTTTTCATAGCATAATTTCATTGATCACACTTTGGACATTATATTTCTCAATGTTTTGGGGATATAATGTAGAGGAGCATGATAAATTTAATAATAATTGTATCTTTCTTAGTACTTGGAAGAGAATACAAAGTTTGGTAAGATCATAAATGGCAAGATCATAAATGATTTGTCTCATGTCTTGCATTATTTCCTAATTATATGAAATAAAAGGACAGCTACAAGTTGTAATGTTAGCCTATCTTAGAAAATTTCATTCCAATTGTCTTATAATATGTCTTATTAATACATGAGCAGTATAATGATTTGTGTCTATCTAAACAATACGATTATTTAAGCACCAATCAAAATAGTTGCCTATAATTATCATGCTTTAGTTCCCTGTAGATCTAGGAGAATTTTGTATGAATTCTCAAAGCCGCGAAAAATTTGTTGAATTCTCGAAGGTGTGTATAGTTTGTTGCCCTCAAGGGGTGTGACTCGATGGTTGAGAGCGATGCTTGACTTTAGTTAGGTCTCAGGTTCGATTCCATGCTAACCCCTCTTGTAAGAGCCTGAGGCAGCCGGGGTTTTACCTGTAGATGGAGAATTAATTGGGCCCTCAATGATGAGGTGCACCTGCTTGGCCCGCCTGTGGGGTGGTGCGCCAGTTTGGCCTTCAGAGAGGTGTGTTCCCTTGACCCACTTACGAGGTTTCCTCGAATAAAAAAAAAAAAACTATTAGTATCACCATATTCAGGAAAATAATAACCTTTTTCTTTCTTAGCAGATGATTAACAATATAGATCATTAATTACAGAAAAAGTAATTAGATAACCACAACTCCTATTTCATAAGGTCGTAGGTGAAAATGTTGAACATAAACATCTAGAGAAAACATAACTAGAAGAGTTTTAAGGGAGGCGATAATAATGTTTATAGAGCTTTTCTAAACCAGTTAGAAAGAACATCATCTACAAACTTCACATGTAGAAATGCCTATTATGAAAACACCATCACACCCCTTTATCCTTACTCCGGGTTCTACCATCCGACAATGTCTATGCTAACTTTGCCACCAATTCCACTAGGATCAAGAATTTCAATGTCTTTTTAAGGGTATCCAATGTCGAAACTACAGGGGAATTAAAACAAGATCCGATTCCAATAGAAAAATCATAAAATTTTTTCGTGTTTTAATTTCTCAAAAATTAATATCACTTTAATTTTATAAAATAATTAACAATTAAATCATAATGAAGCATGAATCTTAATTTGTATCTTATTCCGAAGCCTAAACATATTCTTGTCATATTCTTCGAACTGTTTCTGAAATCGATTCATCTCAACCTCGATAGTAGCACAAGTGTCCGACCTCTAACAGTATCTACAAAATTAGTTAAGAGAACTGTGTAACTCTTACTAAGAGAATTAAGCAAGAAGAGCAAGTTCTGGACATTTTAGTAATTTAATTGAAATTAAATTCTAATTTCAATTAACCTTAATTAGAATTATAAATAATTATATTTAAATATCATGTATTATATGGATATGATATCTATCTAGTGTGATGTGTGGAATATATGACAAAGGTAGAGTCGTGAAATATTTCTATTGATCGGTCATGTCATATAGGCCCAAGTCAGATATCCAATTGCTTCGATTTGAATTATCTAGAAGATACCTTACATAATATATATTATATCTAAATTCTTTCAAAAATAGAAAATCAAACCCATTTCTCAATTCAATAGAAGCCCAAAGAGGTTAATAGAATAGGGTTTCAAATAAAGAGATATATATGTTAAAAAAAAGAGGTCCAGTTATGCCTATTCCTAATCTTAAATGGAAATGGAACGATGAAGAGCTCTTAACTTATGGAGTAAAGATTCAAACTTGGGTTATTTTTTTGGTGTCAGTACCCTGGGTTGTATCCTTTCTGGCTTGTTTAAGCTTAGACTCACTACCCTACACGAAATTTTGGGCTAACCAATGAGTTTTAAGTTTAGGTGAAAGTCATACTAAATTAACCTTTCTTCTTAGAAGGATTGATTTACTGGTTGGGGCAATCTCTTTTCGTAAGAATGGAATCCATATGCTTTTCTTTTTTTCTACTATCGATAGCTTTAAAGAAAGGAATGAAGAATAATTAGGTTCAGAATCAAAGAAGAAGCTCTAACCTCCTAGCTTAAAGAAGGAAAATAGGGCAAGTTTCAATCGGGAGGAATGATTATATTAATGGATTAGCCTTAGAGACGTGAAGAAACAAATGTTGATTATTAAGGGGACAAGATACTAAAGCTTTGTCCAGGTTTTAAACAAAGCAGTTCCCTACAAGAAAAGTGAAGCCGTATAGCATTGCACCGAAGTGGACTAGATATAACATAAATCATGATTGTTAGATTGCTTTTTCGAAGGGCAAAAAGCACCTCTTTCTTAGTATGATTCAAAGTTTGGTAAAGGGAACCATTCACTTCCAACATGCAAGTAAAATTCACAATCAAGGGGGATTCGCCACTTAGGGCAACTAAGCACACCCCTTTTTAAAAGTACAAATCAGGGGATGGAACGAAGAAGAGAGACTGATCAAGGAAACAAAGACAGACTAGCTATGCTTGCAAGATCCAACACCTAAGACATGAGCCCTCCTTCCCTAAGCCTAAGAGAACGAGCCTGAAACCTAAGCTGGAAGCAAGTATCTCTATACGCATAGGCAAGCTCACTCACCACAAGTAAGCCCTTCCCTGTTGGGTCGAGTATCCTTGAATAGCTTTCTTTTTCCTCTTTCCTTTCGCATACTCCTCTGTCGCTTTCTTATCTTCTCTCTAGATGGAATCTTCAAGAATGATCGTTGAAAGCTGAAAGAGGAGTCACGTTAGAATAATAATTAACACCACCAAAAGAGAGAGGCTTTTATTCCTTATTAAGAGATTTCGAAAGATAGATTGCTCGGTGGAGTATGATAGAATCATGGTCATGTGAGCACTAATTGAACACTGATTGAATTGGAGTTAGTAAGAGGCTTACCGATTATAATAACATGTAAGCCAAATAAGATACAATATCTCATATTGATCCTTATTTATTAAATATCACATATTTAACCATAAAGTTTCTCAAAATTTACATTCAAGTCTAACTTGATTAAAATATCTTTGCTCCCTTCAACCCATTCTTTATGTGAGACTCATTATGTTTCCAAATATGTTGGTAATGATTATAAATTATAATTTCAATTATGAATTATAATTAGATAGATTAAAAACTCCTTTTAATTTATCCTTAATTCTTCAATTAAACAATTTATAATCTTAAATCAAGATTGGGATCTAGAAACACTTCATGACCACTCAAATATTTGTGAATGTCAAAGTAATTTTGATTAACCTGTCGTACATGATTTTTTGTATAATTCAATTTTTTCATCATATACTATTTTGATTAGACATAGAGCATGAAATTAATATCTACTCTATTTTGAGTCCAATCATATTAGTTCTTTGCCATTAGCTATTGATTCGATTAATGATATTTGTAAACTATTTACAAAATGTCATTATACATTGGCTAAGGATTTTACGAATCAATACTAATCAAGAATAACATAACATTCTCCCTAATTAATTTAGGGTGATGAATCTTATCTTGATCAATCAACTACCTCTATATAGTTCATGCTATATCCAATGACTCCTAACTGAACTAACCATAATTACAATGGGTCATAATTAGTATCAAAACATAGCAATTCATATACAAGATAACTTTGGAGACTTCAAATCAAAGGATTACTCATACAATCATCATAATTAAAATTTCCATAAATATACAAGTAATCTTCCAAATAGATTTTTCATATTGGGTTAGTTCAATGAACTTGTTCTCTAACAAGTACTCATATATTTGTTTACGTATCTCGATATTTTAGTATATAAAATCAACTACTTCCTTTATAAGGAAAAAATAATGAGCTAGTCTTTTTACATTCTATTAATGTCCAGTCTTAATAGAGCAATGACTAGGAACAATTTAAGGATAATACATAAATACAATATGAATCTCATAATTATGTTATCATTATAATTTCATTTGTAGTGTATAATTGTCCTATGAACTTTATCATAAACATATAAATATGTACAAGATCAAGAATACCTTTAAATTATTTTGTAACTAAACTACAATCAATCAATTGGCTATAGGGCATGATCCAACATAAACATTAGCATCACGTGCCATTTGTGCCTTTAATGTAAAGGATGGGAATACCCTTTCCAATGCATTCTAATGTAGCATAAGCTCCATAAAAAATTGTAATCCAATTGGGAAACTAGCAAATAACTACAAAAATATATTAAGAATGTTTTAGCTTTATAATTAAGTAAAGAAGCCTAATTATAACAAAACAAAGTCTAGAAATAAACAATGATCTATTAAATTAGTCGTAAGGCCACGAGCTTATGTATCCAAATAATTTTTAACATTAGATTATACCATGTTAACTAGTTCATGGTATTATTTTAGGTTCAGTAACCTTCCTAAAATGCTTTTTAACATACTCATTGAAACTTGATCTATATATATATCTTGAGCTAACTCATTTAAAATGTAATGCTGGACTCTCTAAGCCCTTTTATATTGGTCTATACTTGGAGATACTACTTATATTGATATATATATGGTTGTATATGAGTTAAAAAATATACTTGAATCCTTTTGGTATATATGCCAGTGATATATAATGTTATATGTCCTTACATGAACTTAAAGTTTATTGGTATGTGAAATCTTGGAGATTTCTGACATATAAGTTTTTAAGTGAGTAAAACCGAGTCCATTGGATGGATATGGCCATGATGGTCAAGTTAAATGTATTTTAATGCCTTAGAGATGATTAGACATGATTTATAGACTTATTGGACACTTAGAAAGCTTAATTGGAAAAATTGACATACATAAGGGCTTATTTGCAAAGTGTTAAAAGTTAAGGGACTTAATTATAATTTTCAAAAGTCTGGGGACCAAAATGAAAATAAAAATTTTGGTTATTCTCAAATTATGAGCTTAATTGCAAATTTAGGAAAAGTTTAGAGGGTATAATGATAATTTCACATAAGTTAAGGGCAAAAAGGTAATTTTATCATATTTGACCAAAGAAAAGTCAACATTCTAGATTCTTTTTCCTTATGTGGCCGTGCACGCCACCTTTAAATATTAAACACAATTTGTTTTAATTGAAAGAAAGTAGAAGAAAGGAAAAGAGAGGGGGAGAAGAACACCATTTGGCCATCACCAAATTTCCACCATTTTTTTTATTCTCTAACCTGGACCAAGGTGTTCTAAGTTTATTTGGGATCAAGGAACTCGTACTGAGGATTGTCGAAGTCACGAAAGTGTACTCCTTCTTTTGAGATGAGCTGGAGAAACCATATCTCTCAAATGTGATTAGGACATCTCAAAACATGCATAATGATTTGTATGTGAATTTTTGAACCTAAGTAATGCATAGTAAAATTGAATCTCAAATAGATGCTAGTATACTTGTGTATTTAATAAACGACATTGTTTTAAATAACTCTTTGCACTTATAGTGCAACTGATATTTTTATTACATATTTTGAAAAATAATATTATTTTCAACTAATCTGTACTTGAAGTGCAAATGACAACATTTTATTTTCTGAAATTATATTTTTGAACAACTTTGCACTTGAAGTGCAAAAGATGACTTTATTGCTTGAAATAATGTTTTGGAACTTACATATGCATAACTAAGTCATGTATGCTGCGTGTTTGTGTTCTCTGTTGGCTTAGAGTCATGATAAGGTTCCATTTTATCAGTTGGATTGATAAATAAAGACATGGTGTCTTACTTGATTTTAGTACTTAATATTTTGTATATGATTTTTGTGATTGGTGAGGTAATGTTTGGTCATTCGTGCGCTAGGTACGACAGATTAAGCGACCTCGTATCCTTAACGCTAGTACATAAAAGTTGGGTTCTCGTATCAAACACTTTTCTACGGGACTTGCGAGTGATTGCACACCTAAAGGTCTGGTCACTAACGAGGTCATCACCTAAGGTCATGACGCTCTTGTCGACTGTAGTCTGAATTCACCACAAATGAAAGTCGAGCTAACACTAGGTATGCGGCAGTTGTCATGTGCCCGATGTGATTCCGGGTCGTAACACAAAACCTTTTTAAAATTACCATTCTTAGCTCTTGTAATTAGTCTATTAGCTATAAGAAATGGATATTTTGATTGGCTAGTTATACTCACGACATTCTCACTCTCCTCTTAAGGATTCGACCTCAAATCACACCCATATAAAAAGGAGAAATGTTAATAATGTTAAAAGTAGAACTAACATTATACTCATTAAGAAGCTATAATTTGTAAGCATTATCATTAATCCTCTCAATGACTTTAACCATCCATTATTTGTTCTAACTTCGACTACCTTTACAATGGAAAATTTTCCTTCCTTATATAGATCCAAACCCAATCATCAGGTTAAGAAATAACACATTTTCTATCCTTGCTAGCTTCGATTGAATATTGGTGATTCTTCCTATCTATTGATGCTTTACATGTTTATGAAATTGTTCCACCTTAATCTCAACTTTTTATTACTATCCAAACTAACCTACTCTTTCTTCAATAGGTAAAGGTAATAAGTCCATAACTGTTGGGTCCCGATTCGTATTAAGCTTGTTTTCGTTATTTTGAGGTTTAAAGTGATAAATTCCTTTTAGTTGGAATAATTTGAGATTTAGTGCTTGATTTATAGAATTAATTGGAGGAAGTTAGTTAAAATTAGAATTTTAATAAGTTGGTAGAATTAAAAAGAATAAGATGGAGTTAGGATAAATTAGGAAGTTAGCTTAGGTTATAAGGCCTTAAGTTTATCAAGATGGGCTTTTAGCCCATATTACAAGACATTAATGAAGAAAGAAGGAATTAGTAATGAATTAAATGGGGAAAAGCCATATGGTGAAGGAGAGATACGAAAGTGTTAGGGAAAAAGAAGAGTTAGTGAAATGACGTAGTTTTGGATGAAAAGGGCTTAGGTTTTTAAAGTTAAGAAACAAAGTCACCTTAGTTGGAATTAAGACATACGAAATTTACAAGAGAGAGGAGAAACAAAGTGGTGACTTTCGGTTAAGGAAAAAGAAGAAGAAGAAGAAGAAGAAGAAGAAGAAGAAGAAGAAGAGAAGAAGGAGCTTTGGTTTAGGTTGCTTTAGAAAGGAAGGTTGAAGAGTTT
>JANZLF010000220.1:13765113-13777601 GCA_026546835.1 Erythroxylum foetidum | reverse complement strand
GTCGGAGTGGCTATTCGGGACACAACCCCCGACCAGCCTTCTTTGTTTTGCAGGTATACTCACGTCGTTGACATCACCAGAAGTTGCCAATCAATGGATCCAAACGGCAACGTACCGTTCGGCCAAAATCCGGCTGAACCATACATATTTACTATACAGTTGCTTTTACACCAAATCTCTATCACTTATACTTTACTAATGTATCCATCAAAAGGACTTTATTTTTGAGGCTGTGATTAGACATAACAATTGAAAGAAAGATGATCAACACCAGAAATAATCAAAACATATATAGGTAATAAACATATAAATTAAAATCATTATATTCAACTCAATTGGGAATGGTTAATTGCTTCATATGAATAAAATTGGACTCACATTAAGTTTTCTTTTATTTTTGGATATAGAAGCAATTATATTTAGGAGCTGTAAGGAATGTTTATGAATCCCCTAAACATAGTACATACGTACTTAACATTCTCAACCTTATCATATGAAATAGTCTCATTTGATAGATCACAAAATTAACATTGCTAGAATGTTGGATCATTTAAATAATAATTCTTTTATTAACTTTTCAGAATAAAATTGTTAATATTAATTTATTGCGAAAATGTCAACGTGGCAACTGGTTTTTGATGGTAGAAATGTGGCAAAATTGTCCCTAATTAAGAATAAATCAATGCAGAACGAATTCCATCATCAAACACTAATCACCCCTTGCCGTCTATGACCGATTTTCTTATTCAAGGTTTCTAATATCATCCAAACTAGCTCTCTTTCTTTATTATCAGTATCTCATTTTCTGTTATGAAGTTATTATATGAACATTTGATTGTATATACTACATGTTGTGTTAAGCTTTCTTGAATCTTTAAGAGAACGTAAATGGAAATGGAGTTGGTGGTGATGTCCCGATGGTTTATACATGATTAAGGAAAATGATTGTTTCATAATAGTGGTCGATTCCAAAAATTATGTTCATTATGACGATCATAGAGTTTATCAGTCGGGTATACGTGTGTTCAAATTTGACTTTCTAATACCATTTGATTTAGCTTTAATTGTTTTATTCTATTTGTTCATTAGTTGAAATGCTTAGTATTTGCGGTTCATCTAATATCATTATGCATACTACATTTGGGATATTGTTTATTGTAACTTCTGCAAATTTAGTTAAAGCAAAGAAGTTGTTAGAAGAGAGTGTCAATTCACCAGATCCTAAGAGACGATCTTTAGCTATTTTAATTGATGACTTGGAATGTGCAAAGAGGCTTCTTAGGAATCCAGACATTGAAAACTGCCTTTAACTTTTCTACCGACCCTAATGTAACTTGAAATTTAAAAAATAATTATTTATTTTCCTTTTTAATGGAATATTAAGCATGAAACTTTATTTATTATTTTCTCTGTATGAATTGTTAAACTTCTAATTAACATCTTGTAGTATTTATCGTATATCATTATATTATATTGCATACCATAATCCAACTTTTATATGTATTAATATTTTATTGTTCATAAATATTAATGATTAAGAATAGTAGTCAACTTAAAATTGATATATTTTTATCTTATTAATATTTAAATTTGAGGTATGTTTATCTTTTTATATCCAAAAAGATAATTTATAGAGTTTTAATGCATTAACTATATATTTAAACAAATATGTAAAGAAGGGAAATGAAAAAAAATGAAAAATCATATATAAATGTCATTTATCAATAACCTTAAGATTATTAAGTACACTTAGTATCAAAAAATTGTCAGTTTAACATTATTAATTATAAATTCTTTGATATTGACTTTTAGCTATGATTTCAAGGTTTCGTCTAAAAAGTTAACATTTGGTAACAAATTACCAATTTCGTAGCAAAAGGTTACGATTTTTTTGGGACATTTGAAACTATCATCACCAAACACTCGACCTTTAGTGACAAAATACTAAAGCTGTCGCAAAAAATGGGGTCTTTTATGATGACTCCAAAAAATCGTCGCTAAAGAAATTGCTTTAGTGACAATACATTATAACGTTACCAAAACCATGACTTTTGGTGACGAATTAGGAAATCGTTGCTAAATGTGGTACAAAAAAAACGTAGCTAATATTATGTTTTATTGTAATAAGTTGAGGCACAATATATTAAAAGATGAAGAAGAGAACAACAATAGAGCTAAATTGAAATGGAGTTGTATAAGGATGAGTGTAGAGTAAAGAAGGTAGAAGGGATGGACGCATTAAGCAGTGGATATCTTGACAACAACAATGGTCAATTAAAACAAATCAAAATTTGCTTGTTTTATAAATTGTAAATAAGCATTTTAAAATACTGATATTAAAGAAAAAAGTAAGTACAAATTTCCAAATCAACTTGCACATGCCTCACAAATAGGTCAAGTAGGTGCATAGTATTTGGAAGTGTCCTAAACAATATATACATTCCTCTTTTGTTGGTTTTCTTTCATTTTTCTGTTAATTATTATCCCATTTAGGATTATTATAGTGAATACGTGTTTTTTTCTCCATAAAATGGTAAGTCCTTAGAATAGTTTATTCATTTTTTAATCCAACATGAATTTTCGGCCATGTGCATATCATTAATTGTACAAATAAAGAAAGGGACGACAATATATTCTTGACTTGCCCTTGTGGCTAAGTAAACTGTAAAAACATGTTTTGATCTTTGCAGTTTAATCAAGTTTTTTACAGTTATAATTGATGAGTAAACGGCTGGACTATAAGAAAAATTTTATTATTTTTAGACCTTTACAATTTAATGCAAAGCTTTCGATGGGTAATTCTTTTTTTTTTATATAAAAAGAATAAGTACATCAAACACTAATTAGGCGGAAGAAACAGTGTCCCGACTGATCGTTTAAAAGAAGAGTATAACACCCTAATTGATGTTGTCTTCGATGGGTAATTCTAGTTACAAATAGGGACAACAACTATTTTGTCCATTACCCAACCCAACCCAACCCAAGACAGGCGGTCGAGGGTTGAGGGTAGGGTCGTGTGTCCATACCTGCCGGCTGTACCAAAGCAAGCTCGTTGGAGACATGTATGCCTTAAAACGCTACTAAGTTTGCACCACAAGAATGGTTAGCTGAAGACAACAAAGATATATCTTCCCTTCACAAGCAACTTATTACAACTTTTATTATCCTTGATCACAGGCAATAACACATGGTTTGTTGCTATAAATATTCTGGTCACCAACTTTCTAGATCAACCATTACTTTAATGCATATGGGTCTTCCTTGTGGCGATGATTCCCAGCAGTTCACTATCCCACATTAATTGATACATTATTTTCATATATTGTACTTGTGCCTTCACGCTGAATTGTATCCATCCACTTTAGAAAGAAGCCTAAAACATGGCTGCCCATGAGAAGCCGAAGAGATCAGCATTGATGAGGTTCTACAGGTCCAGCATCAAAAGTTACTTGCCAAATTCGGAGCCTAATAAGCATCTATCTTACTCTTTGTCGACCATAAAATTGAAGAACAGGGAAGACATATTGGACGAGGAAAGGAAGGAACTAGATGGAAAGATGGCGATGGTGGAGGCGAGGAAGTCGGTGTCCCATGTAGAATCGAATTTGGAGTCAGTGACGTCATTTCTACAGGTGAAGGTGTTGGTATCGGACATGCCAGGATTCATGCAAGTTCATGCCTTCAGGTGTGCAAGGAAAACTTACGATAGCTTGGAGAAGTTCAGCTCTCGGAACGTCGCTTATAATATCAAGAAGGTAAGTTCCCCGAGACAAAGTTACCTTTCGTTTCAGCATTATAAAATAATTATATATTTACCATTTGCTAATTCTGTTATTATGGGCATGATCACAAACAAAATTAACTTGAACTTTTATGTATCAATTTAAAATGTTGAATGTCGGAGAAAATTTCAGAACCTGATATTTCCCTTTCTTTCTTCTTTACCTACCTACCGGTATATAATTTGTAAGAGAACAAGTTAGGGAAGTTTTACGAACTCAATAAGAGAAAGCTAAACTAGTATCAAGTTGTGTAATTGTTTTTTTTCTTTTCTCAAGTGTTCCACTATCATCCCAACATGGCAATAACTTTGTGAAATCAATAGAACCTCATTCCTACAAAATGTTGTGTCTATGTACAATAATAACAATCACATCTCATAATCAGGCCATGTGCCCAAAACGGCCGTGCTTATTTATTTATGAGATATGTTAGTAAATAGGATATGAAAGCATGTGTGCGACAGAGCGCGTAGTGCTGTTATATATTCATTTCCTTTGGTTGGGTTTGGCCGGTATCCACGTGAACACTCTCTGACTAGACTAGACTACACATGCAGGAGTTTGATAAGGTGTATGGACCTGCCTGGCATTGCATCGTCGGCTCAAGCTTTGGTTCATACGTAACGCACTCCACTGGTTGTTTCCTTTACTTCTCAATGGACAAATCCTACATTTTGATCTTTAAGACCAGAGTACAGAGAGCTTTAGGTTGAGTAATCAGCATTAAGTAATAGCCATCCCTTCTTACAGAGAGCTTTAGATCGAGTAACCAGCATTACTAGCTGCGCTTCATTAATCTCTCTGTCTCTGTATCACTGTCAATATGAATAGATCAATGCCAGTATGAAATTGTCTTCTATTTACTTGATGAAAGATGTTAATCAGTTATTATTTGTATGTACAATATATTTAACCTATGGTTTTGTATTTTCTGCATACTTTTGTATATATATAGCAGTTGTATCCCTGAAACCTGGTGGGTAAACTAGAAAATAGCTAGAGACGACGAAGAAGAAAATTCTTAAACCTAATCATATATACCCTAGAGTCCAATAAACTAAATTAAATCAGGAAGATCTGTTTACGGTGAGCATCTAAAGCTAAATGATCAGTAATGAATTGTAGGTTATGCAATTATGTAACAATCATACAGGTTTTTTAGCCTACCATGATGACTTACCAAAGATAGTTTATACTGTTAGGTTTGAACTTCCAAGATTTTCTACCCTATATATGTCTGTATAAGTTTAATTACCTTATGATTTAATATATTACCCAAGACCTTATAATTCTATTTTTGAATTAAAACTCCTTATACTTTTTATATTAGAATCAGAACGTTAGTTTTCTATTATTAAAACTTGAACAAAAAGTTTTGCTTAATAAACCTATGATCTAATCTTCTTTAAGATTGTCTAAAAGCTTCATTTTAGTGTTATTATATGCCCTTACCGTCAATTATTGGATGCAATTGAATATATTATCTTATTATTTTAATTAATAGACACTCTTTATCTTTATATATTTTATTAATTATATTTGATAATTTAACACTAAACGTAAGGTTTTTAAAATAATTGCTCGGCAATTGAAATTATAAAGTGATCTAATTATAATATTCAAGTTGCATTTATGCTTTATTCCTAAATTGTTCCTAGTACAATTTCATCAAGATTGTATATTGATGAAATGATAAACTAGCACATATTATGTATCTTTATAAAAAATTAATTGATCTCATATATTAAAGTATGAAAATACTTAAATAAACGTGTTTATTAGATAAACCCCTTCACCATTTCTATACAAGTAGTTCACTAAATTGGCCTAATTGTGTAGATCCCAAATGAAATACTACTCGTGTATCTATGATTTTCTTCACTATAATTGTTATATAATTGATCCTTAGACTTGAGATTATTACGATATCTCATATGATAATTACTATATATGTTTTGATTCTACTTATGATTTATTCTATTTAGGATAACACAATTGATAGGACTTGGATATGTATAAACTTTATGAAAATAATTGAGTAAGTCAATAAACAATTTGTCAATCTAAAGTAATTAAGGAGAATACTCTACTGTTCTTAATTAACAGTGATTTAAAGAAATATATAGTTAGACTAAACTGATATTTAAAAAGGTTATTCAAATATCAATTACAAAATAGTAATAAAGAACATGATTGGATTTTTTTATAAAAAGGTATATACTAATTCCATATTCTATGCCTAATTTGAACATAGGATAATAAAATGATTAAATTATATATTATAATCATGTATAGATAGGTTAAGTCGAATCATTTATAAATTTCAAATATTTAGATGGCCACGATATGTTACTAGATGTCAATCTTAATCTATGATAAAAAGTTATCTAATTAGAAAATTAAAAATAAATTAAAAGGAGATTTAATTTAGGTATTTATAGTTATGAATTAGAACTATAATTTGTCATCATTGTCAATATATTAAGAACCTAATACGTCACATATAGACATCAGTTTAAAAGCGAAAATTAATTTAAATTAGTTTATAATTAATTGTGAAGAAAATTCATATATAAAATATGAGATATTTGATCTATTAAAATTAAATTATAATTAGACTTTAATTATATTAGAAGTTTAATTTTAATTGGAAAGAACTTCCAGAATCTTTTTCTATGGAATGGAAAAGGATATCAAGGAGCCAAATTATTTTTTTCTCTTGTAAAAAAAGTTTGACTTCTTTTTAGCTACTCTATAATTATTGTTAGTGGTTGTACACATAAAAATTTGATGATAACATTTTGAAACTTTTTTTACAAGATTCCAAATAAGATATGATTTTAACCTTTTAATTTGTGGTTATTGTTTTCCAAGTTATTCAATTGAAGAGACTCGATTGAGAAATTGTTAAAAATTTCTATTATTGCCATGATTTTATCACGACTTATTTTTCAATAATTTTATCAAAAACCTCCTCTAATTGTTTAATTTGATTAAAATTACTTGATTGTTATTGATTTGTTAAGTTTTAAGGATTAAAATTAGTGTTTTATGGAGTTTTTTAATATTGATTTAAGCATAAATAGTTTACAAATTTGCTTTTTAATAATGAAAATAAAAAATTTTGCACATCCACCTAGATTTAAGTGTCTAGAAAATCCTTAGATGAAAACCTCGTTATGTTAATTCCTTACATTTGGAATTTCACTAAAATTACATGCTTGTAACCTTTGTGTTTTGGTTTCCTTAAAATCAATTGCATGCCTCCCTTATTTTGCAATTTTTGAAAACATAAAAAACTTACTTTGGTTTTGGATATTGTGATTAATTAGACTTAAGATTGTGTTTTTGGGAATTTGATGAAATATCGTTTTAGTTTGATTTGAATGTGTTTGTTTTTGGGTGCAAGAATCAGTTTCAGGAGATGCCTCTCCTGACAGTAAGGCCTCACTTGTGGTGATGTTTGCTACTAATGAATCTTTTATCTTTAATGGAGATTATCACCTCCAGTAAGGGTGAAAAATCACCTAGGGAAGGCAAGATGAAACACATCAAAGGGAAGCTACTTATTGATAATTAGTAATTTAGTCATATTTTAGTCTCATATGTAATGTATTTTGCTTATTTATTTTAATATTTCTATTGATTTATGTATGTAAGTTGTTTATATATATTTTAGGTCTATTTTAGGTCTAATTCACTCACTTGGAGCAAAAAGGAACAAATATATGTCTACTTGAAGAACACGACCATCAATATATGCGTATATCTCCCAAAATTCAAAATTTGAATTTTAAATGATAAGATTTAATGATAGAAGATAGGGAAGGCTCCAGAAACACAAAGGCAAATCCTAACATGGCACTGAGCACAAAAAAAACTAATGAAACTCCTTTGGAGTAGATTTTCATTAATCTAGAGTGAAGTTTTAGAGCTTGTAGAGATTTCAATTATATCATTCTTGATTTTTAACTTTTTATTTAGTTTTGGTGTTTTGTTTTTTATGATTATAAACAAAATTCTTTTTGGTATATAGATTGGTTGAACCTTGTAGTGAATTTAATTTAATTTATTCTTTAGTTTTATTGATATTCAATTTTGTGTTCTTATTTATTCTTGAATTAATATTGCTAATATGTTGATTCATGCATGATTTCATGCAAATAAGGTTGAGAAATCTAAAATATGAATAAATCTAGCATAATTGAAAGGAGTTGCATGCAAACTTAAAGATAAGTTCACATAAATCCTCTAAATTGAGGTCAAACTTAATAGTGAAAATTCAAATCGATTAATGCAATTCTAGAGGTTTTAATTAGAAAAATAATTCAATTAACTAGTATGGGCTTGGGTGTTAATATTCTTGAGAAAGATATTAACACAACTGAAGAATTTTGATAGACCAATGAACTTTATATTAAATTGATTAGTTAAATCATGACTAGATAAGAAATTTTAGCGGATTTGAATTCCAAGTACCATTATTTTATTAGGTGGATTTTTATTCTTTTCTATTCTAATTTATTTTATTGTGCTTTCATGCTATTGGTTTATTTTCTTTTATGTTAAATTTAATTCATCAATATCATCTTAATTATCAGTTTTATAATTGGAAAAGAGTTATTACTAATGCTCATAGTCCTTAAAGGATTGACTTGTATATACTAGTGCTAGTTAACACTATACCGTGCACTTATTGTATAAAAATGAATTTTAATCAATTTTTTACTAACAATATTGGGGACCAGGATATTAGGAAACCTAAGATTCTATTAATATAGTCATTATTGTCCTTTTTATGTTTATTTATTTATTCTTAGAGCTCTTTATCTTGATCTTGTTTTGTCATTTGTTTGTAGGAGTTAGACATTTGTTATTATAGCCACTAAACATAATAGAAGGATGGAGGGGATCATATTTTTAAAAGGATTGTGTTATGCCATTTATTATGGTAGTTTTGGAATCTTATCCAACATCTATGACATATTCTGATAATTATGGGGGTGACCACCCTATTTATAAATGTCAAGCATCAGACCATATGTAGGGGCATCCAAGTTGTGTAGAGAATTGACCTTAAGACACCCTATATGAGAATGCTTATAATATAAACTATAACAGTTATTACAATTTTGCATGGAAAGATCACACTCCATCTAGATTTTTACAACAATAGTAGAAAGAGGAGTATCATCATCTTGAGGATTTTCTTCTGAAATTTATTACTTCAACCAAATTTGCCATCTGTAAACTTAAAGACCTAAGTATTTTATTTGAATAAACTAAACTAGATTTAAGGGAATATATGAATGTGATAACATTATAGAGTGGAGAGGAACTAGAGGTATAAGAAAGGAAGGAAGTTGCTATTCAAGAAGAGGAGAAAGAAGATGGTGAAGTTGACCCTATAAGAGAGGGGTAAGAAGTATCTTGAGGCTAATGAATCCATACTGTAGAGGAAAGACTTTGAGGAGATTAATAGGAGTAAAGAGAAGAGATTAAAACCCTCTATTGAAGACCATTTGTGTTGAAACTAAAGAAATTGCCAGATCATTTGGAATATTCATTTTTGGAAAAGAATTCGAAGTCAATTATGCGCATTAAAGGGTGATAGCATAAAAGATTTTAGATATTAGAGTAATTAACCCCTTTTTTTGTACACACAAATTTTTAACCAATTTTGGAACTCGAATAAAGGCTAAGCCGAAATATGAAGGATGTTGTATAGACAGAGGTAATTAATTTGCCTTATTTTTTTATAGTTCTTAGGTAGGCCTTATGTAGGTTGTTTTGAATAAAGGGAGAATAAGGATAGTGCCTTCCTAGAGGAATAAGATGATGCCGACTATAACCATCATAGGATTGAGAGTATGCATCAATTATAGGAAGCTTAATGAAACCACCCAAAAGGACCCTTTTCCTTTCCCTTTCACTAATTAGATGCTCAAACAATTAGCTAACCATATGTACTACTATTTTTGGATAGTTTATCATGCTACTTTTAATTTTTGATAGCCATGGAGGATTAGGAGAAGGCTACATTCACTTATCCATATAATAAATTCGCTTATCGAAGAATCATTTTAGGTTGTGCAATGCACCTATTAAATTTTAGAGGTTCATAATGGCAATTTTTGACAAATTAGTTAAGGATATCATGGAGGTATTTATTGATTACTTGTTAATTATAGAGGATTCTTTTGATTTATGCCTCTAGAATTAAGCAAAAGTACTTAAGCATTCTGAGCAAACCTATATGGCTTTAAAATGGGAAGATGTTATTTTATGGTACAAGATAGCATAGTTTTAGGCCATAAAATCTCATATTAGGGATATAGATTTCTTTTAGAAAGTAAATAAATATAATTGATAGGAAACTAGTGATTACATGGAATGTACAAAATTATACAAAATGAGAAATATCAAAGATGTGATGATTCAACTTAACCTTAATCACCAATAATGCAACATAAGAGTCCACAAAAGGTTCCACTTTATCCTCCACAATGGAGAAAAAGTCAGGTTTTTCCCTCTAGCTACAAGATTTTCTCTAATATTCATAATGTATATAGGGGGATGGAGATTGATAGAGTGAAAGTTGTTAACAATTAAGAAATTACCACCCTACTCTAGTTGACTATTAGGAGTTTCTAGGGAATATAAGTTTTTATAGAAAGTTCATTAATGAATTTTCTAAAATTGCTAGGCCCTAAACCAAGTTTGTTAAGAAAGATGTGCCTTTTATTTTCACTCAAAAATGTTTGAATGTTTTCATTCTTCTTAAGGAAAACTTAACTAATCCCTTAATTATGATTACCCCATATTGGAATCTTCCATTTGAACTAATATGTTTATAAGAAATTTTATAATAGGTGAATTTCTTTGATAAAGGAAAGACAGGCACTTTTAGCCTATCTACTATGTCAGCAAGGCTAGATTAATAAATTTAGATCTTGTATAATTTTGTCCAATGTAAGGATCCAAATTACCCTATGGTAGAAATGTTACATGTTCATGAAAGTATATGAGTTACGTATTAAAATTATATCATGATTGTGAATTGCATAAGTCTTAGATCTTGGTTTGATGGGCAATATTTTGTAACTTGGAATCAATCGTTACCATTAGAAATTGATGAATGAAAATGTACGTTTGTACTAAGAAAATTGTCAAGTGGCAAGACAAGTTGATACATGAAAATTGGGATGATTAAGCCTATACATTTAGTGAAAATTGGCATTAGTAATTAAGTAACAAATGGATTAATAGAATTGTGACATTTGGCAGCCACACATGAAGACATGTAGATGACTTCATTGAATGACAAGTAGCTTACCTTTATTTGTGGCATGTGGTCATTATAAACCAGGACACCTTGCATCCAAAGAGTTAGTCAAGTGATGAATCATCTTTCACTTTTGATGTTTCTGTCTTCTCTCTGTCCTTTGCTCCTCTTCAGCAAAATCTCTCACTCTCTCACAACTCCTAGGATTTTTGCTTCAATTTACACCATCATCACTTGGAATCTTTGCAAGATGTTGCACCAAGGAAGCTAGATCTTGTTATCTTCTATGCTGTTTTCTTGGTGCTAAGATTTGCACCTTGATTTTGGATGTGTGCTGGTTGCTTGGAAGGGTTAAATTAGTTGGTTCTTTGGAGTTGAAATTTAAAGTTAAAAAGGTAAGTGAAATCTAAACTTGATAGCATGTATTAATATAAGTTCTATGATGATTGAATTGACATATAAAATGTGTTGTGATGTTGATAAATGAGTGCTGGAAAATGAGCTTTGTATGGAAAATTCTATTTTGGTAAGGATGCATGAAAGACTATGAATTGTTAACTACCTAATGAATATTATTGAATTAGATTTGGATATGAATTGGATGAGGAATTAAAACATAAGTAAGGTAGAATTGAGGTGAAATGAATGGACTTTAATGAAGGTGTATTGAATGGAGTGTGAAGGAGTTACAATTTAGAGACAAATTGAAGGCTATGGGTGAGTGAAACTTTGGTGTACTCATCCCATGATCATGGGATTTATATGGCCCCTACCTATGGTTGTGGGAAATGCTTAGGAATGGGAAAAGGTTAGTCTATGTAAGTGTTGAACTATATAAGGTTAAGACACTTTATAATGATGTAATTGGACTTGATTAGGGTGTGAAATGAACCTAGTTTGATGTGGAATTGGTTAGTTAAAGATTGAATAAGGTTTGGATTATTAATTGAGGTAATCACTTAAGGAAGGTGTTATTTGATATCAAAGAGTCTAACTTTGAAACTTATGAGTTATTAAAGGAATGAAGTATACTTATGAATGCTAATGTGATTTAAAGAACAAGAATAATGTGTTAGTTATTAATATGTGTGAATAAATGTAATGTGTAATTACTTAATGTATTCATTGGTGCATTATTACAAATGGTTATGTCTGTTAGGCATGTTAAGTTTGATCAAATGTGAATGAATATGTTCAATTTGAGCAGAATGGAATAAGGTCATATGTTATGCACTATATCATTTATATGTGATTATGAAATTCGAAATATTTTATTTTAAAATTGTCAAGTCCTAGTTGTTAGTTCCGAAACCTAACTACTTAAACTTAACACCTTCACTCAAAGCTTTGATACCAAAAGATGCTGGATCTCAATTCCCCTGTTGCGAATCGAATTTGGTAACCTTAAATTCAAAATTTCC
>JANZLF010000220.1:13707847-13718708 GCA_026546835.1 Erythroxylum foetidum | reverse complement strand
ATTTGTAATGGTTTAAGTTGTGATGTGTACTTCAATTTGTAAAGAAGATTGTTCAAATGTTTATTTTGTTTATTTATTTATGAGAGTGCAAAATTTGGGATGTCCCTATGTATTTGAATATGTCTTTTAAAGGTTGAAATATATGATTGTGTAAATGGATATTGTGTATAGTATAATTGTTTGTATGATTGCCATTTGCTGTTTGTGCTAGAATAGCATGTTGGATATTGAAAGGTGTGTTATGAGCATTAGAAGAAATAATGTTGTATGAGAAGTATGGACTTGATGCCTATAATGAATGATAGGAATTTGTGTGTTTTATGAGTTAGTTGATTGAAGTTTGGGAGTTGATGTATGTAGATTGGTAGTTGAATGGTTGAGGAGTGTTATTACACTTGAAGGATTTAATTTGGGAAGATTTTGAGTGTATATGATGTTAGGATAAAAGGTTGGAAGCATTGGAAGGCTTGGAAGAGGGCTTGGGTTGCGCGTGTCCGTTAAACGGACCTTCTCGGGTGGAAAAGGGTCCTTAGTCCAGTGTATGTCCGTTAAACGGACATGGATGTCCGTTTAACGGACTTTCTCGGACAATTTGGAGCTGTTTTGCCAGTCTGTGTCCGTTAAACGGACATGCATGTCCGTTTAACGGACAACCTCGGGTTAGATACAGTAATTTGCGATTTTGACTAGTTTAAAGGCCGAATCTCGCTTCAAGGCCTCTAATATAATTTGTAATCTCGATGTCGTATTTTAATGGTCTAAGAACGAAAGCAATTGGAAATTTGTAGAAAAAGATATGGCATTTGCGCCAAAGTATGTTCAACAGGAATCTGAACATGAACATATCGGATTCTTTCGACCATAACTTCTTCGTCCGACCTCCGAATCGAGCGATTCTTGAAGCATTGAATTTATAACATGTTTAACTACCTCTTCACAAAAATTTGTAACCATTGGATTTAAATCTAGAAAGTTTGATGAAAAGGAAATGATGGGTAGATTTGGAGGGCATGTTTAGGCTCTAAATCCACTTCGATTTCTTAAGCATATCTTGAACCGTAGAGCTTGGATTGGGGTGGTTCTTGTTTCTAAATAAACTAGAGAATAAGAGCTCCCTTTATGAAGAAGTCTTTGGGGAATTTTTGTGTTTCCGTCGTGTGGGCTCACCCTTGGGCTTGAGATGTCAGGCCAAGGAGGGATTTCTCCTTGTTGGTCTCTAGGTTAAGGAACTTGGAAATTCGCTTATGTTTCGTCTACGGTCCGATCGTTGGGCTTCGGAAACGGGGCCCAACACTAACTTTGTCAAACGATCAATAATAACCCATATAGCATTATGCTTCCTACTAGTTTTGGACAAACCCATCAGAAAATCCATGATTATCCTTTCTATTTCCACTCAGGAATGAAAAAAGGTCTTAACTTGCCTGAAGGTGCCTAGTGTTCAGCCTTGACTTGCTGACACACTAGACACTTGCTTGCATATCCTGCTACATCCTTCTTCATGCCTTTCCACCAGAAATGCTCTTTCAAATCTCTATACATCCTAATGCTACCTGGGTGTATGGCTTAAGGCGCATTGTGTGCCTCGTCGAGTATTTCATCCTTTACTTCCTTGACATTCGAAATATAAAGTCTATTTCTTACAACCATAAGTCCATCATCCCTCACTACCACTTCAGATTTCTTGCCATTCTTAATTTCTTCTCAGAGCTGGCTCAAATATACATCTTGTGCTTGTAACTCCTTAACTTTCTCCCTGATTATTAGTCTTACTCTGAAATTAGCAATAATACAATTAGGTTCCTCCTATTTCAAGCTTATTCTAAGCTTAGGCATCTCTTTCAACAACGACAAATAAATTGTTTCAAGTGGACTATGAAGGATTTCCTACTTAAGTCATCAGCCACTATATTTTCCTTTCCTAGATGGTATTTAATCAATAAGTCATAATCCTTAAGTAACTCTAACCACCTTCGCTATCTTAACTTCAACTCTTTCTGGCTTAATAATTACTTGAGACTTTTATGATCTATAAAAATCCTTGTTTAAACTTCATACAGATAATGTCTCCAAATTTTTAAGGAAAAAATTATTCTTGTTAATTCTGGATCATGGGTTGGGTAAGTCAATTCATAAGGCTTTAGTTGCCGTGAGACATAAGCTATTATCTTGTCTCATTGAATCAACACACAACCCAAACTCTTTCTTGAAACATCACTATAAACTGTATAACCCTCATCTCCCACAAGCAAGTCAGAATTAGAGTGCATGTTAATTTGTTCTTAAGCTCTTCTTACGTTCATCAGTCCAGATAAACTTCTAATTTTTCCTTAATAACTTGATCATTGGAGTAGCTATCATAGAGAATCCTTCAACAAACCTCCCATAAAATCTTAGCAGACCAAAAAAAACTTCTCATTTCTACCACTGTCTTTAGTGCATTCCACTTCACCAGTACTTCAACTTTCCTTGGATCAACATGCACTCAATCCTTCGAAATTATGTGCTCAAGGAATACCACCTTATAAAGACAAAATTCACATTTTCTTAATTTGGTATAAATCTCATTCTCCCTTAGTATTTGCAACATTATCCTAAAATGTTCTTCATTTTCCCTTTTACTATTGGAATAAACCAGATTGTCATCTACAAATACTATGACAAATTGATCCAGATACTCCCTAAATACCTTATTCATGAGATCTATAAATGCAGCTGGAGCATTGGTCAATCAAAATGGCATGACTAGGAACTCATAATGCCCATAACATGTCCTAAAGATCGTCTTGTTTACATCAAATTTCCTAATTCTAAACTAATGATAGCCTGGCTTGAGATCAATTTTGGAGAAGAGCCTTGCTTTCTGTAGTTGGTCAAACAAATCGTCGATTCATGGAAAAGGACACTTGTTCTTAATGGTCACCTTGTTGAGTCTCTGATAGTCAATGCATATGTGCTATGTTCCATCCTTCTTTTTAAAAAATAGAACTAGTGCTTCCCATGGTGATGAACTTGGCCTTATACAACCCTTCTCTAACAGTTCTTCCAAATGATCCTTAAGCTCCTTCAGCTAAGCTAGAGCCATTCTATAGAGTGGTATGGAAATAGGTACGGTAATTAAAATTGGATCGATGAAAAATTCAATTTCTCTCGCTGGTGGCAAACCAAGTAAGTCTTTTATAACACATTTGGAAATTCGCTCACAATTGAAAAATCCTCTAATTTTCCTTCATTCACATCGATGTTCACAACATGTACTAAGAAGGCTTCACACTCTTTTCTCATCATCCAGTCAACTAGCAAAGTTGAGATAATTCTTGGTGATGATGTTCTTTTATCTCCTCTAGAAATCACCTTCTTACTCATACCAAGATCAAATTCTACCTCCATGAGGCTACAATCTAAATTTTCATGATATTTCTCTATGGTATCCATTCCAAGTATAAAATCTAGTCCCTTTAAATCTAAAGGCAGTAAGTCTACTACCAGTCTAGCACCATCAATAAAGAGTTCACAATCTCTATATCCTTGACTTATTATCCTTCCTCCCTATAGGAGTACTAACAATCAATGGATTATCCAATAGCACTAAATTAACACCATGTAATGTCATGCTTGCATAAACAAAAGAATGTGTAGAGCCAGAATCAATCAGTAAATATAGTTATGAATTAAATGACTAAGCCATACCCGTAGCAACTTTAGTGCGGCTACAGCTTCATCTCTAGTCATTGTAAACAGACTTGCCTATACTTGACCCCTTGGCCTTCCTGGAGGCTTGCCACTCCAAAACTTCCCACCTCACTGACTGGCCTAGTTCCTACTGTTTTAGCTCTCTTTGAGGCTTGCAACTGCGATCCATCTTACCTTGATACTTGTGGATATTCCTTGACCATGTGTCCCTTCTCACTGCATCGAAAACATACTCCAAGTAACTTGAAGAACTCTCCTCTGTGAAACTTCTCACAATGTTCACATTGGGGGTTTGCGTACCTACTCCTCTCTATCCCTCTATTGCCTCCACAGTTGAGGTTTGTATTGAAGCTATCTTTGCTTACTTGTTCTTAGAAAAGCCACTACTTCCCACTTCACTCTGTGTGTGGAAATTCCTCATACTCCTCTCAAGCATTGGGGCACTCATTCCCTTCTTGGAAGACTATTCCTGGTTCTTCCTCTTCCTATTTACTTCATACTTTATATTCTCTAGTTTCTCAGCTTGGAATGCAGCATCTACCAATAATTGGTAGTCACAAAAGTTGTGGATCAATACTTTCTCCTTGATCCCCAAATGAAGTCCTCCTTTAAACTTACAACACTTATCCTCCTTATTCGCAACAATATTGGCCGCATATCGTGAAAGTTGGGTGAACTTCTGCTCGTATTCACTAACACTCATGTCCCTCTATGTGAGATTTAGGAATTCTCTTGCCTTTTCTTATACATAGACTTTTGATAAGTATTTCTTCCTAAAAACTTCCAAAAAATCTCTCCATGATAATACTGACGATATGACCTAACTATAGGGCACTGATTCCCACCAATGAAGTGCATCCCCTTATAGCAAGCTAACTACATAATCCAATTTCTCCTCATCAAAGCACTTCATCTGAAACAGGACTCTCTCTATCCTTCTCAACCATGCTTCAATATCTTCAAGATTGGTAGTCCGATTAAATTCTACAGCCCCATACTTACAAAGCTTATCATACTGTCTGCTCCTCTCCATTGGAGCTTGCACTAGAACTAATTTCAATTAAACTTTAATTAAAATTACAAAGTTCTCTAATTAAATACCAATTATGCCCAAATACAATCCAATATCTCATATTGATCCTTATTTATTAAATATCTTATATTTAGTAATAAATTTTATCAAATTTTACGATCAAGTTCAACTTAATTAAAATACTTTTTTCTCTTCAACTCGTTCTTTGTGTGTGACCCATTAGGTTACTGTATATGTTGGCAATGGATATAAATTATAACCCTAAATCATATTTAGGATTAGATAATTATATTCCTTTAATTTATTTTTAATTCTCTAATTAAATAATTCATATCTATAGATTAAGATTAGTGTCTAGTAACATATCATAACTACCTAAATATTTGGGCATGTCAAAGTGTCTTTGACTAATTTTTCCATACATGATTTTTTTTGGTATTATTCAATCATTTCATTGTACAATGTTCTGATTAGACATAGAGTGTGAAATTAATGTTTACTATATTTAAATCTAAACATCTTAGTTCTCCACCATTCGTAATTGATTTAATTAATGACATTTGTAAACTAGTTTACAAAGTGTCATATATTAATCACTCAACTACCTCCATATAGTCGATGCTACATTTAATGACTACAGATTAAGCTATCTTTGACTTGAATAGGTCATAAGTAGTATCGAAACATAACAATCCCTATAAATGATAACTTTGTAGATCTCAAGCCAAACGATTACTTATATAATCCTCATAATGAAAATTTCTACAGACATACAAGTAACGTTCCAAATGGATTGCTTATATGGGATTAGTTCAGCAAATTTGTACTCTAACATACACCCACATGTTTGTTTAAGTATCTCTATATTTTAGTCTATGAAATCGAATAATTATTTTATAAGAAAAAAACATAATGTCTGCTAGTCTTTTATGTTGTATTAATGTCCATTCATAATAAAACAATTACTAGGAACAATTTAGGGATATTACATGAAGGTAATATGAATCTCATAATTATGATCTCCTCATAATTTTATTTGCAATGTATACTTATCTCATGGACCTTATCATATACATCTAAATATGTATATGATAAATAATGCCTTTAAATTATATTATCACTAAACTATATCCAACCGATTGGCTATATGGTATAAACCAACATGTTAAAACACAGATTCTCTCCATATCTACAATATTATAGTGAGGTGTTTAAATAAATAATTTTCATCTTATTTTTATTTATAAATATTTTAATTTTAAGGTTAATTATATTTTAAAATTAATATTTACTCATTGTTTAATAATATTCAATTTAAACAAATTCAACCAAATTCATCTAAATTATTTTAAATATAACCATACGTTACTTAATTTAACTATAACCATTAGAGTGTTCATGTGGACATCGACTAAGCTTACCCAATGTATTTATTGTCCATGAAGGAAAAAGAAGTTAAATTGTTATAAAATAAGTAGAAAGACTAAGAGTTCTTGTTCTAAATCAACAAAGAGACTCAAATCAGAAGAAGTAAGCTTTTTGGAAACATATTCTGAAGTTTGTAAAGCTATGTGCTACTTAAATCTATAGTTTCCAAAAACACATTATATAATGGTGAACTCTAGTGTTTGTGTTGGACCCCATTTCTGGAGCCCAACTCCAGAGTCATAAAACGTGAGTATATTACCCTATAGGGCTCAGTCTGTTCACTAATCCCAATGCAACTAGTTAGGATGATCGAGTGAAGGTCATGAGAGAGGAAAATTGAAAACATGAAATTTAAAAGGAAAATTTCTCCTGGAGCAATGGCAGGTTTGTCGCGGCGAAACTATGGAAGTATTTCCAAGGACCTTTGGGGGCAAGTTCGCCATGACAAAGTCTCCTAATCAAACCCCCGCACCCTTCGGGACAAATATGCCTCAATGAAAGCCTGACTTCCCCGTGGCAAAGAACCCGGATAATTCCCAAATACCTCTCGGGACAAATACACTGTAGTGAAAGTTTAGCTTCGCCGCAGCTAAGCTGCAAAAATCAAACAAAAATATCCTTCGGTAAAGGTTCGTTACGATCAAGTTTGGCTTTGCTACGGCGAGACCTTCGAACCTAAACAACCATACTCAACTATCAAACACCAAATTTTGCAAATACACCTCCAAAACCACATCTATAACTCAACCAAAAGATGAATACAACCATATACAAAAGAAACTTCTTCAAATCCTTAGTCTCTTGAGAATGAACTGCGAAAACATGAAAAGTCATAAGCAAACCCAAATATGTTTCATTAATTTCAATAGATAAGAGTTTTACAAAGCTTTAATGGGCATTTCAAGTCACAACTCAACATTTGTCTTATAACCCAAAAATACTAAGTATACTTGAAGAAGTAATACTTGAAATGCAAAAAAAGTATTGTGCTTCCCAAAAACTAACTCAAAATACAAAAGATGTAAATTTAGAGTGATGTCTTACCTCCCGTTCACGCAATCTCTTGATCATCACTTGCAGATGGAGGTGGAATGGGGGTGAGTTTAAAATCTTGTGGGTAATAAGTTTATAACAGAGAATAAACAAAATCATTTAAAAGTATTCGTTGTCATTATAACTTTGCATTTAATTCATAAACACATATTTCTCAATTTCTCAACTTATCAAACAATTCATAAGCAACATAAATCATTCATTCATCAAACTTGTCAAAACATTCTAAACACATAAGAAAAATTAGAATGGCTTGGGTAGGTCCATAGGGGAGCTCTTATGAATCTCTAGAAATAACAGAACATGCTAACACAATCCCACATAATGGTCTTGTGTAGTTCATAAACAGAATGTACTATAACAATCCCACAAAATGGTTTTGCGTAGTCGTAACATATGGGAGTCTACGAAGGAGCTTCATACCATTAACGAGCAAGCGGGAGAAGCTTTTAATAGAGTCAATATGCACTTGATAGAGCAGAATGGACTACCACAAACCCACACAACATGTATTTCATAACTTGTAAACATATTGCCCAAAAAGGCATATTTTGGAAACATGATTTTCATAAGCATGAAACATTTCAAATACCATTTTTATCTTCATTTCGTAAATCATCAATAAAATTCATGTATCAAACATGTAGCAATTTTTTAAATCATTCAAAGAGCAATAAATACGACATTCATAAAGAAATTGAAATCATTTAATTCTCTTAATTTTAAAAGATAGTCATGGCTCATTAACTCAATTATAAACATGTAACCCACCTTGAATTTTCTTGCTTAAAAATTTGCTTAAGAGTGCCTCTCTCTTGCTCTTCTTGCCCTTCTTGATTCCCTTCAACATTGGCAAAAAAATTCTCATTCAATAGAAATGCAAATTGAAAACCCATAAAGCACATTCATTAAAATTGATTCTAAAATACTTAAACTCATACATTTCCTAAGCTTCATGAACCAAATCCCTTCCAAAAATCCAAAAGATTAAAATTAAACTTACCTTGAATCTTCACCGAATAAAAAGATATTTGGTCAAATGGAAGCTCTTCCCTTCCTCTTTCTTTTTCCCTTCTTGAGCAACCTCAAATTCACTCTTAAAAGCTTAGAAAAGATGAACCCTAGCTTGTTCTCCCTTCTTTTCTCTCCTTTCTCTTCCTCTTTGTTATTTTCTCTCTTCTTTTCTCTCATTCACATTTTCTTTTCTCTCATATGCAAGACAACACTTCTTCTTCCCATTTTACCCTTAATGAGTGTGCGATGACGAATTTACCCTTCCTTTAATGCCTTATGGTTTTTAAACTTAAGTGATCTTCCAAAAATGCCCTTCATACAATAAATCCTTACTAATTTAGTTCAACTAACCAATGTACTAAAATCATACTAACATCAACTCAAAAAATTAATTTATGAATACCTCATAATTTATTTAAATCATGCTTAACTCAATAAAATAATAAGAAAAATTTTGGGAGCCAAGAGTTTGAGGGATGAGAAATGAGAACTATATCCATAAGAAACTTAAACCTAAGCGTGGTGACAAGAAGTTTTTAAAGAAAATTTTCTTTCATGTCCTACTGGAAGAATATCGTGAGATTCAACGTGGAAAAGGTTAGTTTCTTCAAATGTGCATTTATTTATTTGATTTTTTCACTCACTCAATTGAGAGACATTTATGATGATAACAAGGGATTTGATTAGTAAAACAGAGGGTGTGATTAATGATAAAGAATTTGACTATATTCAAATAGTAAAATAATTTTTAATCATGTCCAAAGATAACTGACTTCATGTTCTTAATGTTGATTAGGGATAACTAGGTTTTTCTGGAAGATCTTATCAACTAGATTCTTAACAAGTATGAAGAAGATTATACTATATGATACTTTGTTTATGTGTGAGTAAAGAGACTTAAAAGACATGGTAGAATAAAGAATTGCATTAAGGATTCACAAAATTATTTTTCTTCTTTTAGTTTAATAAATTCTTTGTACTTTCTAAATAAAACAAAGTTTATCCAATAAAATCATTCTTCTAAAATGTTATAGACCATAAATATTTTTTAATTCTTAAAATTACAACTTTTCCAAAATTCTTTTAATAAGTTCCCAATTTTTTTCAAAAGGAATGGTAATCAAAACTAACACCTTCTTTACAACTGCCTTAGTGTTAGACCCCTAAGTCCTAATAGAAAAATTGTGCAAGCATTAGTGAGGCTTTAGCAATGTTTGACACTTAGGAGGACATAACAAGGTAAAAAAATTGTAAGTAGTCAAGGAAAATGGGCATTATCGATAAGTTGGCATGCATTGAAACACATAAGCTAAAATCTTTGACGAGATGCAAGATTCGAATATAAGGCTAAAAGATAGCTTAAGATGGACCATAGGTTAAAGGTTAGTTGGATCACATATATGGACGAGACATATGAAAGCTTTAAGGGATTAATGTGAGCTCAAATAGACTGACCCTAACTAACGGACTTGACATAGGTAAGCATTGGACTAGACCAATGTGCTTCAAAGTGCTTTAGGCTTTGATAACTCACCATCAATGAATAGAGATCAATGAGAGAAATTTACTGATGTGGTAGATAAGATCATAGTAGATATACATCAGCTCTAAAAGATAAAGACCATGTGGAAGGATCATTTGAAGATAGTGGAGTTCTTTATAAATATAGATGTGCCTTTCCTAATTAATTGTTATTTGTTATATTGTTAGTTATGATATAGCTAAATGATATTAGATAGATTTCATTCAATTAGTTAGTGTGATGTAATCTGATAAGGATAGAGGTAATCTAGTTAGTTCAATTCAATTAGGATTTTGAATTATAAAGCCAGAGGTGCCTCTAAATATCTTATTTGAGCTTTGCACCTAGGAAGAGGAGAGATAGAAGGAAAGGGAACACATTGAGAGAGACCATTCTTTTTATAATTTTGGGGAAGTAATAAAAGTTGGTTTTTACAATAGCTGTTGTCTATTTATTGTTGGTTATGATTATTTAATACTTTATAGTATTCTTACTCAAGTGTGAGAGTTAAACACTTCGAAGGTCGTGAGGTGTCTAAGAACAAAGTTATGTTGGCCATCGATCATATGGGAAGGCTGAGTCTTGCTTAAACAAACCCAAGTGAGATTGTCATGCAAAGGAGTAAACCCGGCTTTGGTAAAAGTTTGATGTCTAGGGAAACCTTTGTAACACTTATGATGGTTAACACCTTCCATTTGCGACCAATTGATTTCAAACTTATTTTTTAGGATTTCAATGATTTGAGGTTTTTCCTTTTTTTATTTTACCTTTAAATAAAATAAAGTGATACCCTTCAATGTTTTGTTTTTATGTAAATAAAAAGGCTAAGATGTGTTATAACCAAAAATCTCATATAAAAAATAACCACACTTAGTAATAAAATAAGTTACCTCCAAAAAAAAATATACAGTGTAAAGTTTAATATAAGTGATTAAATTTTAAGGTGATAGGTTACATTGAAAAAATAAAATTTAGGTTGGTCACTATAGGATACATTCAATAAAAGGGTTTCTATGTTTTAAAAATTATTCACTGCTATAAAAAAATTATTACGGTAGGTTATAAGCAATGGTCCACCTTTGGTGACCTCCTAGCGTTTTAATTAATAATTTCAATTG
>JANZLF010000220.1:13631977-13645123 GCA_026546835.1 Erythroxylum foetidum | reverse complement strand
TATGAAAAATGATGATCCTCCCCTCTCTATCCGGTTTCTCTATATCCCTCCATTACCTTCACAATTTCTCTCTCCATAACTAACACCTAACATGCTGCCTATGTGGCCTCTACCCCCTTCCCCATCTTACCCCTACAGATATAGGTCTTGATGGGCTTAGTGGGCTGTATACTAACACTAACACGCTAAGCACTAGGAGGAATCCTAACAAGTTCTTCCGCAGGAACCACAAGCCTCTATTATAACTATCCTCTTTTATTTTGGTCTTTAACAGACTAACAAAATTTACCCATTTGATTTCCATTAGGGCTTTAAGGCCTAGTTGTTGCCCCTGTTATTCCAAGTTAGTGTCTTCATGAGCTAAGCCTGGTTTTTCCCCCTTTCCTTCCAGTTTTATTACTAGTAGGTCCAGGTTCAAAACCATCAGTCTGGAGATTGCATGAGTGGGGGGTTGGCAAAGTGGAGTGGATTACCCTCCTGCTCAGTTGTATCATTTCCATCTGGCGATATTGGACTAGATTCTTTTCTATTCTGGGTTGAGCCCTCTGGTGTTTGTGATTTCTCAAGGAGCTCAGTATTCTTGTATTAGTAGTGGTGGAGTGGGAGGTATCCACAGGCTCCTTGTTCTCCTCAGTTCATATGTGAACAATCTCCCGTGGTTTAGGTTCAGGGGGAGCAGTTGAATCATGGTTAGCTTGCACCTGGCTTTTAGGCCTCCACACCCTTGACAAACCATTTCTCAATGGTTTCCAGGGATAGGATAGCTGGATTGAGTGCTGGTCAGGTTCAACTTTCCCATTGTAGCGCATAATCCACAGAGAGTCTGGGAGATTCTTCTCAAGTTCAACCTCAACACATATGTGAGTAAAACCAATTCTTTTAACATTAGCTATATTTTCAGTAGCTCGGCCTTTACAAAGACCCAAATTCCTGTGGAACAGGTGTATGTGCACCCATAATGGAATAGATTTCAAGTTTGTTTTATCCAGCAACGGCATATTCCCATTTCCTGAGAAAGAGAGGCTTGCCCTGGATGTGCCAAGGGCCAAGATCCAAGATTTTCTGTGCTGCTCTTCAGTGGGAAACCTGAAGATTTAAAAATCATCTTCACTTACCAAGGTGCTAATTAGACCTAATTACTTCCAGTTAGAGGAGGCCCATTGATTGACAAGTGGGAATGTCAGCCTCTTGTCTATGAACCAACCTACAAGTGAGCATTTCCATTTCAGAGCTCTTTGTTGTAGGACACATGACGTAGGAGTGATAGGAGCATTGTTCTCCTTAGGCAGAATATACCTGTTACCAAAGGATTCTAGGTCCTCAAGGACTTTATTCCATGCAAGCTTTGTGGTTGGGGGAGATGGCTGACTGGGAGATGTCCAGAGGGTTGGAGGGGTTGGGCAAGACCACCGGAGAAGTGGAGGAAGAGCTATCCTTGCTAACTTACATTTTACCAATAACGGTAATTTCTCAAAAAATACTAGGAACGCAGGAAAATTAGACCAATAGCGGGTTGCCAAGAAGAGAAACGAAGGCCTGGTTCAAGCCGGGGTGAACTGGTGCAATGGGGAAGGAAAGAAGGAAAAGTTAGAAGGGGGAGGATATTCTCTCTCTACGTCTCTCACTTTGGATTTGATTTGTACGTGTCGCATTAGCTTTTTCTTTACAGTATGTACCTGTTGAGATATGAAAATGAATGAAAGACTGTAGGAGCAAAAAATAGACAGAAGATTTACATGATTCAGTCGTAATCTAATTCCATGGAACACAACAACCAAATAATACATGTCTTATTGATATTGTGCATCGCTTCATTTTCAACTGAAGATTTACATGATTCAGTCGTAATCTAATTCCATGAACACAACAACCAAATAATACATGTGTCTTATTGATATTGTGCATCGCTTCATTTTCATTGGTTTTAATTATTTGCAAGGCCAATAATTTATGATACATAGCCCAAGTGGAAGTTACAGGTACAATCTTTTAGGATACAATCCATTAGTTCTCCGAAATTCCAACTAATTATGATATTACAAAAATGATATTCTATTCTTTCAAAGTTCATTATTTTTCAAAAAGAATAAGCCCCCTTAAGTTTGAAACATAGTACAATATAGACCTTTACATTTTCAGAAGTCCAATTAAGGCCTTAATTAGATTAGATAATTTAGTCCTTATATAAATGTTAATTGCATATACAATCCAAAAAAAAAAAAAAAAAAGCACAGGGGGGTCAAATCTAAGTGATTGTTGCATTCAACAGCACTAAGGATCCCATTCAAGCTATTTGAAGATGATATGATTTCGGTTAGATCTACTAATTGCCTTTAATTAATTTATTAAATCAGCCTTCAATATGCAGTCTGTATGTTTGATAAAAATAAAGTATTTTCAAGTCACTTGAAAGGTATCCTTGATGATTTAATATACACAATGTGATTCCAATTTAAGAATAAGTACATGCATGCACCAATCAATGTCTGTCCTCGTAAGGGATTTTTGTTCTTCTAAATATGACACTTGCCAATTATTCTCCAGTTCTTTGGTTTACCTAAGCATCCCAATGTCTGGCATTTATATAATTTTATATGATTGGTATTCAACAGGGTTTTGAAATGTTAGTTTGGCATTTTTGCATTTGGTTTAGTATGAACTTGAGTTAATGCTCTTTCAAGTTAAATATTACAACAGAAGTATTATATCAGGTGTGTTAAATATTTTATAAAGATTGAAGACAGTCCGTCAGTTATGTTAGATGCTTGAGACTTTATAGTCTACTTTTGCATCGCTTGATGGTTTATCTTGCACCACTTTTGGTCACTGCTTAATGATATTGTTTGATTTGGCATAGGAGATGATGTTGTTCCTTACAAATTTGGTGAGAAATCCTCACGGGTTTTGGGCTCAACGGGATTTCAGGATGTCACGTTCAAAGCATACAATGGGTATGTAATGGAAAATACTCCTTAAAAGTGTCTGTTATGATTCTTCGTTTTTCCTTTTTGTAAAACCCAGGCCTGAGCTAAGGGGGCTAGGAATATATGACAATTGAGCGATCGCACGTTAGCGTAATGTCTATTCTGAATTTGTTACCTATCCATGCAGGCTTGGACATTACACAATTCCGGAGGAGATGGACGAGGTTTGTGCTTGGATAACTTCAAAATTGGGCCTTGAAGGCTGATCTTTGTTGTTTGTTGCCATAGTTTCCTGGAGTGGAGCTATAATATTTTCTTTTTATCGTTAGAAGAAACAAAAAATCAGTAGCCAAAACTGGTCCTGCGTGTTATTTATGACAGATTGTTTCATCAGTAACCTATTGGTTCTGATGCATTTAGTTCCTTTTAGGATAGTCCTCATTTTACAAGCTATACCAGTGGCATGGATTCATATGCCAGTCTTGGGATTGTCAATCCTACAGCTTGAGGAAATGTCGCTTGAAAATTTCTCCCTGAAAGTCCATTTCTTTACAGTGATCCCCTTTTTGTTCTACTTCTGTGGTGCCTGTTATCTACCTTGATCTGAAGTAGATGATTGCAAGCTTATAAACATGAATTTGTGGCTTTTTTAGAATTTTTTTTGACGGAAAGTACGTACAATCCTTAAATATTTACAAATTGAAGTGGCTCATGCTTCTTATAAACATTTGACAAAATGAACTGACTCGATGCTTAAAAACTACGGGCACCATTAGTTCAGCAACATTAGTTGAATAATATTGAGAGGAAGCTAGGGAATGTTATAAAAGCTCCAGGAAGTGGATCTCTCCTTGACGTAGATCCTTTCAACATCTCTGTTGTAAAAGCAAGAGTTTGAACGAAATTTCCAGTTACTCTGGAAGAATGTTCTTAGGTGATGAATCTCCAGAGTAAGACAATTCGTGAAACGGTCTTCTAAGAATTTTTATTTGAGTCTGCTCACATGAAATCCACACTATCTCATGGAGTAGCAAGAGTAGTGTAGTTATTTCTTCTTTCTCCCTTGCTGGACCTGAAGCCTGTTACGAATACCGGACTGAGAGGGACGGGTAAGCAAAGAGGAGTGCAGAATAGGGCAAGGCAAGTGTTTAGTCCATTGCATCCAGAAAGCAAATTAATGCTTGGTAGTCTTAATTTGTACAAGGGCAACATACCGGTCTGGGTCAAAGCTATTTGATATCATATAACCATTCTGGTTCCTTAACCTGTTTTTAGGAACCAGAAAGCTTCTACTTCTATTACATCAACTACAACGATAAGCGCAAGCAATCACTGTTCAAAACCAGTCCACTGCTTATGGGACTGAAATTATATTTATTCCAGCTTCTGATTTTGCGTATCCATGCAGAATTTTGGCAAAGGAATGTCTAAAAGAACCAACGCTATTTAACTTGCCAAAAGCTAGGATTAAAGAATATGTAAACACCAAATGGAGGAACACTCCCATCCTCCCAGTACATCGTATCAGATAATCGCAACGATCGCCACTCACACTGTCAAAAATGACGGCTGAGATAGAGGCCGAGGTGACTGCAGCAGCCCAATACTCCACAATTGCAGGTGCCTTAAGAGGTAAGAGGTCGATTTATGGCAGCTGGACTCTCTATTTTGTAGGTGTCTGCAAACGCTCAATTCTAAGCCCGATTTCTTTAAAAAGCGAAGGCTAAAGTTTTAAAAAGTGTAATGAGCTTCTGATATTCGGCATCATACGCAGATGGGGAACTAATGTCAGCAACAGAGCACTTTTCAAACTTCTTAGTGGCTATGGTAATGGAAAGTGGACATGCGTTGCCTTGTCACGATCATTCTACGATTCTTACCATCAATTTTGTCTCGCTTGCAGGAAGAAGAGATTGAAAAATAATTAATGAGAGAGACTTGTCCCTATTTCCACAATCCTTTGGGCTCGTACCATTCGCTTGTTGAAATTAAGATGGGCATCAAAGCCGGTAATATTCACTGTGCCTTCAGATTTAATGATTTTCTTGCTAATATGGATGGAGTTGAAGATACAAGTATAAGATGATTAAATCAATATGTGGAATGATTCAAAACCTGCAAATGTGCTAGGAAGCTTAAGATGATAAAAGAGGAATTGAAGAAGCTTCACATGAACAAAGTCAAGAACACTAATTTAGTAGTTGATCAAGTCAAGGATAATTTGAACAACATTCAAAATTCATTACTCCAACAACCGACTTGCACAATGCTGAGGCAAAAGGAGAAATTGGCTCTAGATAATTATAATCAGGCTCTTGATAATTATTACTCAAAATTCAACTGGTTAGAGGATGACGATAGGAATTCAAGTTCTTCTACAACGCAATATTGAGTAGAACAAATTAAAACATGATCTGCGCTCTCTCCTCTGTCAACGGCACAATATACAATGAGCAATCAATTTTCAAGGATGCAGCCTTTAACCACCTTAGCAACTTCTAGGAGCTTCCAACTTTTCTCAATCCGTCCTTCAGGAGCCAAAAGCTTTCACCCCTGAGGTTATTTCCCAATAGCTTTAGGAAGACCTCATCAAACCTGTAACTGGAACTGACATTAGAGATGACAATTAGGCCTAGCTAACATCGAAGTCAATGACTGAGCCTCAAGCCGGGTTCAAGCTTGTTTTTAGACCTTCATAGGCAAAATGATATCGTTTTGTTAAAATGAAGCTGTTTTGGCATTTTAAATTGAAAAAAATTGGTAAGGTTAAGTTCGGCTCGGGCTACCTCGAGCTTAATTGGGTCCCTCTGCTTGGCTCATTGCCTTCTGAAGCTTCTCAAAAGTGGGCTTTTCTAGTTAGAAGGTTTAAATTGATCCTTTATGAGAATCTATCAAACATTGAGCAAGCTCTATTCTCTATGAATCCTAACAAATCCCTTGACCCTAGTGGCTTCAGTACCCACTTTTTTTTTGGAAAACTTGGCGTTTGACTAGACCTATAGTGACTAATGTTTCAAAGAATTTTTCATAAATGGAACAATGCTCACTAAATTAATAACAATCATCTCTACTTAGTCCCAACCATCTCCAGCCCAAGTTCACTAAATGAATTGAAATCTTCTAATGCAATGTGGTCTACAAGATCATTTCAAAAGTACTTGTTTCAAGACTTAAGGTGGCATTGAATGGATTTATCAACAAACACTAAGGAGCTTACTAGGAAGGAAGATCAATTAGTGAGAACCAGCTTCTTACTTAAGAGGATATAAAGGCAAAAACCCTAACATGAGATGCTCAATAAAAATAGACTTTAAAAATTTTGATTCTTTAAGCTAAAGATTTATCCTTGATGTTCTATATGCTTTTGGTTTTCTAGATAAGTTTATCTATTGGATTGAGAGTTGTGTATGCACTTCATCATTCTCATCCTAGTACATGATGAAACAAACAAACAACATTTTAAAAGAGTAAGAGGCTTAAGGAAAGAAGGTTCGTTATTCCCTACCTTTTCATCACTTGTATAGAAATCCTAACTTATTATATATAGGGTTAAGTAAAGAAAGGAGTTTAAGTATCATTACTAGTGCGAGGAAGTAGGAATCACCTATCTTTTGCCGTTAATGTCATGCTTCTTTATGGGGCTGACCTCTTTTCTATTAGTTTATTAATGGACTTAGACCCTATTAGGCCTATTATTAACAAAAGCAAGAGTTACATTTATATCTCCTCTTATTTTAGCAATCTCTCTAATGCACTTGCTTCTTGTTTAGGTTTAATAAAATTTACTCTTGGAATTCCCATCTCTTATAAGAAACTCTCTTACCAAGATTGTTTACTTTGTTAGCAAGTGAATCAATCACTATAACAATAAGTTCCTTTCATACACAACCATCCTATTGAAGTTTAATTTAAACTTATCTATACCGCAAATATACAAATAATATCTTATAGTATAAAAAGTATCGTTCTCACAAGGATTGTATTAGTCGCATAAAAATTCTTGTAACATTTTGTTTAAGGTCAAAAAAAGATAAAATAACAAAAATAAAATAAAATAAAGGAAATTGATAATTTAATAATTAAATAAACAACAATAAATTTGTTGATTAAGCAATGATAAAAACTTAGGAATTTATCCTTGTCTTGTTTCACTCTACCTTCTTGATTTAATAATACTTGACCCTAGATATCTAATAATTATGATTACCCTTTCTTGGGATCTAAATAAGTACTCCCAATTAAATAGATAGAAATTAAATTGTGAACTCTTGATCTGTTGAAACTTTTCCTATCCATCCAATTGAATTTTAAGCTATCATAATGGTAACTAATAAACAATTAAGATCTCTCTTCAATTGCCTATTAATTTGATATTTATAGACCTATTATGGTACCGTCTCTTATTGTATAATAAAATATAAATAATTCAACCTAATCTAGTGATTCAAATTGAATATAAGACAATAAACATCACAAACTATATTAAAAATCAAGTCCAGAATGTAAAAGTTCAACAAATAATTCAAGAGTAATTCTTAATACAAATTTAGCAATCTATAGCTGAAACAATATATCCTAAATTGTTCATCAGCAATATTCAACAACAAAAGAAGAAAAGAAAAGAGTTCAGGTGTGAATTTTGAATGTCTTTTCTTCTTTTGCCTTATGCTAGAAAATGTTGCAACTTGTGTTCTTTAGTATTTTTGTGTCTTTGATCTGTTGTTTTCATGTTTCTAGCCACCTCTTAGATATTTTTCTTTTCCTTCTTATGCTTTTAAGCCTCCTAGGGTTCTTAATAGGATTTCCATACTTTTTTTGTTCCAAAAATATCCTCAAGACATCAAAAATATAAAATTCTTGTGACCTACAATTTGGTAGTTCCAAGATCGTGTAGGCTTCCTACACTACCTCTCTGTCACGATTGTGCACGCCATCCTCAATTGTGACAAAGGCTTCATCAAAACTCCTGTTACCCTTCTGTGCAATCATGCATGATCATGCCAGATCCCATTCTCCAGCTCCTTCATCTTTTCTTCAATTTTCCTAACTCTATTCATCATCAAACATGTTAAACATCACCTTAAATCATACAATTGAGATCACATTCTTACTTTAATAAAAAAATCAAACAAAGCACACAAAACACTAACCAAAATGTAAATCTAATTCCTAAACACATAATTATCACCTAAGAAAACACTTAAGAGCATATTCTAAAGCCTAAAAAACATAATACAATTTACATTATCATATACTATAACTTATTTAGTCAATACTAAACAATCTCCATACATATCTGATGGAGGACCATCAAGGTTAGTCATCCACGATATTAAAGCAATGGGCCTTGGAGAAGAAGAAATTGGGCTGAATTGTTTTCTTAAGTTTCAGGCCTTATTGAAGCCTTTTGTAGACTGTAAGACCCTGATTTGTGAAGGTCCATTTTAGTAGGAGTTAGAAGCCCAAATGTAGCCCAAAAAGGATTTGAAGTTTGACAAAAGTGATCCTAATGACAAATGTGATCCTAATTAGTTTTAGTTCGGTTTTGCAAACTTTACTTCTTATTTTCACCTATTTACTTTGCTATTTTCCTATTTTACTATTGTCATTTTAATTATGAATTTGTGACTTTAATTATGTGGTTTCAAAGGCTTAATTAGCTGTTACTTAGGGTGTTAAATTTGGCTATTATAAGGAATGAGAGAAGTGAACATGTGACTATCCTCATTCTCAGCATTTTCCTTATTTAAGGTAGTTGGTTTCCATTTATAAAATATCCAGAAAAGTAAATGATTTTTTGGGTGAAATTTTCTCTCAGTTGGAAGATCAAGTTCTGTAGGGTTTGATTGTTTTCCAAAAATAATCATTGGACTTGTTTGTTTGCTGAAAACATTTAATTGTTCTTGTGTTGTGTGCTTTCTAGATTCTGTTCGAGTTACAGTCACGATTTTCTATTTATCTTTTTGTCTGTTCATTGAATTGAAAAACTTCTGAAACCAAGTTTGTTCTTCACCTCCTGACCCACAAACCTCCAATTAACGATTTTACCCAGTTCGAATCCCATCCTGATCAAAAACACCCATTTTCTCAACCGTTCTCATTATATCGTCTAGTCTGAATTCTAGTCACGAAATCTCATTTATCTTTTGACTTGTTCTCCAAACCGAAAAACTTTCAAAAACAAGTTTGTTATACAAATCAAGACCTACAATTCACCTGTTAACCATTTTACCTAGATCGAATTCCAGCCTGACAAAAAATACCAATTTTCTCGGCCATCTTCATTTTATCTCCCAGTTAGATATATTCTTAGAAAACATTCCATAACTTTTCAACCATTCACCTGTTTGAAACGATTCTTGAGATGAATTTGTAGTTCACAAAAATTTCTACAAACTAGCCTAGTCCATAATCCAGAAATCGCCTTTTAAACGCCTAGTTCTCAATCCACCCGATAGAAACCAAAAGTGTCCAGGTTGTATGACTACTGTTAGAAATGTTGTTCAACTTAGGAATGATAGAGATGATATGTTTAATTTTAAGGTTTATGTGCCTGAATTTTTTTGTGAAAATTGATGCCTATGTTTTTCAATAGTGGTTGTATATGGTTGAAAGAATTTTTGATTTGAAAGATGTACTTGAGGATAAGAAAGTAAAGATTATGGCTATAAAATTCAAAAGGTATGCTGCCCTTTAGTGGGATAATTTGTAGAATAGGAGTGTTAGAGAAGGGAAACAAAAAATTGATACCTGGAACTTAATGAAGGTTGAATTAGAAGAAACTTTTTTGCCTCTTTAATATAGGCAGAAAATGTTCGGTTTAACACAAGATGGCAGGTTAGTAAAGGAGTAAATTATGGAGTTTGAGCTTGAAGTGTGACTTGGAGGAAATCGAAGAAGTGATCATCACAAGATTTATCAAAGGCCTTGACACTGATTTGTAAGACATGGTAAATCTTTATCCTTCTGACACTTTGCTGAATTAAAGAAGCTTTATCTGAGATGTGAGACTAGCCTTACACACCACAAAGCCAAGAAACCATTAGCCAAACCTAGCCCAACTTTCAACCAAAAAGCCAACCCTTTTTAATCTAACTTTAATGGTGGACATATGGTTTCAACTACAATGGTGGACAAGCTTAGTTTGAAAACCGAGCCCATTCCAAGCCCTTATAAGCTCACTTGGCTGGACAAGAAGCATGAGATCAAATTTTCAAAAAGATGTCTTGTGCCTTTTGCCATTGGAAGGTATGAAGATGAAGTGTGGTGCTAAGTGATTCCAATGTCAGCTTGTCATTTACTATTAGAAAGACCATGGTTGTATGATAGGGATGTTAGCCATCAAGGAAGACCCAATACATATTCCTTGAAGTATGAGGGCAGAAAATTTCTACTTACACCAATGAAACCAGAGGTAAAAGGAAGGGCAGATCACAAAGTTTCCTTAATGAGCATAGAAGAAAAGAAGTTTATTGTGGATGAATTGCCATCATTTGTGCCTTTAGATGTTGAAGATGATGTGAAGCCAAAGCCAATAATTCCTGGTGTGGGACAAAGTTTGTTTGAAGAGATTCCTAAAGTTTTTCCAAAAGAACTTCCAAAGGGGATGCCTCCTATGAGAAGCATTCAACATGAAATCAACTTTGTACCAGGTGCTATTATTCCACATAAAAAGCCTTATAGAATAAGTCCTAAAGAAGGAGAGGAGTTGCAAAAGATTGTAGATGAGCTGTTGGAGAGGAATTTCATTCTGTCATCAACTAGTCCATGTGTTATGCCCATTTTTATGGTTCCAAAGAAGAATGGGAAGTGGAGAATGATGATTGATTCAAGAGCAGTGAACAAAATTACTGTCAAGTATAGGCATCCAGTTCCTAGACTTGATGACATGCTTGATTATCTTCATGGAGCAACAATCTTTACTAAACTTGATCTTGCCAATGGATTTCATCAAATCCGAATGAGAGAAGGAGATGAGTGGAAAACATCTTTCAAAACAAGAGAAGGACTTTATGAGTGGCTAGTCATGCCAATGGGACTTTCAAATTCACCATCAACTTTCACGAGGTTGATGAATACGGTACTTAAACCTTTCCTTCACAAATTTGTTGAAATCTATTTTTTTTCCAAATCTTTAAAAGAACATGTCATGCATTTAAGAATGGTTTTTGAGGTTTTTGATCATGAATCTTTGTATGCTATCAATCTTTGACATTCCTAGGATTCGTCATTAGCCATGAAGGAATTAGTATGGATCCCTTAAAGGTCCAAGCAATTCTTGACTAGTCGGTCCTAACTAGCCTTTTTCAAGTTAAAAGTTTCTATGGTTTCTGCTCATTTTATAGGAGATTCGTTAGGGATTTTAGTTCAATCACTAATCCTATAACTAAATGTTTGAAGAAAGGTGGATTTAAGTGGACTAATCAAGCTATAATTGCTTTTAAAACCTTGAAAAATATGATGACAAAAGCACTTGTTTTAGCTTTAGCATATTTCAATGCACCATTTGAACTTGAGTGTGATGCAAGTTGGGTAGGAATAGGGGCTATTCTAAGCCAAGAGGGTAGACTAATAACATTCTTTAGTAAAAAACTCAATGAAGCTAGGAAGAAGTATTCAACATATGACAAAGAGTTTTTATGCTGTTATTAGGGTTGTTAGACATTTTCAGTCTTATTTAATGGCCAATCCTTTCATTCTTTTTGCTGATCATGATGCTCTAAAATATGTCCAAAGTCAATCCAATCTGAGTCATAAACATGCTACTTGGATAGGATATCTTCAATCCTTTGACCTTGTCATAAAGTATAAAAATTCTTTGTCTCGGAAATTTGTCTTATTGAGCTCAATGCTTGCACATGTTATAGGATTTGATGATATTAGGGGGTTGTATGAGAGTGATAAAGACTTTGGAGAAACATTTGCTAGGACTAGAGAAAACAATGGTGCATTTAGGGATTTTGTTCTTTATAATGATTACTTGTTCAAAAATGGTTCTTGTTGTGTTCCAAATTGTTCATTTAAGGAAGCTATATTGAGAGAAGTCCACAGGGGTGGACTTGCTGGCCATTTTAGGAGGGATAAAACCTTTGAACTAGCTCATTCTAATTTCTTTTGGTCAGGAATGTTTAGAGAGGTAGCTAAGCTTATGAGTGGTTAAAACACTTATAGTAGGTCCAAAATGACACCCCAAGCCCACGGCTCTTACACACCCTTACCTATACCAAATATCCCTTGGGAAGATGTGAGTATGGATTTGGTCTTAAGATTACCTAGAACAAAAAGGGGATTTGATAGCATAATGGTAGTTGTGGACAAATTTTCTAAAATGGACCATTTCATACCATGTTCTAAATCTAATGATGTTCAACATGTGATGGATCTTTATTTTCATAATGTTGTCAAATTACATGGCATTCCAAAGAGTATTGTGAGTGATAGAGATGTGAAGTTTGTGAGTCATTTTTGGAGAGTGCTATGGTCAAGATTAGGGACCAAACTGAAATTTAGCACAACCTTTCACTCACAAACCAATGGCCAGGTTGAAGTAGTAAGTAGGTCACTTGGGGGAATTTTGAGAAGTCTTGTAAGAGGGAAAATAAAGAATTGGGATGCCATGTTATCACAAGTCGAGTTTGCTTATAATTGTTCTAGATCTAAGTCAACTGAATTCTCATCGTTTGTGGTTGTTTATAGGGACAATCCATTGACTCCAATTAGCATTAGTCCATTTGTGCAAGATAGGCCTTTCAAAAGCCTACAAGCTGAAAAAAGGGCCCAAGAAATTGTCAACATTCATGAGCAGGTTAAGGAGAACATAAGGAAGCATAATGAACCTTACAAAAGATAGGACAAGAAGAAGAAGATCGTGGAGTTCTAGGAAGGAGATCTAGTGTGGGTTTATTTGAGGAAAGAACAGTTTTTTAAGGCTAGGAAGTCCAAGCTCAATGACAGGGCAGATGGTCCATTCAAAGTGCTCAAGAAGAACAACAACAATGCATACAAGATTGAGTTACCAGCCCATTACAACATGTCCAATAGTTTTAATGTTAGTGATTTGAAACTTTATGTGGAAGACACCATGACATGCCCAAGTCTGACAAGTGAGGTCGGTTCTTAAGAGAGAGAGGATGTAGCGCCCCCTCACCGTAGAGTATACACCGGGGCGCCCGTAGGTCGTACCGATGCATAACCTACGACGAGGGTGCACTACGATTCGATC
>JANZLF010000220.1:13616936-13631877 GCA_026546835.1 Erythroxylum foetidum | reverse complement strand
AAACTCCAATTATTTCATACAAATTTCCTATTAATCACGGAACCGGAACTCAATTAATCAGTCAATAGTCAATTTTTCGGTCCGGACCTAATACTCCGAAAATTCCAGAAAAATCTCTATAAATCTCCAAAAATAGAAGACTCATAATCATATACTCCAATTTCATAATTCAATTTCCTAACTTTCATTTACAAGTCAAATTCAATTTTCGAGCCTATTATGACCTAATTATCACACATGCCTTAATCATCTCCAAATCCAAATTATCCAAATCTAATCGGAAATATGTCATACATGTATGTACGTACAAATTTCAATTATACAAAATGCTACAATGCATGCACATGCCAAATACGTACAAAATGAACTGTACCCATTCCATCAGTGACGGGATGTTACAAAGGATGATGGAGGACCATCAAGGTTAGCCATCCAAGATATTGAAGCAATGGGCGTTAGAGAAGAAAAAGAAATTGGGTTGAATTGTTTACTTAAGTTTCAGGCCTTATTGAAGCCTTTCGAAGACTTTAAGGTCCTGATTTGTGAAGGTCCACTTGAGTAGCAGTTAGAAGCCCAAATGCAGCCTAAAAAGGATGTGAAGTTTGCAAAAGTGATCCCAATTAGTTTTGGTCCGGTTTTGCAAACTTTACTACTTATTTTCACCTATTTACTTTGATATTTTCCTGTTTTACTATTTTCATTTTAATTCTAAGTTTGTGATTTTAATTATGTGGTTTTAAAGACTTAATTAGCTATTATTTAGGGTGTTAAATTTGGTTGTTATAAGGAATGAGAGAAGTGAACATGTGACTATCCTCATTCTCATCATTTTCCTTATTTAAGCTAGTTTGTTTAAATTTATAAAATATCTAAAAAAGTAAATGAATTTTTTTTTCGTGAAATTTGCTCTCAATTAGTAGATCAAGTTTTGTAGGTTGATTATTTTCCGAAAATAATCATTGGGCTTGTTTGTTTGCCTAAAACATTCAATTGTTCTTGTGTTGTACGTTTTCCAGATTCTGTCCGAGTTATAGTCATGATCTCCTATTTATCTTTTCATCTGTTCTTCTAATTGAAAAACTTCCAAACCCAATTTGTTCTTCACATCTTGACCTACAAATCTTCAGTTGACAATTTTGCCCAGTTCAAATCCCATCCTGATAAAATACATCCATTTTCTCAACCGTTCTCATTATATCATCTAGTCCAAATTCTAGTCACGAAATCCCATGTGTCTTTTCACCTGTTCTCCAAACTAAAAAACTTTCAAAGACAAGCTTGTTCTAAAAGTCTAGACCTACAATTCACCTGTTATCCATTTTACCTAGATCAAATTCCAGCCTGACCAACAATGCCAATTTTCTCGACCATCTTCATTTTATCACCCAGTCAGATATATTCCCCAAAAATGTTCCATAACTTTTCAACCATTCACCTGATTGAAACGATTCTTAAGACGAATTTGTAGTTCACAAAAATTTCTACAAACTACTTAGTCATCATAACCAAATTCCTAGTCCATAATATGGAAATTGCCTTTCAAACACCTAGTTCTCAATTCATATGATAGAAACCAAAAGTGTCCAAACTTCTCCCACAATCACCATACCAATTCCTATCATTCATGTTTAACTTAAATTCTCCTTCAATATCATTATTACCAATTATTTATGCCTCAAAGATTGATCAAAGAGATTGAAAAGATAATGAAATGATACCTTTAGGTAGGTTCAACTATGAAGCATTAAGGTGTCGAGGATAGGTGGTCAGATATCCCCACAAACAAAGATGAGGGAGAACTAAGGATCAAGTCCATAAGATGCACAAATAAGATGTTACTAGCAAAGTGGAAATGAAAGCTTTTAAGTGATTCAAAATCCCTTTGGGATATTTGAATGTATGCTTACTTAAAAAAATCAATGTTTCTTGTCCATCAATATAAATGTAACTTCTTTTAGACTCTTACTCAGCTGTTAAAACTTAAAAGACAATTATCTCTAATCATCAATAGGTAATAAGAAAGAACATGTTTTTGGTATAAAAATTGGAATGGTCTAGGGCCCCTCCATATTAGACATGAACTAGCTAATATGAAGCTATAAGTTCCCTTGAATGCAAAAGTGAGTCAAGTGATCAAATATAACTCTTAAGATTGCTATTTTAGAGGATACTCCTTGTTAAAAGATTATATGCCCAATAACTCTACCAATATTAAGGCTGAAGATAAACTAACCTAGAGTGCTCACATCTCATATAAGGTTACAAACAAATCTTGTTTAAAGTTATTTTGAAGCTCCAACTTGAAAGTCTCTTGGCATACCTAGTTTTTTTTTTCAACAAATGTTGTCCTAAAGCTTCTTTAATTATATGGCTAGCTCTCAAAGATGGTCTAAAAGCCTTGGAAAAAATGAAAGGCTTTCAAAACCTCATTGTCTTAAGTAAATTATGTAACTTAGTTTAGGAAACTTAATATCACATTTTTTTCTTATTTCTTTTCTAAGTCCTTCTAGTCTTATGGTTTCTAATTAAGTCTCTCAAGCTTCTTATAACTTAACTGGTCTCAATTTATTTGTTGGGTTGAGATTGTTACATTTAAACATCAAAGAGGTCAATATATGTTCAAATTGGTAATTAGTTATGGGTGTGCACAATATGGAAAGAAAGGAATATGAGATTTTTTCATAACACTTATTAGATCCCTAATGCTTTCCTACAAAATTTGAGATAGAGAAGAGAACTAATAGTTGCCTAGGACATCTAGAGAAACATAAGCAATGTTTTTTCTTTTAATTAGAATGTTTAATACTAGCTGATTCTTTTTCCATTATGCTTTCTTTGAATAGTAACTATTAGTAGTTAAGATACACTTTTATTTGGTTTTGATACATTTAACTTTAGTGTAGGGACCAACACCTTTTCCCTTTTGTAATGAGATGTATTTGCAACAATTTTTAAATGAAATTTCTTATATTTTAGAAAATGTGGAAAATAAAATTTCTATCACTTGTATCTACTTCCTCCAATAAGAAACAAAAGAGAAAAATAAATCAAAATTTTAAATCAGAATTTATTTCTAAAGATAGAAATAATATTTTTCTCTCTTTATTTATACATATACCTACTTGATGTGGTTATTTAAGTTCAAAATGGTATTGGATTAGTAATGGAATTTGATTTTTAGTAAAAAAAGAAGAAGAAAGATATTCTTCAGAAATTGGGATGTGGGCCAAAAACACCTATTTAAAGATGAGAGAGAGCTTCCTTCTCTCTAACCACTGCTTACATGTTAGTTTCACCTTTTAATTCTTTAGCTCCTCATTCTTCAACTTCCTATTCACAGTACTCTTTTTGTCCTTCTATCTTGGTATTTTAAGCTACTTCTGTCCTCACTAATGTCTCAACTCCTTCTAACAATTTGGCTTATGACTTCATTAACTTTGCTCCTAAATGAAAGTCCTCAGTGATAGTTCAACAACTTTCCTCCATTTTTGCCTCTAATGGGTAATAATAATAATCAACTATTAAACTACAATTAAACATAAAATTGCTCAAATTCTCACAAAATCCCATTTTCCTAATGCTATCATTCTTAGGCAAAAAAATAATTCAAAACACCTTATGAATCATGCATAAACAAGCGAAAATAACAAGAAAACTTACTTGGTTGTCGCTAATTTGGGTGAAAAATTCAAAAATTGGGATGAGAGATTGGAGGGGCGACAATGGAGAGTGAGAGAGAAAGGGAGAATGAAAAATTTGAATGGTTTGGCAATTTTTAAGGTGTATCACATACTTACATGACCATGTAGCAGACCGTGTAGGTCGCTAAATTATACCTTTTGTGGCTGTAAAATCGACCATGTATGTCTGCACAGACATTTCTAAAAAGTGTGTGACTCTCTGTAAATTTATGCAACTTCAAAATTAGATTATCGAATAAAATTTTTTTAAATTAAACATTATAAACCCTTAACATGCTTACCCTAACACATCAATTATGTAAAAGTTCATTAGATCCTTAATTTTTCTATCCTAAAATACATCAAAACTTAATTAAATCCACTACTAACATTAAGGCAAAAAATGAAGTTTTACATAACTAATAACAAGAGATAGACTCTAACTTCTCACTAGAAACAGTAGTAGGTATGTCTGATCTCCCCTACTTCCTTAAACACTCTGACTCCTTTGCTCCCTGTTGACCTTCCTTCGTCACTGCAACATTCATTCCACATCTTCAAATCTCATTCTACATTTTGTTCTATTCTCATAATTTATCCACTAAAGAAGCTGAAGAAAATGTGAAATTCCACACTGTGGAGAGAAGGAGATCCAAATGGGGAAAAGGGAAAGGCTTTATAAGCCAAACCCTTTAATATGTCTATCATCACATGGAATGTCAAAGGAAGAAATTGTCCTACCAAACTTTTAGCTTTATTGGAATTTGTTTTGCAGGAAAAACTTCTCATCATTAGATTACTTGAAACTAAAATCAGATAAGAAAATCTATCCAAGTTGAATTTTTTGTGTTCCCATTAGAGAATTATTACAAATCATAACCCTCATGCTCTTGGTAGAATTATCATCCGCTATAGGAAGGATGAACTGAACGTAGACTTATTAGACTCGATTGACCAAGCTATGCATCTTAACCTATTTGCAGGCAAACACCTTGTCATGAATGTCCCTCGGTTACTCAAATAGGCCAAATTTTATTAATTAGCTTGGTTGGAATGTCATTATAGCTTTTGAAATGAAGAAAAACATTTTGTCGAATGTCCCTGATTACTCAGCTATTTCATGTTCTCAATTGGCTACTAGCTCTATTTATAATGCAATATTTGTTTCAAAATGGTCAGCAGAATAGTTATTCATTTAATAAACATACACTTTTTTTTAATTTCACATAGACTATATCATTTATTTTTGACAATCATCATCATGAAAGACTAGTAATGATACTAACATATTCAATTGAATTATAATTATAAATATATGAAACAAATTTTTTAAGATGAATAAACTGACATCATATCCTAATTAACATGCGTATTTAACAAAAGATACTTAAAACAGAAATGAACAAACCAGTATGTCTTTACAAATTAAATGACTATGTTCAAAGCTAATCCATTAAGTTATCGTCATTGACAAATTCACACAATTCACATATATGTTCACACTATGTCAACCTATTCAAAGACTAATAATATGGTATGCAAAATTCACACTCATGACATGCCAATGCAAAATCCTCCTCACATTTAGACAATACATTATCCTCAACGTGAAAAAAAAAACAAAACAATAAATAAAAATAAAAATAAAAATAATAAGAAAAAAACAAAATGAAAGGTTAAAAGCATAAAACCAGGAGATTGAGGTGGTGACAGTGTTGGTGATGGAATGTGTAGATACTTTGGGCCATAAAATTTCAACAATTCTTTCCCTAAAAAATAAAAATAACAAAATACCAATAAAATAAAATAAACAAATAAAACTTATCATAATTCTTAGGTTGCCTCCCAAGTAGTGCTTAGTTAATATCATTAGCATGATGTGCTCTTCCTTCCACACTCTACCTGGGTCAATTATGAGTTGCTCTCTTCTACCCATGTTGCTTAGTTTTAGTTTAGTAGCTTATAAATAAAATAGGGAATAATAAAACTCCTTGACCTGTCTATCAAATTTAATAGTTTGAGTTCTAAAAAGGTGAATTGTTCTCTTTTTTCCTTAATCACCTTCGTTTCCTCTTCTTCTTCCACTCTGTGAATAAAGACGTTTGTAGCTTCTTCAACCTTTATCTCCATAATCATCTTTCGTCATTCTGTTCTTCATCAACTTCTTAAACAGAGACTTCCTCATATACTTCAAACTCAATCTCTATTGTCATCTATTTTTCTTCCTCTCGATCTTTTAAATATTCAACTTCATCAATTCTCCTGAATGAGTTACCCTCCTTTGAATTCTTTAATACCTTATTCATGTTAAATTTCTCTTATTCATCTCCAATCCAAAGGATGAGCATGTCTTCATAGCTATCTACCAAAGCTTTTTTGGTAGTCCAAAATGGTATACTAAGAATTAACAGACAGTTTTCATCCTTTTTAAAGTCTAGCATGACAAAATATACAGGAATGATAAACTTGTCCACTTTTATAAGTACATCCTCCACCACACCAAAACCCTTTCTTTATCAATTGATTTGCTAACTGAATATACATAAATATTGGCTTCACCTCTCTTAGCCCCAGTTTTCTAAAAATCGACAAAGACATAAGGTTTATACTTGCATCTAAGTTGCATAAACATTTTGAAATCTTTAAATTACCAACAATACAGGGTATTGTACAGCTCCTTGGATATGTCAATTATGAGGGCATATGGTTGGTAATTAAGGAACTAGAGGTTTCTATCATGGATATTGTTTAAGTATCATCCTAAGTTTTCTTGGTAGATAATATGTCTTTAAGGAACTTTACGTACTTGGGCCTACGTTTCAACACTTCTACAAAAGACAAGTAAATTTGCCATTTTTTAAGGTTTTCCATAAGCTTTATGAATGATTCATCCAATTCGATCTTCTGAAGTTTTTGTGGAAATGGTATTTTCGGTGGATAAGACAGAGGAGGAATGTATAGAGGGTCCTTATTCTTATCTTCATCCTTTCTCTTCTTCTCTTGGTCTTTTACAAAGCGGATCTTAGCTTGTCTTTTCACCGATTCTTCTAGCTCTTTCCCACTCCTAAGTGTGATAGCCATATATTACTCTCTTAGGTTTACTTCCATGTTGTTCAGAAAGTTTTCTACACTTCTCTTACATAATTCCTTATAAAACTACCTCATTTGAACCTCTATGTTGTGAATAGAAGAGGCATGATCTTTTGTTACTTGCTCAAAATTCCCTTCTAGTCTCTTCTGGGCCTCATGAGCTTGCCTATGATCTTGTCCAATTTAGAATCCCATGAATTGGACTCATCTTGTTGAAATCCTGGTAGGCCTTGAATTCTCATTTGAGTTATTGCATTATTAGACCTAAAGAAATCTGGGTGGTTCGACCATCTCGGATTGTAAGTGTTCTAATAAGGATGATTACTTCCTTGACCAATTGTGTCTCATTAAAGTTTTCAAGGGTCTTTTACTCCCTATAATATATTTCCTCCATCATTGTTCTTTTTATCTCTTTTTGGCATTTAACTTTTTGGATTCCTTATAGTTACCTTGTGATGTCCAAAACGATATGTCTTCAACTTTGTGCCCAAACTTCCTTCTCTTTCTTTTTTTTTTAATTTTTTTGTGATTAGTTACCACAATTACAAGAAAGGGTAATAATTCCTTAAAACAAAGGAATTCAAAGAGTCCTAAACTAATTCCCCGACAATAGTGCCAAAAACTTGTTGAGCAACGTTTACTTATAATAAAACCCCTAATATATGTAAGTATACAGATCATAAACTTATAGTATTAAAGGTATTGATCCCACGAGAAAATAGTTAGAACTAACTGAACCTAATTTTGTCTAAGTATTGGGATATGAATTGAATAAAAATAAAATATTTGAAATTTAAAAAAATTAAATGAAACTAAGAAAATAATTAAATAACAAATAATCTACCACAAATATGTGCGGAACATATAGGATGAAGCTTAGGATTCATTCTATCGTTATTTTGCTCCCTAACCACTTTTGAGTCAATTCAATGTTGATTCTAGATTTTCAAAAGGTTGATTACTCTCTCTTAAGACCTAATCATTTATCCCTAATTGATTGACCCTAATTGATCATGAAATTCCATAATTTGCAACCTTTTGATTCACAAAATTTACGTAATGATTTAACTCGTTCTTAAGTAATATATCGAATAATTAGGTTTTCAAACAAGATCTCTCTTTGTATGATTACCAATTTGATATTTGCGAGACTTATTAGGTAACTGATTACTTTTGGCTCAGTCTTTCGACTTATTATTGAAGTATTAGCATACCCAAACATCAAAACACCAGAAAATTGAGTTGAAACCAACAACAATCAAGTCACAAAACAACTTAAGAACAAATCTAGGTATGAAAATTAGAGCATCTTAAATGTGAATAACATATTCAAATCCAAGTTATATATCAAGTTTAATGAAATAAACAAAGGAAAGAAAGAAAGAACTTGATTTGAACTCAAACTTGAAATCTGGAATTTTAGATTGTTTTTGTTGCTCCTCAATTTGGAAGATGGTGGTTGCTCTTTTTTTAGTGTTTTTTGTTTTCAAATAATTATTGAGCCCCTAGGTTTACCTACTTAATTTGGTTCCAAAATAACCCCATAAAGTTAAAATTACAAAAAGAGTCATGCTGGAAAGGCTAAAATTCAACAAAATAGCTATTTACGTTCTCTGTCACGATCATGGCTTGTCGCCATGCCTCCATTTCTTCTCTTTTCTTAAATTTCGTGTTTCCATACACTCAAACACACATCAAATACCTCTTGAAACATAAAATTAAGATCCAAATCATGCTCAAAACTATATAAACACTTAGAATATAAACAAACACTAATAATAACATAATTCTAAGCCTATATACTTGATAATCATCTAAGAAATACTCAAAAGCACACTTAAAACATCTATCAAAATATAGTATAATTTACACCTATCATGATGTTTTTCAAGTGATTAATGGGGTGGTTGATTTCTTCTTCCAAATAGGACAGAGGAGGAGATTATAGTGGATCCAACCCTAATTTAGACATATTCTTTGGATAATTCCATTAAATTTAAGCTCCAAAAGTGTTAACTATCTTGATGGATCAAAATGGGCAAAGATCAGGCATATATGAGAAAAAAAATAACGAGTCAAAGTTATTTTTTAAGGATAAACCCGTGTCTAGGTTGCTGATGTGAGCAAGGCTACACATGACAGATATATCGACAAACATTGAGATCAACGAGATGCTAATTGAGACTTGATGTTGCTTCCTGACCCTGCAAGTCGGACTAGGCTTAAAAGATTCAAGATCGTGTTAAATTCATTCATGGCTCCCATGGTTGACAATGGACTCTGAGAGAATCAAGATCCTCGCTTGCAGCTCCAGTTTGTTAGTTTGATCCAAGTTTTGGGCCCGACCAACCTTTAATAGGTGCGCATGCTACGCACGTTTGCTGGCACCTAGTAGGCCTAGTCACGCATGTGTGCACGCAACCTACCAGGCGTACAAGTCTATGCGCACAGCCTGGCCTCTTTTGCTTCTGGTTGTTTTCCTTACTATTTTTAGGATAATATGGGTAGTGTTATTTTACCTATTTAAGCAGGGATGCTGGCCCAATTTTGAGTTATTTTGGCAACTATAAATAGTTGCCTTGATATTAGTTTTAGGGTAATACACTTTGATGATTTGAGAGCTTTGTGAGGAATTTTCTTCATGTTCTTGTTGGTCTACGAACCCTAACTCTATTTATCAATTAATCTTAATTGTGGCATATTGTTTTGGTTTAATTTTCTTGGTTTATTGATCGGCTTAGGTTGCTTGGACAATAACGATCCTTGAGGTCTAGAAAAGTATTGAAAACCTTACCTATCTAGTTTGTTTAAAGGCTGCCAAATTATATCACGATTACTCTCCTTCTGTGTGCGCATCATCTTTGGTATTAGAGCATTGGGTTTTTTGGGAAAATTCCATTATACTCCAACAGATGAATGAGGCAGTTGCTTTCACCATCAATTCATCAGCCTTAACCCTAGAAAAAAATATGTGAAGTTTCTAATTAAGGTTTACCTTTGACTACTTGAATTGCATCTTGAATTACGAGATATATATAAAAAAAGAAAAAGAGGAAGAGAGAGAATAAAAAATAAAATGAAAAATAAAATGAAAAATGAAAAAAATTGTACAACCAAAAATGTTACTGCTGAGTCCAAGAATTACACTATTTTGGAAAGTCTTTGCGTGACATTACCTTGAAAAGAGTTCCAAAACTTGGCTCCATTGTTGGATTTCTTGATCGAAACGAGTTAGGTTTTTTGAAGAGCAACTTGAACGTCCAGGATTCGAGAGGAGAAAGGTAAGAGGGTGAGATCATTAGAGCGGCCAAGACATACGAGGGGAGTATTCTAAATTCGAGTGAAACATATGAGGGAGTGTTTTTCTGAGGTTATTTTGCTACTAACTTTTCTTTGCAAGAACAATTTCCATTGGAGATATGTCTAACAATAACGTGAGAGGTCAACAATCGGGCTAGGCGCAAGCCACCTTGGAGGCAATCCAGCAGTTGAGCGAGAGCCTAAACACTGCTTTTGCTAGAATTAGAGGTGAAATGGAGAGGCAAGCCCGAGAGATTGTTAACTTGAGGTGTGGTGCAGACGAGGAATCACAAATGGGATGCACCGGTCATAGAAACCAACAAGCTCCAATTGTGTTAGAGGATTATTGATCTAATGACGAAGGAGATTCTGTGAGACCACGAGGACTAGTTCAACGAGCTGATTTTGGGGATAGACGAGATAGTGACATTAGGTCTATTAAGATGAAAATTCCACTATGCAATGGAAAGAATGATCCGGAGCTCTACCTTGGATGGGAATGAAAGCTGGATATGTTTTTGAACGCCACAACTTTTCCAAGGAAAAGAAGGTAAAACTAGGAGTCATTGAATTTTTTGATTATACACTAATTTGGTGGGATCAATTGGTGATTTCTAGGAGAAGAAATAGGGTGGAACCCGTAAGTACTTAGGCTGAAATGAAAGCGATCATGAAGAAGCGGTATGTTAAATCTTATTACTACTATGAGATGCATCAAAGGCTCCAAAGCCTAACACAAGGGAATCAGACTATGGAGGAGTATCATAAGGAGAAGGAGATCACAATGATAAGGATTAATTATGAGGACCCTGAGGCCACAATGGCTCAATTTTTTAGTGGTTTGAATCGAGAAATAGCCAATGTGGTTGATTTGCATAACTACGTTGACCTCGAAGAGATGATGAACATGGCAATGAAGTTGAAAGGAAACTTAAGTCTTGCGGGACAATGAAGAGTGTCATGAGTTCTACTTGAAATTGGAACTCAAATTGGCCACGAAAAGAGGATAATTTGAAAGGAAAGGGGGTGGAATCCAAGAGGCCAGACCAAACTCTTCCGAAAACTGAAGTTACATCTAATACTCCTAACACTCAAGCTTCTTCTAGCAAACATTCTTCAATTAAATGCTTTCAATGCCTTAGAATTGGGAACCTTGCCTCCCAATGTCCGAATAAAAGGGCTATGGTTTTGAGGTATGATGGGTTGATTGAATCCAAGGATGACTAGGAACATTTTGAGGATGATGTTTTGGAGGGAGAGGAAGATGAAACTTATATGGAACGGGCTCGTGGTTAGGAGGGTACTTAGTGTTCGACATAGGACTAAAATGTTAGACCAACAATAGAACTTATTCCATAAACGACGTTTGGTTGGTGGTAAAGTTTGCAGCTTGAACATTGATAGAGGGAGTTGCATTAAGGTTGCTAGTTTGAAAATGGTTAAAAAACTGGGGTTATCGGTGCTAAAGCATCTGGAACCGTGTCACTTGTAGTGGTTCAATGATAGTAGGGAAGTTAGCATGATAAAACAAGTGCTAATATCTTTCTCCATTAGGCGGTATGAAGACGATGTTCTTTGCGATGTGGTACCTATGCAAGATGGTCACGTTTTACTTGGAAGACCGTGGCAATTTGATCGTCGAGCTAACCATGACTGATACACTAACAAGTACTCATTCAAGTTCAAGGGGCAAAATTTTATTCTTGAACCATCATCTCCACAAGAAATTTACTTAGACCAAATTTAAGCCTTGAAAAGAAGATTAGGTTCAGGTGGTGAGGAGTAAAAATGTTGGGCATCGTTTCCGGAACCTAACCCTTGCTCTAATACTACAACTGTTAGAACCCCCGGACGAGATTTTGGAGCCCAAACTTCGAAACCATAATCATTGAACTTATTCCAATGAAGTTTCCTTAACCATCATCAATCCCTCTTCTTGCTCTGATATCATAAAACGTGAGCGTGTCTTCTTGTAGGGTTATTTCAATGAACCCTCTTCAGTCATCATTCTCTTCACATCTCAAACCAGAAGGGTGAGCCCAAACCAATCAAACGCCCAAATAACCACTAGAATTTTTCATAAAAATTTTATCTCTATGTAACTAGTTTACTTTGAAACAATAATCATCTTATTTGGAGCTCCATAGCTCAAGATATGCTAAAAAACCTAAAGTATGTTTGGTAAACAACCAATCCATGCTCTTCCAATCAATTTTCTCACATTATTTCCATAAATACTTCTAAAATCAACAAAAAAAGCCACCAATTGTTTTTGAAGATGTAGGAAAATGTCTTAGGAATCTATTAGTTCAAGAATCACTTCATTTGGATGTCGGATGGGGAAGTTATGACCAAAAGATTCAAACATGTTTATATCCTCAATCATATTGTACCTGTCTTGGCGCAATTACTATAACATTTGTTACATATGTCAGATTGATTCCATTCTTAGACTATTTAAAATTAGCCTTCTAGATCTATAACTTTCATGTAGACCACAAAGCGAGATTCTACCTCTAAAATAGGAAAAATGGTGATTTACTATAGCTATCCCGCATATGTTCGTTTAACGGACATCCATGTTCGTTCAATGGACACAGATTGACTTGGGAGCCATTTTCACCCGAGAAGGTCCGTTAAACGGACAATGGTGAGGCTGAGGGTCCTTTTTCACCTGAGAAGGTCCATTTAATGGACCTAAAGTCCATTTAACAGATATAGGGGTTCCCCAAACCCCTTCAAAGCCTCTCTAATGCTTCCTACATCTAATATAACCTCATATTCACTCAGAAACTTCCCAAATCCAACTCGTCTAGTGCAAACTCACTTCATATCAACTCAAACACCATATTTAGTTCATCAAACTCTCAATTATCAACCCATTTGATTCATCAAAACCACAATTCCCCATAATTCTCCATAGTTGTCCTATAGCAACATCACATCTTGTCATGATCATAACTTACCACTCCAATATCCAAAGATTACCAACTTTATGTCATTGGAAAGCTAGAAAGATCATCTACAATTTTCAAGAAGAACACTTTTTCTAGTTCTATCTAGATCAGTCCAGCTTTTCCTCTAAATTCAAACACAATTCCTATCTTTCTTTTCCATAATATATTTCACTTATATGTAACAACAATTTGTATTCAAAATTTTTCCTCTCAATTTAGTAACTCCTCAAGTGCACCTAATTCCAACTTAACCTCATCCTTAATTAATTCATATTTCAACTCCACCTCATTTTATAACCATTTAAATTCTAACTTTTTTTCATCCATTCTTAAATCTCAGCTCATTTAACATGTCACATTTAACTACATCTCATCATTCAAAATTTCTATGTGTCTTTTCTATAACATCTCACTTATGTGTATATATATGTATATATATCAACCATTTATACTCAACATTCATCATTGTCATCCATATATCGTTCATGATTCATTAACAACAAAATAAGAATTTACAAAACTTTAATAACATTCCAAGCCACAATACATTAATATTCCAAAATTCTCAAATTACACAAGATACTTGAATAATAATTGGTCAAATGCAATTATAGCCTTGTTTTACATAACTATTCCAAAATCGAACAAAACAAAACATGCAAATTTGGAGTAAGGTCTTGAATTTCTTTCACTTGATCTCATTCTCTTCACCTGAGGATGGGAAAGAAAGTGGGGGTCTATGAGGGAGTTCCGTGTCACTAGCGTGCAAGTGGGAAAAGCCTCAACTTGGTCAATGTGCATGTGACAATTCTTGGATAGATTACACTAAATCCACATAACATGTATTTCAAAACTTATTGCCCAAAATGACATTTTTTTGAAAACTTGATTTCATATACTTGATATATTTTGAAAACCCTTTCTGAAAACATGATTTCATAACGTGCGATCTTTTCAAAAGAAATCATTTTCATAAATCATCACACAATTCACATATCACACATGTAGCAATTTCTCAATTCATTCAAGACACAATTAATGCAACACTTGTGATGCAATTCAAATAATTAATTTTCCTATATTTAAAGAAAGCAAAAATGGCTTATTTACTCTACTATAAACATGTACCCACCTTAATTTTCTTGCTTGAAAACCTTGCTAAAAAAGCCTTTACTCTTGCTCCTCTTGCCTCTTTTGATTTAATTCAAAATTGATAAAAGTCGCCAAATCAATAGACATTCTAATTGAGAAACCCATTAGGCATATTCACTAAAATTGATTTTAGAATTCTTAAACCCATACATTTCTTAAGTTATATAAACCAAAACCCTTTCAAAAATCCAACAAATAAAAAATGCTCTTACCTTGATTCTTCACCAAACAATGTATTTCTTGGCTCCAATGGAAGCTCTAATCTCCCTCTTCATTTTTCCCTTCTTGAACATTCTCAAAATGTTCCTTTAAAACTAAGAAAAATCAAAACCTAGCTTGCTCTTCTTCTTTCTCTCTCTTGTCTCTCTAATGACACTTTCTCTCTCTTTTCTCTTCAATTTCGTTTTTAGCTTCTTTCAATTCCAAGACACTCTTTTCTTCTCCCTTTTATACACTAATGATTGTGCAAAGACCCTTCAACCCTTTCTTATGTGCCTTGTAACTTAAATGCTTAAGTGACTTGCCAATTTTGCCCCTCATGTAGGGATGGCAATGGGTACGGTTCGGTTCGGGTTTTACTCAACCCATATCTATATTGTAACATCCCACTCCTGCAAGATCCGAACCCGATATCGATAGTGATATCCGAGCCCATGCCTCACGAGGGTGGTATGTTAGAGCAGTTGAAACAGTTCAAAACTTAGTAAGACATTTTTCTTTTTGAAAACAATCGAGTGCGCGTAAATCAGTAAACCATTTAGG
>JANZLF010000220.1:13593601-13609618 GCA_026546835.1 Erythroxylum foetidum | reverse complement strand
TATTAAAAATAATAAAATATTTAAAATTTAAAAAATAAAAAATAAATACAACAATAATAACAATAACAATCTCAATGTACAAGACTTTCCCACTTAATAAAGGTCAGAGAATGACATCAATTATATGCAATCTTTCTTTTACATTTTACAAAGAAATTGTTTCTGTTATTCGAACATATGCAATCTTTCTTTTACATTTTATAAAGAAATTGTTTCTGTTATTCGAACATGTGATTTCTTTAGTAAAAAAGAAATAATTTTACCTATTTGTTAAAAGCATTTCGTTAATGTATAATTAAAGTTGCTAATGTAACGCGCTACTTTAGCATAACTATTTAACAAATGATATTCATGTAAATTCATATATCAAATACTTTATTTAAAATTAAAAAAGAAATATAACATCTCTTTTGTTTTATATAAACATCTCCCTTTTGGGTAGCATAAGACAAATTCTATCGTTTAACGATTATACCAATCATGATCTATGGAGCGGAATATTGGCTCATCAAATAAGTTCATAGTCATAAGCTAATGGTAACAGAGATGAGAATGTTCCATTAGGTATGTAACCTTACTGAAAAGGCTAAGGGAAAGAATGTCATAGCAAGAGACAAATTAAAGGTAGCTAACATTATAGGCAAATAGGAGAAACAAGGCTTAGATGTTTGAACATGTTAAGAAGAGATGTCTAGATGCTTCAGTGATAAGATGCGAGAAGATCATACTTAGAGATTGAAAGAGAAAAATATAGAGGCCTAAGCAGAATTAGGTGGAGGAGACAAAAAAAGATATGACAATGTTGGACCTTACTAAGGACACGATCTATAGTAGAAAACTTTGACATACTAAGATTCAAGTAAAGGATCTGATGGAGGTCCGTCCAACAAAGTCTTAGAAGATATTGCAAACATGGGCTTGGGTGCAAATGATGAAAATGGTTCCATCATAGAAGAGGAAAATGCTGATGATGATTTTTTGGGCTTAATCATGAAGTTACAGGTCCATTTGAAGCCATTTGGCCTTTGTAAGGCTGCAGCTCATATTGATCCCTTGCCTTATGATGAAGACAAGTTTGAGAAGTCCATTAAAGAAGTCCAAGACGTCTAAGAAGGCTGCTGCTCCATTGGTTAGTAGCATGGGGTTGCCATCACTTGATTGAAGCTAATAAGAGCCTCTAATGCTCATTATTTCCATTCTGACCTTTGTGTTATCTTTCCTTTATTGTTTTGGCTGTTTTAAAAACTTAAAGTTTCTGTTTAAAGAGCATTAAAGTCGGAGGTTATAAGGGAGTGCAATGATGAGGTCAGTTTTGTGACTTTCCATTTTGCGACCTTTCCTTATTTATGCTGATTGTATCTCCATCTTCTGGTGGACGTGAATCAATTAAAACAACACAATTTCAGCTTCTTTTCTGCTGTGATTTATCATTAGGGTTGTTAGCTTTCCAAAACTAACGTTTGGGTTTTGATAGTTTTCCAAAAACTATTTTTTCCTACACCACCGTCAGCTTCGACAGATTCGACCTACCCTCACTAAATCAGCCATATCTCCCAAACCACACATCTGATTCACACAAACTTGATATCCCTGGAAACTAGACAGAAAAACCCACAACTTTCATCAAGACTTCGTCCCAAATTTCCCAGCCAATCGTTCCAGATTTCTTCCACAATCAGACTGTTTCCACCAGAACCTTTCACCAAAATCTGACCCAAACGTATCCCATCAACCTAAGCCTTAATCAACCTATTTTGCCTTCATCTTTACACCCATATCGCCATCACTACATCTTCCATGAAGAACTTAAAAACAATTTCTACCTCTATAAGGGCAAATTTTCAAAAAAAATATAGTCTTCTTGAATGTCTATTTTAAATAGCATCACAAAATTCTAATGATCATATCTCTCAACTCCATTGTCCAAAAATTTCATACTTTATATCAATGAAAAGCTAGAAAGATAAGCTACAACTTTTAAGTAGATAACTTTGTCTAATTCAACCTAGATTAATACAAATTTTCCCCTGAAGTCCGAATACAATTTTTTCCGTTATAAAAATTGAAACTTTTAATGTACAAACTTGGAATGTTATGAACATGACCATTTAACTGCCAACATTATTTCATTAAACTCTTTAATCTCTATTCATTGTACTCATCATATTCAACTACATCTCATCATTCATAATGTCTATTTTTCTTGTCCACAACATCCCACTTATAGGCCACAACAATTCATGTTCAAAGTTCATCAACTCAATTGGATAACTTTTCCAAGTTTATTTAATTTCAACTCACATCATCCATACATAATCCATATTTCATTAACAACAAAATAGGAGTTTACAAAGCTTTAATGGCAATTCAAGTCACATTATGTCATCGGTATCAAAATCTAAACTACAGAAAATACCAAACCCAATAATTTTCGAAATGCATCTAAAGTCTTGCTTTTACAAAATCTAACTTAATATACAGAAACATTGCAAAAGTAGAATGATGCCTCAAATCTTGGTTACTCGATCTCATTCTCTTCACCTGAAGATGGGATGAAAAGAGGGCAAGCTTAAAAGCTCGTGGGTAATAGTTTATAACGGAAAGATAAGCAAAAACCTTTGAAAACATTTACTTATCATAGAAAATTCTGATTGAATCCATAAAGTACATGTTTCTTAAATTCTCATCATGTAGTCAAATTCACAAACTACAAAACATGAATGCATCAAACTTGTTCACATATCACAATCACATAAGCACATCAGAATGATTTGAATAAATCTATAAACATGATGAACTACATATTTCCACGTAATGATCCTGTGTAGTCGTAAACTTGATGCACTATCGCAATCCTGCATAGTAGTTTTGCGTAGTCGTAAACTTGAGGAAGTCCATGAAAGAGTTCCGTGCTATTAGCGGGCAGGCAAGAGAAGCCTTTAACTTGGTCAACGTGCACGTGACATTCTTGAATGAATTACACCAAACCCACAAAACATGTAATTCATGAATTGAAATCCGTTTGCCCAAATGGTACATTCTTGAAAACTTGTTTTTTATGAATATGAGGTATTTTGAAAACCATTTCCGAAAGCATAATTTCATAATTATGTATCTTTTCACAAAAATTCATTTTCAAAGTCTTTTCAACAATCAACACAATTTATATATCAAACATATAGCAAATTCTCAATTCATTCAAGAAGCAATAAATGCAACATCTATGATGTAATTTAAAATCATTAAACTTCCTTGATTCAAAGAAAACATTTAGTAGCATATCTATTCTATTATAAACATGTACCCATCTTGATTTCCTTGCTTAAAACTTTGCTAAAAAATGCCTCTACCTTTGCTCCTCTTGCCTCTCTTGATTTCCTTCATCAAAGTCAAAATTTTCATTCAATAGGGATTCAAATTAGAGAACCCATAAGACATATTCACCAAAATTGATCCTAGAATTCTTAAACCCATACATTTCTTAAGTTTCATGAACCAAAACCTTTTCAAAAATCTAAAAATTCAAAACAATCTTATCTTGAATTTTCAATCCTAACAATTACAAAACAATCATAATTTCATTTCCATCTCATTCCATTCACCACAATTTTCAATCCCCACAATTACAAAACATACATCTACAATTTCCACTTACCACAATTTCTAATAATTTCCAATTTCTAACTATCACAAACATACATCAACAATTTCCATTATTATCAATTTCTAACCATTTTTAATTTCACACAATCACAAAACATACATCAACCATTTCGATTTTTATCAATTTCCAATTACACACAATCACAAAACATACATCTACAACTTTCTTTGTTATCAATTTCTAATTTCCCACAATCACAAAACATACATTAACAACTTTCATTTTAATCATCATCAACAATTTCATTTTAATATAAAACCAATATTTAATTTGATAAAAATCATGTAAGCATACAAAAATTACATGTATGTTATTTATAGTATCATAATTTTCAAATTAAGAGTTTCAAAATTTTCAATTTGATTCTAAGAATCTTAATTCTTAACAATAACTCTTTTGTATTGCCAACCAAAGTACCGAATGATCCGAATCAATGTAAATTCAATTTCTACATTTGTTGATTTAAAAAATATTTTTCATTATATTCTAATTTTGTGCATTTAAATTTCAATTTTTTCTGATCAACTTTCAAGGTAAACATGTTATAATTTATGCCCTTAATTTATAATTTGTAACTTAATATAGTCAGACCAAATTGCAAACTAAAACAACACAAATGACTGAATGATATTTATTCCATATTCAAAATTTCCGATCATAAATTCATATTTCTAACTCCAAGTTGGACCAAATAATTTCATACAAAATCCAATCTTCCCCTCAACCTCAACACCGTGCATCATGCCATCATCCATGATCCAATTCCAATCAAAATTTGAAAACCCAAATCAGATCACGTAAGAAGCAAACAACACAAAAACTAACATCAGTCTCCAACATCGATCCATCCAACAACATCCATCAGAAATTCACATTCCAACACAACAATAAATTTAATTAAGCATGAAATTTTTCGAAATCAGAAACAAAATTCATAAAACCAACATCGGGTCTTCGGGTTTTGTCACGGGTCAGATGTCGATCCGTCTCCGGTGGCTTCAGTTGCGTCTCCGGTGGCTTCCCTGCGGTGTCACCGTGTTGTGGTGCGGCAGCGAGGAGCGGAGAAGGTGATGGTGGCATTGGGTGACTCGAATCTGCGTGGAGGAATGACGCGAAGAAGGGAGAAGAAGGCTAGCGTCCACGGAGGCCAGCGACGATGACGATGAGAAGAAGACCAGAGGCAGCAGCGATGGCAAGGACTAGGCGCGGTGGAGAGATGAGAGAAGAGGAAGAAAATTTCGGTGTAGAGGAGTAGAAGATGAAATTCGAAAAAGGAGAGGAGAGTCGGTGGGTGAGGAAGGTCGAAAGAGTTAGGATATTTTAGGTTAAAATTTTCCAAATTTGCTAATAGGTCCCTAGGGTTTTTGAATTTTACGGTATCGGACCGGTACAGTCCGGTACTTCCGATACTGGCCGGTACCAAGCAAAAATCACCGGTATCGACCGGTATTTTTGGCAGGTACCGATAGTGACCGTTCCGTTCAGGTTTCTGGCCGGAATGAAACGATATTCATACCGTTGATTGCAGTGGTCACCGGAGCTAGAAAAGGTCTACTGTATAGTCAGCTTGTGGTTGCATGGGTGGTGATGTCGGTATAGCAGTGATCGCCCGAGGCTAGAAAAGGTCTAACACACAGTCAACCCGCCAATGCCTGGGTTGCAAAGCATGATGAAATGTTGCAGTCTAATTGACCCACATAGGTAATAAAAAAGATTAATGTGAAGTTTATAAGCTTATGGGTTCTCCTACTTTTTAAGCTAATTTTTTAGGTTGTTTTCTTCATAATATCTGCAACAATGTTGCTGACCGACCGAGTGATTCTGCTCATGTTAAGTGTTAATAAAGGTTTATAGGATACATGAGATACCATTGTTAAATGCAAGGGATGAAACATTACATGAGATACCATTGTCCATTGACAAATGTTAAGACAAAATTTTGAGATTTATCATTTTCTGGTGTAATAAAATTACAAAATGGTGTGTGACCCAAAACACGAACAATTTCTGCCACAATGAACGATTCTCTGCTGAACAAGAACACTAACAATCACGAACTCCTCAATGATCACATTGGCCATACGGTGAAAAAAGTTCAAATTCGTGAAAGGGATGAAGATCCATCGCCCACACAACCCTCTCCCCATCTAGTTCCCCCTAACTATCGTGCAGCAGTCACTAGCCAATTGAATCCGAATCAACCATAAACCGAATGGCCTACTGAAGACCCAGTAGAAATTGAAGAAGGAGACATAAGCATAGCACCTGGGGATTTTGGACCCAACATCGAACTCTCAAACTCCTTCAAAGGCTGACTCAACAAACAGTGGGAACAAGCCATTGTTGTCAAACTCATGGGACACCAAATTGGGTATACGATGTTGAAGAACCGCCTCTCCTCTCTGTGGAAGCTATCTGGGCCGATAAAAATTGTGGACATAGACAATGAATTTTTCATGATAGATTTTTTGGAAGCAGAGGATTATGTATATGCCCTCACTCAAGGGCTGTGGGTCCTCCTCGGCCACGGGCTTTTTGTCTAGCCATGGAACCCCTCCTTCCACCCTTCCTTTGGCCAAGTCTCGCATGTAGTTACTTGGGTGCACTTTCCTGAGCTGTCTGTGGTGCGTTACCACCTCTCCATTCTCACCACGTCGGGTAACCTTGTCGGACGCACCGTCAAGATCGACATCACCACATAACAATCCCAACAGGGCCGATTTGCTCGAGTGGTGATCCACATAGATATCAGCCAACCCCTTCATTCCATCGTCGAACTAGACAGCGAGAGGATTAAAATAGCCTACGAAGGTCTCCGACAAATTTGTTTCTCCTGTGGGCGTGTCGGGCACAATACCACTGGTTGCCCCTTCCGACCTCAACCTCCTGCTCCAACCACTATACCTATCGCAGTAGAAACCTCACCGGTCTTCCCTCCGAAAAATACATCTAAACAGGCTCATACGGATACTCCACAGGCATTATACAGCCCTTGGCTCCAAGTCCAACGTAGGAGCCTCTCTAACTATCACAAGACATGACAGCAGCAAACCCACTCCTGTCGATACGTCTCGTGGATCTAGGTTCTAGATCCTAGTCGAAACTACCCCCACCGTCAGGTTGTAGCTAGTGCCTTTCTCCTTCCACGCGAGCCACCACGACCCTCCTGCTCCTTGAAGCTTTAGGAAGACGTCGAGCCCTTCTTTTAATTCCCCTACAGCAAGTCGGGTCTCCCACACAGCAGGTCGGGTAACCTGCATATCAAGGGCCTCGACCAGCGGGCCTGTGCAGCCCCTCTTCCAGACCCGATCACAAATGGCCCAACACCAAGCCCCCCAAGCCACTCCAACCCTCCTAGCCCAACAGATCCCCAGCCCTGACCCACAGCCCAAGCCTCCTACCCAACCTAAACATCACAACCAGCATACTGATATCCTAATTCCTACACACTTTGATCTTATTATTCAAGATCCTACTCTTTTCACAGCCATGCAAGACAAGGAAGTCGATAATAATATGGAGGAAGTGATTCCTCCCAACACCACAACTTCCACATCGACTTTCAACCACACTCCACCACCTTCCTGCAAACCACCGGAACCGGCTCCGGGCATTAATTTGGTAAACGATGCCATGGACATCGCTGGCTCTCCGGTTGAGGCCCACCACCATCCGATACCAGCGAATGCTGAGCAGGTCGTGATGGTTGAATCCACTCAAGACTAGGTCTTGAACCTTTCAGCTATTCTTTTTATTATGTCTATTTTCATTTGGAATTGCCAAGAGGTCAGAGGCAAGAAATTCCGACCCATTTTTAAGAATTTCATCCAGATCCACAATCCAATGCTCGTAGTGCTATTTGAGACAAGAATCAGCAGCGTTAGGGCGCACAAGGTGATTCGATCTCTTTAATTCCCTCATTCCTATCGGGTGGAAGCTCACAGATTTTTCGACAACATTTAACTCTTATAGAAATCCGACATAACCATTCATATTCTTCTTTCCCATCGTCAATTCATTCATATCAAAATCAATTGGTTGCATAACTCGTTTAACTTACAGCCATTTATATGAGCCCTACTTATTCCCTTCAGCCCTTTCTTTGGAAGCACTTTCGTAATATTGCCCGAGTAACAACTCTTCCTTGGCTCATTAGGGGAGACTTCATTGTCAAACTTGAATGGACCGACAAACGAGGTGGCGCACACACCCATCAGACCATAAATCCTCAATTTTGAGATTGTGTCCAATGTTGTCATCTACAGGACCCTGGCTTTACTGGACCTCGATTTACTTGGCGCTGCGGCCAACATATCGCTAGATTAGATCGTGTTTTTTTCTCTACTGCTTGGACCACCTCGTTCCCTTCCACTAAAGTAGCTCACCTGCCCTTCTTTAAATTGGATCATCGGCCTTTTCTAGTGACATTCCTTCAATCGCACCAACCGCCACCCTCGGCTCAACCTTTCCGTTTTCAATCCTCTTAGTTGACTCACGAAGGCTTCCCTCAAATCGTTGAAGATCACTAGCAACCCCCATCTACATACTTTGTGTGGGGTGATCCAGCACCTAAGAGAAAATTTACAGCATTGGAATTACTCAACCTCTAGTCACATATTTCTTCGCAAAAAAAGTCTCCTAGCTCAACTCACGGTTATCCAGAATTCTTTGGATACTCAACATTCTGATTCCCTGCGCGAGTTGGAAACTCACCTCCAGAATGAGCTGGAACAAGTCATCTTACAGGAGGAGCTTTACTGGCACCAATAATCTAGATGACAATGGCTTAGTCAAGGCGATACGAACTCCAAATATTATCATGCTATCACTACGGCAAAACGACGAAAGCTTCACATTGCCTCTTTAACTAGTGACTTCGAGATTTCGTGTTCCGATCTAGCGGCCATATGAACCCTAACCAAGAGCTTCTTAGAAACACTTTACACAACCGAGCCTTCATCTCCCCTTCACATGCCCCTCCACGGCGGTTTTCCCCCCCTCCATCCTAGAGCTACTCTTGAAGTGGAAAGTCCTACTCTTCCCGAAGAGGTGAAGACAACCTTCTTCACCATGGCCCCCAACAAGGCCTTAGGATTTGACGGATTTACAACATTATTCTTCCAATCCCAGTGGGACACCTTAGGGCCCTCCCTGGTCCGATTCATCCAACAAACTTTTAGGCACGCGGTTTGGGAGGCTGATTTGAACCGTACCATTTTGGTCCTAATCCCCAAGCAACCCTCCCCTACATCGATCACACAATTCCGACATATCGCCTTGTGCTTCGTGATTTTCAAAGGCCTCACAAAGCTCATCATCAATAGGCTGAAACCTTTTCTTGATAGTCTGATTAGCCCGAATCAATGCAGTTTTGTCCCGAGCCAATCCATTACAAACAACATCATAATTGCCCAAGAAATTATTCATACGATGCGACAGAAATCGGGGAAGAAGGGGTTCCTAGCCATCAAGGCTGACCTTGAAAAAGCTTACGATCGACTCTCTTGGGACTTCATCAAAGATGCTCTTCTCGATATCGGGCTACCCGGCTCATTAATCTCTCTTATCATGAAATGTGTCTCATCAATTTCCATGCAAGTCAATTGGGAAGGAGTACTCAACGAGACATTCCATCCTTCCTGAGGCATTCGGCAAGGAGACCCCCTATTACCCTATCTTTTCGTCCTCTGTATAGAATGTCTGGGCCACCTCATCTCTCCAGCGATGGCCCAAGGCCACTGGAAGCGTATTTGGCCAAACAAAAGCGGTCCCCCTATATCTCACTTGTTTTTCGTTGATGACCTCATTTTATTCGCGAAAGCCAATACTGATCAAGCTCAAGTCATTAGGGCCATATTCTCCTCCCTTTGCAGTACTTCACGGCAAAAGGTTAGTCAAGACAAGTTTTGCTACTATTACTCCAAAAATATTTCCCATTCCACGGCACGCCAATTGAGCCACACGATTTGGGTTTTAAGTTGACCACGGACTTAGGATGATACCTTGGCGTTCCTTTGCTACACGTCCGAGTTCACAAACACACTTACCAACATCTCCTGGATAAAGTCCAACAGCGTCTCTCAGGCTGGTCGAAAAATCTGTTATCCTTCGCAGGACGTACCACTCTGATCAAATCTGTTCTTTTCGCTCTCCCCACCTATACTATCCAGACAGTTCGTTTCCCTCGTTGCCTCTGTGACGACCTGGAATAAATTATACGCAACTTCTTGTGGGGTTCTTATCTGGGTGCCAAAAAGCCTCACCTCGTACAATGGGATAAGGTCTGCCAACCTAAAGAGCCAGGTGGGGGGGACCTGGACATCCACAAAATTCACGAATCGAATGATTTGATGTTAATCAAGCTCAGGTGGTCCCTGATTTCTTAGCCTAATGCACTATGGGTTAAAATTTTGACATCTAAATACAAGTTGAATGTTCATACCCCGCCCACGTCCCTCGAGGCGACCAATGAGTCCATGACTTGAAGGAGCATCAAAGCTATATGACCCCACGTCATTCGAGGCATGAAATGGGTGATCTATGATGGATCTCAGGCCAGATTCTGGTTGGATCCTTGGGTGGAGGACTTAGGCCCCCTACTCTCACATGCTCTTGGCCCAATCGCCCCCTCAGCGCTATCCTGTCGTGTACAACATTATATGGACAGCTCAGGTAACTAGTTATGGAATGAGTTTCAGTTCTTACTTCCTCACTATATTTGCATGCTTATTATAGGTATTCTTCCGCCTTAGCCTCAATTCGGGCCTGACAAGCTGATCTAGGGCAGGTTGGGGACTGGCAAGTTCTCTACCGCCTCGGCCTACTCAATGCTTATGGAGCATGACCCCCAAGACACTAGTGGCCATTGGCAACTTATTTGGCGCTGGGCTGACCCACAACGTATTCGGTCCTTCCTCTGGCTTCTAGCTCAAGATAGATTATTTACCAATCAACAACGGATGCATAGGAGGCTCACTCTGACTGCTGAATGTCTTCACTGTCAGACAGAAGAGTCCTCTCTTCATGTAATGCGAGTTTCCCCTGAGCGCGATGCCTGCGGCTAGCCTTCACGCGGCACGCCATCTTTCTAGATTTTTTCACCATCAGGGAGCAGGACTGGCTACTCAGGAATCTACAGCGAAACAGACAAATTTGTGGCTTCGACTGGTCCCTCATTTTCGGAACTATTTGTTGGTTCTTGTGGTCCTGGAGGAATCGGACTATTTTTGACCCACAGTTCTGTTAGTCGATATCTCTGGTTCACTGTATTCTAGAATATGTCCATCAGATACATACAGCTTCGTTCTGGCAAGGTATAACAGTTCCAGGATATCGACCTCGCCACGAGCAGTACATTGGTTGGTATAAACCGGCCCAGGGATTGGTGAAACTCAACACGGACAGGACGAGCAAAACCGACCCCTACTTGGCTTCCGCAGGTGAACTTCTCCGCTACAGCACCGGTGCCTGGCTTGGAAGCTTTGTTCAAAATCTGGGCTGGTGTTCTTCATTAACCGCAGAACTGTGGAGTGTTTTCTCTGGCTTATATCTGGCTTGGGATTTGAGTTATCGTCGGGTGCTCTTAGACTTAACTCCCAAATAGCGCTGAGCTCTCTTTCAAACTCCGTTTCCCGCACTCAATCAACCAATCCTCTCCTCTTTGGCATAAACGAACTTCTCAATCACAATTGGACAGTTCTTTCCGGTCACACATATAGGGAAGGTAATAGGAACACTGATTGGTTAGCTAATTTTGTTGTTCATTTTGATCTAAGGATCACCACTTTTATAAATGCTCCTTCAGAGTGTCTTTCGATCCTCCTAGAGGATATAGCTGGGATTAACCTCCCAAAACTTGTGACGTAGTTGTTATTTTCCTTTCTATGCAAAAAAAAAAAAAACAAACAAACAAACAAACAAAATGGTTGGTACCATAAGGAAATAATCGAGGAAGCTAGGATTTAACGGGTTTCAATTTCAAAACAACATTACTCCTTTTAAGCCTCCTCCGTATGTACCAACGAGAAAATTAGCGGAGCGGGCTTCAATAGAAAACAAATAGTTGACCAAAATTACAGCCAAGTGAGAGGCTTCATATCAATCTGGACAAAACTTAGACGTCTTCAGCATCTAATCAGTGGACATGCTAAATCAAACATATTAGCTTAGCATAGCTCAGTCCCTAATTGAAGACGCCATTACCATTTTCTGAGCGTCCGTACAGCTCGAGCAAATTATAAATAACGCTAAACTAACTTAGTAACTTACTGTTTCGAACACCTTTTAAAATATAGGATGGCAAAAAGTAACGAAAACAAATGATGGTAAATTTCAATCATGTTACAGTAATCATATCAACAGTAAATACGTGGATGCGCAAACAATACAACACAACTTTTAGGCTTCAAAAATTGACATGCGAAGGTGCATCCCCTCCAACTCAAGAAAGAATCCAGCAATAGCTTTCTAGGCCGCCCTGTGAGCCTCTTTAACAAAAGACACTTCCCCACTTCCAGCATTTGGTGACAACAAATGCTTCTCTGGATCTGCATCATCAATTTCAGTTGACAAACGAGGACTGGTGGTTGCCAGTGAATCACTTCCATCTTCTTCTGAATGTTATACACCAAAATGGAACACAATGCTTCAAAGATAAGTTTTGAAATGTTAACAGTGCAGTTCTTAAGTAAATTATGATGAGTTTCAAGAAATGTAACAGACCAATGGACTCGTGGTATTCGGGCAACTGTTTAACACTTGTGACTTGAAGGCTTTCAGGAAGCAGACAACTGCAGAGAGCACCTGAAATTTTTTATCCAACAAATAACAGTCAAATTTCTTACATCAATGTAACAAGCTTCACATAGTATGATAAAAGTCAGTATTCATGGAAAGGCAAACTTTCCTCTTTTATTTAATTTTGTTCTGCTTGTGGGAGGTGATTTGTGGCTGGCATGGCAACAGTCCCAGCGAAATAAGACTATGGAATACAATTGTGGCCATCATTTATAAATACGATAATAACAAGCAAAAGGCTCAGTCCTTGGACCCAAACAGTCAGATGAACGAAATGCCCACATATGAAAGGTTAACTAACAATTGTTGACCAAAATTCTGTCAAATTATGAGTAAAATGACACTCAAAAGATTGGATGTCTTCATACCTAACCGAGCAAGCCGATTTACCCACCCTGGTATTCGCCTGTTTGCCAATCTCGATGAAATATCGTCTGTAAAATGGTTGCAATTCTTAGAGATTAGGTGATATGTGTCTCCATGATACTCAGACGCCACATTCTCTATGAATGCTCGAAATTCAGATGGAGGCACATTTATTTGGCCCAATGGGATGGAGCATCTATAGATAAAACCCGGGCAGCTCTTTGGTTCAACTTCAAAAACTCCACTAACTGGGAAATCATGTGCTCCAAATCCATACTCCTTACCGTGGACTGTTCACAATCATTACGACACTGAAGGTTAATTTGACACACTAAAAAAGTCTTGCGGGATAGAAAATCTCATTTATCAATCTACATGGATGGACTGCAACTTGCACAACATAATCATCTCAAAAGAAAACAAAAATTGATTGGTGAAACTACCAACATAAATCAACTCAGTTATGTACTCTAATCCATAGTCCACCTGGATACATTTAATGCTATTATCTCAAAGAAGTTCATATCCAATCAATTATGATCTGGAGCCTATGAAAATGTTAATCCAAAAGTAGGACAAGAAGTGTTGTAGACAACTAATGTTAACCTCAAAAAATTTTGAAATGAACATATTCCTCCATGCCATATCCTGCTTGCAGAACAAATCATTTACCATTGCTTATAACCAGAATTAGAAATCAAGCACAAAAGTACAGCTCCGATTCCAACCGACTCTAATGTCCAATCAGCGTCATGCAAGAAACCAATGAATGGTGCATAGAACATTATATTACATAGTGTATGAATCAAGCACACTAAAATACAAAGATATGAGGCAGTTGCCAGCAGACGTAAGAAGAAATGACAACAGTAAATTCTCTAATCTATATATCCATTACGACTTTTGGGGCCCAACAATGTTAGTACAGGAATCAAACATTTTCCTGTTGTTTTATTTGATTAAAATTAAAGATGCAAAGGAATAGCATAAACAAAGAAGGAAATAGCAACTAAACAAAGAAAAACTTCAAGCACCAGTTCAAATTTGCATAAGGAGTGATGCATATCTATTTTCACAATGAACTTCCAGAAAAAAGCATTGACCTTGATATATTCATTAAATTACGCATACATATCCACATGACATGGGTGTCTGTCATCGGGTCTTATCACTACGGGCATACAGTATTTCCTTTCCCTACTAGCATACAACATATCTTTCTAATAAGCACTGCCGACCCGAGAATAATATATCCCCCATCTTTCGAAGACAGCATTCCATATCTCTATTTGCTAAGTTGATAATTTTAGTCTGAGGCAGGTGTTCAAGAGTTTGATTAAGGAATCCATAGTCTTTACATCGGGCAGCTAGAAAGAACCCAACAAAAATCAAGAGAATGCAATCATAAAAGCTCGAACCATGCCACAGTTTCCCTCAAATTCAATATATATATATATAAGGGCAACAAGAAACCAGAAACTAGACGGATGAAAGAAAAACCGCAACGAAACCAACGAACCCGTGTAGAAACTAGAAAGAGAAGTAAACAATATACAGAAAGCCGCACAAACCTTCAATGCCAGAATGGAAAATCCCAAAACCAAACCAATAGGTGTAATTGTTAATAGGGGTGAGATCATAAACATTCAATAACACCTGGGTCGCGCTTCTAGTGTTTCCATTGTCACGCAGAGAGGTAGAATTGGATGCATTGTCTGCACCCATTAGGCCAAAAGAAAGAAAGAAGAAACTAAGCTACGGATATTATCACAAAACCCTCTCCAGGACCCAGAAGATGGAGACGGAAACGGAAAATATTTTTGACCTTTTTCACTCCATGGGCGAGGCGGAGAAAGGGAAAAGAAAAGGGTAATGGAATGAGAGTTGAGTCTGGCAGAGATCCCTTGTGAGGGCAGAAAGGGGACACTATGTACATGTACAATAATAAAACTCGGGAGTTCCTAATCTCTCTTTTATCGTTTCCTGCTAGTCCTAGTCCTAGTCTGACAAATTAATTTTAATATACCAACAAGATTCTCTTATGACAAAATAGAAAAGGACCGAAAATAAAACGGCTAATGGGAAAGATATTTTATTTTATGTTTCCTTTTCTAATCATCACAATAAAGAAGAAATTAAATCTGTTTATTTTACTTTTAACGTTAAGACATTCGATAGTTCGCTGATACCGTGTTTGCTAGCTTCTAACATGATAACAACTTACTCATCTAACAACGTCTTTCTATAGATATATCACGTTAATTTTTTTATATAATATCACAAAGATACTTGTTTTCAATTTTGATATATTACTAAAAACAAATTATGAACTAAAATTTAAGGAAATTATGCAACAGTTAATAACGCAAAGAAAAATGAACAATCAAACTTGCTGATCAAAAGTCAAAAGTTAAAGGATCAAGTTCTTGTATAATTTTTAATTAAAAAAAAGCGAGGACGCACAAGCTTGGGTAAATTTATAACAAAAAGTAAGTGCTGTCACTTCTCATTTTGTTCTTTCGATCAGCTAATTGCTTCCTGGTGTTATTTACTTCTCTTTCGAAATCTTCACATTTTCTTCATCCTCTATTCAGAGCTGCCTCTTTTTCTAGTGTTTATTACGAATAAAAATGATTCTCCTCTATGTGGCCTTAAATGATATCGTTTTATAATAAAAACTAGTTCTGGGATATATATACGGACACTTACACGATAAGGTGGGTGACTGTATATCTAAAAAAACACCTCACTTTATGACTTTACATAAGCACAATGACTTACAAAGGCAATATACATAGTTGTGTATGTTAACATACATGAGTGTGTATCTTCACATAGGCTAGAAACAATGTTTTCGAAGTTCCACACATTTATAATGGCTTACACACTCAGTGTACACGGTCGTGTATCTCCAAAGTTGCTTCAAAATTTTGTTTTATGCCACGATTTTGCCTGAATTCTTTTACTTTTGATCTATTAAGGCAATTATCACCTACAATCGAACTTGAAGCGAAGTAAGTACCAAAAAATACTATAAAACTATTAAATAACAAGTAAAATTGTTATGAATAACAAATCGAGTTAACTGAAACAGTAGCGTTAAAGGAGAAAAATAGAGGATTTTGATTGATATTCCTTGTAAAAACAAAAGCAAAACCCAGGAAATAAACCGTTTACGGGATAGAATATGG
>JANZLF010000220.1:13533357-13556762 GCA_026546835.1 Erythroxylum foetidum | reverse complement strand
CCATATCTGTACAGATTTCTATCCTATTTTGTAACCCTATGCATGTATATATATACTGCAGTCTATAATAAAAGAAAGATAGAGCAAATGAGCTCTGATTCACATTCCCATACCATTTTTACTCAAGGGAGTGATAAAAAACTAAGCAAATTTAGAGGATGTCCTAAAGATTCTCGAGTTCCTTTCTATTCATAGCAGACTTGAGAAAGTTAATTTTGTCAAAATTCTCTCTTGTGAGGAGTTCGAAGTGATTGACGAATCTAGAGAGTGATATGTTGCCAATCCTATTGGTAGTCATCTAAGCATAATTTCTGGAGAATTGTTTGCCATACACCTTTTTGTGTAGGACCATGGGAAGGAAAATATGCTTGTGGTTTTCCAAGCTGGTTGTCATTGAATGCCTTAGAAGAATCTGGTGTCTAAATCATAGAATCAGGTATCTTGTTGTTACAGGGGAAAGGAAGCATCACATTCTTTATGTGTGATAGTGTTGTGTTTAGAAGTTCAATTTCACCCTTGGTCAGACAATATTGAACTGACTAGAGGTTATGGGTTGATAATTTTTAGTCTTGCTCTAGTGTGATGATGATTGCTACCATCTCCTATTTTATGGAAGATTGCATTGTGCATAATTGGTCTTAACTTCAAAAGTTTCTTCCAAGCCTATGAGCTATGTGAATTGTTTTAAACATTCAAGGAATAGGATAGAATAATTTTTCAAGTGTGAAATTCTTCTTTAAGAGTGATTTTTACATAGATAAAAATTATTCCTAAACTCTAGAAATGGGTTGGAGAAACATGTTTATGTGATTGCAATAGTTTTGTTTGCTTCAAATCTTATGTATGTTCCCTAATTCTTGATGGAAATTTTAATTTTGGTTAATTTGCCTATCTTTCATTTAATTCCTTATTTTTCTTTTAAGATTTTTTGCCCTGAAGAAAAAGTTTCAACAACCCCTATGTTTAGTTTATATGTGTTTATCAAATAGTTTGCATTTTCCTATTTGTCTAAGATTTTAAATGTTCAAAGTTATATCTTTTCCTTTTATTTATATGTTGCTCCATATTTGTTTCTCAATTAGGTAATAACAAATTTTCCTTTTTTTCCTAATCTTTTCCATATATGAGAATTATATTGAATGTTTTGCTCATGTTTTTTTGGGATTTTATTTGACCGATGTTGGAAATTAGGGGATCAGCTTAACATAACTTTTTAAAACCATAAAGTGGAGCATTTGGGAGTATTATGATGTGTCATAATGTCATTTAATGTGACATTTTTCCCTTGTCTAGGGTTAACTTTTGGGGATACTCGACTGTCAACTTTTTCTCACCAATGGCAAGGTATTCATCAGTTGGGGTCCATAATTATGGCCTTGGTGCAATTAATGAATTCAAGCTTCTAGTTAGGGAAGCTCATAAACGAGGAATTGAGGTGACTATTGTTGCAATAAGAGGATTTGGAGAAGCACATATAATCCTCTATGATTCCATTCATGCACAATGCTGAAATTTCTACTATGCAGGTGATTATGGATGTCGTCTTCAATCACACAGCTGAAGGAAATGAGAAAGGACCCATCCTTTCCTTTAGAGGAGTAGATAACAACATCTATTACATGGTTGCTCCCAAGGTATAGCTTATAAAAATTAATCACTTTTTTGTCATTAGATTAAAAGATTGCCTGAGATTGGAATATGATTGGACTTGAAAATGATTCTAATCTCAAGTTGGTCCTCTATTACTTTCCATGAGAACTATGGTCAATGATTGAATTTGATTGCATTCTTATGTAATTTGGTTTTTGAATGGGATATATGCCAGCTTCCTTTTTCCCTTTTCGCTTAATGAAAGACAAGTTTGTTTTCTGAAATTGAGATTGCAGTGTATTTATTTATTTTTTTGTTTAAATGTAAAATATAGTATTTTAGTGTGGGATATGTGCAAAAGCACCTATTTCTTTTCCTTTTTTGAAATTTGAAGAAATTTTCATTAACTATAATTAAACTTTTACAACATTACAACGAGTTTACGAAAAGGGTACTAATAAGTTCATGGCCTTGCATCATAATGGATAAAGATTTAGTACAACTGGTATCATGTTTAGATTTAAACAATTAGGCAAAGTTAGATTTTCTTATTGCATTATGGTCTGCTTTTCATCGAACCTTTTTATATCTCTAAGTTTAGTATAAAAAGTGACTAATATTTATTCAATATGCCAACATGTTCAAACGTTGTTACCATTTTTCTAAATTTATACGTGTGGTTTTAAATTCTTATTTCCTAGTCAAGAATTCAACCCATTCTATCAAAAGTATTGAGGTTCCAACACACTCTGCATTCTCGTGGTCTTATGGTTCTATACATTTGTCTAAAATGTGGTTGTTGCAAATTAACTATTACTTTATGCCATTATAGGGAGAGTTCTATAACTATTCAGGTTGTGGTAACACCTTCAATTGCAACCATCCAATTGTTCGTCAATTCACATTGGATTGCTTAAGGTAGAAACTTCAGAACTGTTTGATATGGAGATGGATTCATGTTATATTTTTTAATTTTCAAAATTGGTAGTGGAATGATTTATATATAAGGATGAATGGTATGTTCAACTCAAAGCCTTAGCACATTAGGTTAAAGGACTTACTCTAATCAATGCGAGAATCCAACACAAGCAGTACGCCTCCTTACACCTAGAAATGGATATTTGATACATGAACTTTGTGGATTGAACATCTGCGAGTGTATAACATCAAAGTAGGAGTGGTTCTAATACCAACAATGACTCTGATATAAGACTAAGATTTTGTAATTTTTATATATAGGAGAGGAGTGCTATATAGGGAGACTCCATCTTCAACTTAAAATTTAGGCATTGGGTTATGACTCCATTCTTTTTATATAAATTTGTCATAATTCTTGATCCTAATTGATGAGAGAATTTGACACAATTAATAGTTCTAATTAGAAATATAAAACTTGTGGCAATAGATATGGAGGAATCTCAAATAACAGTTTATGCTTAACTACTCATCTCCTGTTGCTTTTATTTCTATTCATATTTTCTAATTAACTTCATTATATCTCATTTTGCCTAAGAAATTTACAATTCCATCATCTTCATTCTTTCGAGGTCATATGTGCACTTGGGTTTTGTTGGAAAGGATTACTCTACATATACAATACCTTGATGGATTATGTTTTCCTATAAAGAGCACGAAAGGATTACTCTACATATTACAATACCTTGAAGTAGCTAGGGCCTTGATGTTTACTAGCAATGTTCCAAAATTTTTTTTGGGGGGATGCTATTCTTATTGTAACCTACCTCTTTTTTTTCAAAAGACCGCTTCAGAAATTTCAAGAAACTCATACTACCACTCATCTTGAAACTAACCTTCCTTTTAAAAGTTTTCGAGTGCACAACATTTATTCACAATTTTTCACAAAACAAACTTGATCCAAGAGCCAAAAAATGTTTGTTTCTGGGTTATTATGCCACATAAAAAGGATATAAATGCTATGATCCTATATCAAAAAGGTTGTTTGTTAGTTGTGATGTCTCTTTTTTTTAGACAGATTCATTCTATCCTAAGTCTTCGATTTAGGGGGAGTATTGGAGTGAGTTTGGTGGTGATGAATCTCAACCTGAAACTACATCTGTTCCTGAACCTATCGCAATGGCTATGTCATCTCCTATAGAGACAAACCCAATACCTATGTCATCTCCTATAGAGACATATCCTAATACAAAAGTTGCTATATCTGATCATCCACTGAAGGTGTACTCTCGGAAGAAAAACGCAAGTGGTACACTTCCTAACCTTGAAGCTATACCAATCTCTAAACCACTGCAGGTCCTAGCTGAAGAAGTTCAAAGTAGTATGGATCAAGAAGACAACACAGATTTAGAATTGCCAATTGCCTTACGAAAGAAATCTAGATCATGTACTATGCACCTGATTGAGAGTTTTGTTTCTTATGATGCTTTATCTTCTCAATACAAAGCATTTATTGCTAATTTGGACAAAATTGACATCCCAAGAAATATTCAAGTTCTTTAAAGTTCCAGAATGGAGAGAAGCAGTTTTTGAAGAGATAAGAACACTTGAAAAGAAAGAAATGTTTGAAGAAGTTGATCTTCCAAAATGAAAGAAACCTGTGGGGTGTAGGTAGATATTCACAGTAAAAAATATGGCTGATGGTTCCATCGAGAGGTATAAAGCAAGATTGGTAATAAAGGGCTATACTCATATCTATGGGATGGACTACAAGTAGGCATTTGCACCTATGGCCAAGCTAAATACTATCAGACTATTGCTACCTGTAGCTGCTAATTTCGATTGGTCACTTCAGCAACTTGATATTAAAAAATGCCTTCTTGAACGGCAAACTAAAGGAAGAAATGTACATGAAACTTCCTCCAGGGTTTGATGAGGAAGGAGGAAACAGGGTATGCAGATTAAGAAAATCCCTATATGAGCTGAAACAATCACCACGAGCTTGGTTTGAAAGATTTGCTAAAGTCCTAAAAACAGAAGGATACACACAAGCTCAGTCAATCATACAATGTTTTTGAGAATTAGAGAAGGTAAGACAATTTTAATTGTGTATGTAGATGGTATTGTCATAACTGGCGATGATGCAGAGGAAATTACAAGACTCAAGATAGCCTTGAGGAAAGAATTTGAAGTTAAAGATTTAGGAGAAATGAAGTATTTTCTGGGCATGGAAGTAGCAAGATCAAAGAAAGGGATTTACATCTCACAAAGGAAGAATATTTTGATCTCTTGAGAGAGACTGGAATGTTAGGATGTAAATCAAGTACCACTCTTATTGACAGTACAAAGTTTGAGGATGAAGAGGATAAACTTGTTAACTGTGAAGAATACCAAACACTAGTGGGAAGATTGATTTATTTGTCTCATACTAGACCAGATATTGCTTTTGCCGTGAGTGTTGTAAGTCCATACATGTATGCACCAAGGAGGAAGGATTCTGAGGCAGTTTATTAGATCCTAGGGTATTTAAAGGGTACTTTTGGAAAAGGATTATTATTCAAAAAGGGAGATCAATGAACAATCGAAATATATACTGATTCAGATTGGGGCAATTTTAGAAGAGGATAGATAATCAGCTACTGGGTATTGCATTTTTGTGTGGGGAAATTTGGTCACGTGGCAAAGTAAGAAGCAAAAGGTGGTAGGCAAGAGTAGTGCTAAAGCTAAACTAAGAGTTGTTGCAAATGGGATTTGTGAAAGTCTCTAGTTAAAGAGAGTGTTGACAGAATTGGGAATCTATTTTGAGACACCTATAAAACATTATTGTGATAACAAGGCAGCCTTAAGCATGGAACACAATCCGGTCCACCATGAGAGACCAAAGCATGTTGTAGTTGATCGACATTTTATCAAAGAGAAGATAGAAGATGGAACATATGCCTAACTTATGTCCCAACAAAGAAACAGACAGCTGATATGTTTACCAAAGGACTTCAAAGACAAGTGGCTGAAGAGTGTATCAGCAAGTTGGACATGATTGATATCTATGATCCAACTTGAGGGGGAGTGTGGTCAAGATATGTATTATCTCATAATATTACAATCTGATTGTAATCAGATTCTATAGATTAGATATCAATATCTTAGAGATATTCTAGGATTATCTTCCTGTATCTGTATAGATTATCTAACTTATTCTGTACTCCTATCCATGTATATATTTACTGCATTCACTATGTAATGGAATATAGAGAAAATCAGCTCTTATTCACAAATATCATGCAACTTTTTTTCATTCTAATTATGTCTACTATCTTATCTTGTTAATTTGTTAATTGAAAGCCTTCTTCTATCACTATTCATGTTGAAAATTTTCTCATAGATTTATTTTGATACAGATATTGGGTGGCAGAGATGCATGTAGATGGTTTTCGATTTGATCTTGCATCAATTATGACTAGGTGTAGTAGGTTGTTACCTAGACCATTTACATACTCTTTCTTGGTCTCATGTTTTTACCCCAAAAAATTGTTCAAGTCTTATTTGATAGTTATTATGTTTTCTTCTTTTTCTTTCGTTTCTTAGCTTGTGGGATGCAGTTAATGTATTTGGCCATCCTCTAAAAGGTGACTTGCTCACAACTGGAACACCCCTCAGTAGCCCCCCCTTGGTTGACCTAATAAGTAATGACCCAATCCTTTGTGGAGTAAAGGTATCCAAATACCATGTTACAATTTGTGTGTTGTAAATAGCTTTGAGTATCATGAATAACTTCTTAAGAGTCTCTGCTAGACACTGAACTGAACAAGTTTTGGCATGCTCTTTTTAATAAATTGTCAGGTGCAAAATTTGTTTGCTTTCTTGATTTGTTCCTAATATGAATTTGTGGTACACTTTATGTAGAGCTGTCTTGCTTTAAATTTAAACATGCTTCAAGCATCATTGAACAACATAATGGATTGTGTGCTGCATATCTTAGATTTTGTTTAAGATGCATTAAACCTTGCTGCTGGCATTTGTTTTTACGACCCTTTTTCACTATGGTTTGTTACAAGTGTAAATGTTGAGTTTTGAATCTTGTTGTAAAAGAGAAAAAATGAACTGAATGCTTTAAACTAGATTTTAATGCATGTATTTGTAATAGTACTATAATACTAACTATCAATCATTTCTTATATAGGATATAGTTATATTACTATCCTTATGTAGGATCCTTAATGAATCCTAAGACTCCAACCTGGAGATTGTGCACACCAGCTTGTCACAAGATATATGGTATATGCCCCACATTAAAAGCAAACAACATTGTTGCAGGTCCTTTGGCTAATCTGTCATTGGTCTCCATAAATTGTGCTACAAGTTCCATTCTTTATATCATCAGACTCGTGTCTTTCTTGATGATGTGGAGGTGTAGTTGCCTTACTTGCCTCATAAATTTATTACTTTCTTTGTTTTAAGGTAGGGTTGCTTTAGCTTCTGGGTTTAGAGAGAGAATAAATGAAAATATGAACAGGCTAGTCTTACAATGATAATCATGTCCATCAACTCTACATTCAATCTTGAGTTACTGCTTAAATCTACTGTCACCGTGACCATTGAGAATTATACATATCCAATATAGCATAATTTACTTGATGGAGCGAATTTGTAGTTCACCAAATGCTCTTTACCTAGAATCAAGAAATGTTCTTGAATTGTGGAAGTCCTATAAATTTGATATAATGGAATATAGTGCAAATATATCACCAATTGTTGGTAGACCTATGAATATTTATAACTATCTGAGAATTTGTTTCTTTTCCTGACTGTAGAAGTTAAGGTGTATTTCCTTGTATGATTTATATTTTTCTATGAAGATCCTTCTATACTACAGAATAGGTTCATTTTTTTGGATGTAATATGCATTTTGAACCAAAAAAAGGTACTTCATTGTCAACCATTATATCACCGCATTAGTAATACTTTTTCTTCACAACTTCTAACCAGTTAATAGCTGAAGCATGGGATGCTGGAGGCTTGTATCAAGTTGGCACTTTTCCTCATTGGAATATTTGGTCAGAATGGAATGGGAAGGTAACCTTTATACTGCTCTTTTTTTTCTAATCTTTCTCCCGAAGACTTTGAAAGAAGTGCGATGCAAATCCTTGTTTAGACACTTATCTGTTAGTCAGTCCTTGTTCCTGTTTTGATAATTCTGCACGACAGAAAAGTAATTGTTGCTAATTTCCACTCTAATTTTGTGTTCGTTATCTGCAATCACTGTTTTAACTGTTGCATTTCTTTAGTCAATAAATCATCTATTTAGTCTTATTACCATTCAGGAATAGACTGTTGCACTTACTAGATAGTGACAATAAAAATTCTGAATTTCTTGGACTTGTCAAAGTTATGTATTTGTGAAATATTTTTCACATGGGTGAATGTAGTTTTGAGTGTTTGAGCAGTAGTGAGAGCTTGATTTGGTAATGCTGATGTGAATTAAGAAATGGATGGGAAGAGCTTGCAGAAATCAACTGCCCTCACTCCCTTTATTAAAATTATAATTGTAATCAAATCAAATTATAATTTCTATATCCCTAAAGATATTGAATCATATTAGATCTTAATCTTTAACATACCCCACAAGATGAAGCATATGTATCATTTGCTCCTAGCTTGTTACACAGTTGTGTTACACAATTTCCAACCAAAGACTTGGTAAATAGATCAACTGGCTAGTCCCCAGAATTCACGAGTGGTTTTTATCACATTTTGTTGCACCTTCTCTCTGACAAAGTGGCAGTCTACCTCAATATGCTTTGTCCTTTCATGAAAAACAGGATTAGAAGCAATGAAAATGGTTGCTTGGTGATCACACATTAGCTCTATAGGTTGTGCTAGTTGAAATCCAAGTTCCTATAACATACGTTTTACATATGGTTGCCATGATTCTATATTCTGATTCTGCACTTGAACAAGAAACCATTGTTTACTTCTTGCTTTTCCATGAAATCAGATTGCCACCAACAAACACACAATATCCTGTAGTAGATTGCTGATCAGTCTGAAGCAGCCCAACCAGCATTACTATAAGCCTTAACAATGCCTGTGGTTTTTATATACGAGTCCTTTGTGAGGATTGCTCTTAAGGCGTCTCAAGATTCGAATAGCCGTATTCCATTGGCTGGATTGAGGGGATTGCATCACACTTGTACTAAATGAAATGTGATGCCTAGTAACTTCAAGATAGTCTAATTTTCCAATCTATCTCCTATAATAATTTAATTTTCCAATAAATCTCCTATAGTTTTCTGGATCTTTCAAGAGTTCTCCTTGATCTGCATCATGTTTAAGGTTGGGATCCATTGAAGAATCTTCCGGTTTAATTCCCAACAAGCTAGCTTCTTCTAGGAGATCAAGAACATACTTGTGTTGGGAGAGACATATATCATCTTTAGATCTTGCAACTTCGATTCCCAAAAAATACTTCAATAAGCGAAGATCCTTTGTTTGGAATTTCTGTTGCAGGAATTCCTTCGATCTATGAATCCCATTTTGATCATTGCCAGTAATAACCATATCATCAATATATATGATATATAGAATTTTACCAAATCTTGTGTTGATAGAATACCGAATGGTCTACTCCACACTGCTCGAGACCAAATTTCTTCACAACTGAACTAAATCATCTAAACCATGCTCTAGGAGATTGTTTTAAACCATATAAAGGTTTCTTTAATAGGCACACTTTATTACCATGGGAGAAAAAGTTTCAGAGTAATCATTACCATAGACTTGTGATATCCCTTAACAATAAGATGAGTCTTGAGTCGCTCAATAGATGCATCTAGGGATGGCAATGGGCTGGGCCCTTGCCAATTTTTTGAAATAAAAAATATAGAACAACTTATTTTTTTTAATTGGATCCGGGTATGGGCTACCTAGACCTACACTTAGGCTTACCCGAGGCTCAACTCTTTTAAGTAAAACGGTGGTGTTTTACTTGGAATAATTAGATCTCGAGTTAGTTTGGGCCTGGGTCTGAACGACCCATTGAAAACAACTAAATTTAGGCCGATGGACCAAAAATTGTCATCCCTAGATGCATCGTCAAGTGTCTTAATAGTATATACCCATTGACGATCAACAATTTAAGCATCAGGAGGAGGAGTAACAAGCTGCCAGATTATTCTTCTTTCCCTGTTGACACTTGAACAATTCCATAGATAAATAATATATACAAGTAACATTACTGGAAAATAAAAGTCTCATACTCCCATAACTCCTTTGATGAGTTTACATGTTGACAATGTTAGCAATATTTGGCTCCATGTTGATTGTCATGTTGTTCCCACTTCGTATATCCTGGCGACTCAATATCAGGAGCTGGATCTGTGAGATGCTCATACCTACCTAGGCCTTTGAGATATACAATGATCACCTTCTTCCAAGCAACGTAATTCATTCCATTCAATTTCCAATTTGTGATTTGTTGAACCATAATGGGTGTTGGTTATCTGTCAGTTTGGAATTCACTGATGATGTAATCGATAAAAAAAGATGTGAATGAGAAGACAAAACTTCAAATATCAACAACTTATGCAACAACAAAAGAGGGACTATGATTAATATGGAATCAGCAACAATGGTTAAACATACAAACCCATTTTCCAACAATTAAAGGCAGAAAGAAGACATCGCTGACCATGGTTAAACACACATACCCAATTTTCAGCAATTAAAAGCAGAAAAAACACATCACCAATAGGTTTCTAGAGTTGGTGCGATTCAAGCCATGGTATTAAGGTCAATGGAGCATCACCAAAAAGTGGCGCATGGGCTATATGCATTATCTGAACAGCGGCTGTCGGCGGCGCTTGGACACTCACTGGCATTGCTTCTTCCTCTGTCCTGGTTGCCGGTGGCTGCTTGATGTACCTCTAGGGTTAGATTGTTAAGGGTAGTTTTGTCTTTGTGTTTGGGAATGGGTTTTAGGTTGTAAGAAAACTGGAATTATAGGCAGGGTTAGAAAACCTACTTTGATACCGCGCTGTGAATTAAGAAAGGGATAGGAAGGGCTTGCAGAAATCAGCAACTCTCACTCCCTTTATATGCTAGATTTCATATGAGGTAATTTACAATCATAATCATAATCAAATCAAATCATAATTTTTATGAGATCTTAAATCTCTAGCAAATGCAATGAAACCTGGTGGAACTAGTTTCCTGTTAAGAATTTTCTGAGACTTTCGTAGTCTAGAAATCTTCGATGATTCTAAAGCTTATGGTAGTGTTATTTTTGCATGGTTGGGTTAGTTCAACTTGTGATAAGTATTTTCACTGTTCTTTGTGATGCCTGTACTGTTAATAATTTTATTTTATTTTTAGGTCTTTTGGTTTAATGGTTTTGAACAGCGGAGAAGAAATTATAGCAGGAATGGAGGGTGCAATAATATATCTAGTTGCGAGCGGCAAGGAATTTCTTACCTCATAATTTTGTCAACAGAATTGTAATTGTATTTCAAAAGAGTTTATAGCAATGAGATTAGCAGCCCAACCCACGTTGTTAATTCAGTTTACAGTAAGTTCATAGGACAATCAAGAAAATGATGAAAAGAGAAGAGGAACTAATTTAAACTACTATTTCAACTGGATCAAACAAGCGAACCTGGATCATCTGGAATGCTTGCAGATTGTTGCTGCATTTTAATTTGTTGAATCTTTATTAAGCCAAGAAATCAGCAATAATTCCCAAGAAGCATTTTTCTGTGAGCACGGTCCAAGCTCAAAATTCACTTTTGTTGTTGGTAGCATAATCAAAGGTGTTTCTCCATCTTGACAGGGTTATTGCCAGCCTCATATATCTACCATTTATATAATTTTCTCCAATTGCATTTTTTTTCAAATTTAAAAATAAACAAAATTGAAAATGGAGAATGTAGAAATTGGAAAAGATAATGGAAATTGGAATAAGCGAGAAATGTCATGGCTAGAGAAAACAGAAGGATAAAGTTTCTTCTTTACGAACCCAAACAAAACAAAAAAAGAATTATGTTTCTACTAGCTAATTCTCCAACTACTTAAGTTTGCCAACAATGTGTTTTAACCAATCAGATGTTGCTATAATTATATCTTGGTGACTGAGATTTCCGTTACAAAAATATATTGTGCTGATTGTAGTATCGAGATGTGGTGCGACAGTTCATTAAGGGGACAGATGGATTTTCTGGAGCTTTTGCTGAATGTTTATGTGGAAGTCCTAATTTATATCAGGTATGCTTTTATCTATTAATTTATTTTAAGCTCTTACGTGTAGCATTTACTTGTCTATTATTCATGTGTGTTTTGTATTATTCTCTAATTGAAATCAACTTCTTATTCATTTTATTTATTCATGTGGTTTGCTTCTATTGTTTTCTCCCATTCCTCTTCTACATTTTTGCCTGTACTTATATATGAAAAAACTTTTGACGCATCTCATAAAGTTGGAATCTATGATGAGTTGACTTTAATTTCATTTCTGTGAAGTTTTTCTTGAACTAGAAGTCATCTAAGAGTGATCGGTTAGGTTTTCTTGAAAATTTATTTGAACTAGGGTTGCCCTCTAACATGCATCGTCATTGGATACAAACATACAAGTCTGCGATACTTTTGTAATTCTCGGCCGGAAAGTCATGCAATTTGTAATTTCTGAATGACTCTGGGTCAGGAAGGAGGGAGGAAACCGTGGAACAGCATCAACTTTGTTTGTGCTCATGATGGTTTTACTTTGGCCGATCTGGTTACTTATAACCAGAAACATAACTTGGCTAATGGAGAAGATAACAATGATGGAGAGAGTCATAATAATAGCTGGAACTGTGGACAGGTAAACTCATCAATGAAAAGTTATGTAAAATTGTGTTAGCCTTATGAAATTTAAGGAAACGTTTTGTTAGAATTGATGTTCAATTTAAAACATCAGTTAAAGAGATAACCATAATGTGCTTGTTGATATTTAACTTTAGTACCTGGGTGAATGCATGGTGGAAAGGGATATACATTTCCCAAATAAATTAATTGAATAAAAAGACTATATTTCCTAGCAGTGGCATCTCAATTCTTTCTATATACCTTTTGTCCTAAGCCAGGTATCATGATCATTTATTGTTTCCGTCATGGGTATTTTATGATTAGCTATTTTTCTAAATGTTCAAGATTTCTTCTGCATATACATTACTCTGCTGAGCTGATTGCAGGAGGGTGAATTTGCAAGCATTTATGTGAAGAAGTTAAGGAAACGACAGATGAGAAATTTCTTCTTATGTCTCATGGTTTCCCAAGTAAGGGTTAATATATCGTCTTTAATAGATGCCAGGCACATCATTACTTCAGTTCAGATCTACGAATAAAGGACATTCTAACAATTTGATGGAACACACATAAACTATAAATATGGGGCTGCTGCATGCTCTTTTTTATTGTACTTGAATTGAGGATTCAAGTCTGGAATTGAGGATATGGCCTGCTTAAATTCAGATTAGGATTGCTGGAAATCTAGATTGAGATATCTGAAATTTTAATAATGAAACAAATTATGGATAGTTCAAGGAATCACTCCTAAGTTTGTATCAAGAACTATGAATCACAACTGGGAATTGACTTGAGTAGAACTATTGGAATCATACTAATATGTTTCTAGAAATCACTAATAGAATTTAGGAATCACTCTTGAGTATCTAAGAATCACTCTTATATAGAGAAAAGCTTCATTCTTCAAAACCAAGTTTATTTTTCTTATCCCTTGAACATTGAAAACATAACACATAAATAAAAAAAGCCTTGAAACCTAGATCCTAATAGAATAAGAAAGCCCACTAAGCATTCCAAAATAAATTTGGAATCATATTTAATAATGATTCTTATTATTCATTAATGGACTTAAACTCTAAACTACTAAGGACAAATGAAAATAGAATGATTTCCTTTTCTAATTAGAAAAAGTGAACTAATATCTAGATGTTGTTGGCCTTAACTTCTTGATACAAATCTTATTCAATTTCCTTTAATGGCTTTTTAGCTATCAAGTGACGATTGGATTGAATAAATATTGAAAATTTCACTTGAACTTCAAGCTTGCTTCATTGTATAATTTTCAAAGAAAGGGAAAGTGCTTGGCATATTTCTACGTTCTCTTAAAGTTTTTAGTTTAGGTAACAATAAAAATAAGAGATTCTAGAATATCGAGAAAAGAATCTAGGGGGATAGAAATTAGAGAGAGAGAGAAAAGATCACAGGATTCATTCCATATCCATCATTGATCCATTACAACGGCTATTACTCAGTGTGCGATTCATATGTATCACTACACATGTAATAGGTATTTCCGTTATAGTAGTATTATTTAAATACTATGTCTTGTATTCTTAATAAACTTCCACCGTACGACTTTGTTTTGTTTCATCTTCATTGTTTCATCTTCCTCATCATGACATAACCTTCCCCTTACAAGCAATTGATAGAGGTTAAGAGAGATCTTGGATGATGTGCCAGATAATATTACAATAGACATACATTAGTCCTAAAAAAGAAAGACCATATGGGAGGATCATCTGAAGATAGTAGAGTTCTTCATAGATATAGATGTATTTTTTCTTAAATGTAATCTCTTATTTTGTTAGTTTTAATGTAGTTAAATCTTATCAGGTAGAAATTCTATTTCGATGGAGGTGTCATCCAATTGGTTAATGTGATTTAATCTCATAACGATAAAGGTGATCTAATTAGTTTAGTTTAATTAAGATTCTTAATTGTAAAGTTATTTGAGTTTTACTCTTGAGAACAGAAATAGAAGGGAAGGGAACAAATTGAAAAAGAGCAGTCCTTTGTATACTTTTGGGAAAGTAATAAAAGTTGGCTTTTATTGTAGTTCTTAAACATTACGAGAGTCGTGAGGTGTTTGAGAATAAGGTTTTGTTGGTTAACGGTCACTTGGAAAGTCTAAGTTTCACTTAAACTAACCTAATTGAGATTGCTGTGCAAATGAGTAGGCATGATTTCAGTATAAGTTTGGTCTCTTGGAAAACCTTTGTAACAATAACCATGGTTCAATTTTTTCTCTTTTTGGAAATTAACCATGGTACAATTGATTATGGTTTTTCTTAACATGTATTCCACTGTTATCCTTAATGCCTGACGTGCAACCCCTAGGGTGGTAAGTTTTTATGGAACCATGTACTATGACTTGAGGTTGTTGAAAGTTGTTAGTCTAAGTCTATTATTTTGAAAAGGAAAAATAAGATCAAGGACCAAAAAAAGGAAAGAAGGAAAAATCTTGGTGCCATCACCCTTGTGAGCCGTTTTACTATGCTTTTCGTTGTAACATCAATTTGATTGCTGTAAAGACTTTGTAACTCATTTTTGGGACTGTTTCATTGAACACTTGTGGACCAAATTCAGCGTTTCCTTAATATATTCTGGGCCTCAGTTTCTAGTCAACATTTTACTGTCAGTAACTATTTTTAGTATTGCCTTTACTTTTGAGCTTTAGTTTCATTATTTCTTCTTCTTCTAGTGATAGTGTGTATCATATTAACTTCACAATTATGTTCAAGCAATTGATTTGTTCTATCTTATACCCTATGTGACATTGTAGCTAAACTAATTATGATCTGCGTCTCGCCAGGGTGTTCCAATGATATACATGGGTGATGAATATGGCCACACAAAAGGGGGAAACAACAATACTTATTGCCATGATAACTATGTGATCATTTGTAACCTATTCACATTTAGATTCTCTATTAAACCTAATTTGTGATTGTAACTATTGATTGGCTTTTTTGGTGGCAGATAAACTATTTTAGGTGGGACAAGAAGGAGGAGTCCACATTAGACTTTTCTCGGTTTTGTTGCCTTATGACAAAGTTGCGAAAGTGAGTAATTTCTAGGCATGCCAGGTATTACATGTTTATTTTATTTTTCTAATATCTTTCCTTCAATTCTTTTCATTTATTTGTTCAGTGAATGTGAATCCCTCGGTTTGAATGACTTCCCAACAGCAAAAAGGCTACAATGGCATGGACATGCTCCTGGGTTGCCAGATTGGTCTAAAACAAGTCGATTTGTGGCTTTTACATTGGTATATTTTCTTTCCATTTCACCTTTTAATTCAACTAACATGTGTAGTTAATGTTAATGGCATATAAATTGAAACTTGGCGGCTTTTGGGACTTTGAATTTAAGGCTGGAACTAATGAAAATGTAATGTAAATAAACGAAGAGTTTAGGGATTACTCCTAGGTTTGTATCAAGAACTAAGAATCATACTGAGGTTGACATAACTATTGGAATTGCACCCAATAGATTTCTAGAATTCACTTCTTGAGTCTATGAGTCACTCCTAAATATCTAATCACTCTTAGAAACTTGAAAGTTTTACATTTTTGATAGAAACTCAATGGAACAGTAACTTAAGAAAAAAGAGAAAATAAGACATTGGCAGCTTTTGAGCGGTGCCTCTCTCTCAATACCCCAAACAAGACTCATTTTGTACCTACACCCTCTTTCCCTTGCGTCTGATGTACTCAAAACATCCTACAGAATCCTAAAATGCTTGACACCTCATCTTTCTAGAAATAACTAATAAATAAAACAGCAAAAACAATAACAAAACATAATGAAAATCAAAGCTGGACCGGATATTCCTCTTAACTTTTTGCAGCAATATTAGTGGATGGGTTGCTTTGAAGCTTCTTCTTCTTCTTCCTATAGTGGATGATTTTTAATGAATTTTGAGATTTTAAGATTTGAAAGTTGTTAGCAATGTGTCTTGAAGGAATTTGATATCAAAGAGCTAGGAAAGTTAAAGTACTTCTTAGGCATTGAAGTATCTCACTCAAAGCAAGGGATTTTGATCTCTCAACAAAAGTATGTAGTTGACTTGTTGAAAGAAACAAGAAAGTTGGGTTGTAAACCAGTGGAGGCACCGATTGAATTCAATCATGGATTATGTAATGCTCCAGAAGATCCCATGGTAGATAGAGGATCATATCAGAAGCTTGTTGGGAAGTTGATATATTTGGCACACACAAAATCAGATATAGCTTTTGCAATGAGCACGGTTAGTCAATTCATGCACAATCCTAAAGAATCACATCTCAATGCAGTAAAGAGGATACTACAATACTTGAAAGGCAGCCCGGGAAGAGGAATTTTGTTTAAGCGACAAACAGTCATAGGTATGACATTAGAGGCTTATACCGATGCAGATTATGAAGGATCTTTAGTTGATAGGAGATCAACATCTGGTTACTACACTCTCCTAGGTGGTATTCTTGTAACATGGAGAAGTAAGAAGCAGAATGTAGTTGCAAGATCAAGCGCAAAGTCAAAATTCAGATCTATGATGTTAGGAATAAATGAGTTACTTTGGCTGAAGATAATCCTAGATGACTTAGGAATAAAATGGGAAGGACCCATGAGGCTGTATTGTGATAACAAATCAGCCATCAACATTGCACATAACCCTATTCAACATGATCGAACAAAGCATATTGAAGTTGATAGGCACTTTATCAAGGAAAAACTAGACAATGGCTTAATATGCACTCCATTTGTGTCAACTAAGGATCAGTTGGCAGGCGTTCTTATAAAGGGACTGACAAGTACATTGTTTCAAGATATTATTGGCAAGCTTGGGATGGAAGATATCCACTCACCAGCTTGAGGGGGAGTATCGGATTATGGAGTATTATTTAGAAAGATTGTATAGTTATAGAGATCATATAAATTCATGATTTCTAGGGATTAGAATAAGATACAGATTTCCCTATACTTTAGGGAGTTTGTTATCATATTTAGATCAGACAATTGTATATATAAACTAAGGCAGTAACCTAAGTTAGGTGTGAAAATTTATTTTTCTTCTCTGCTAATATTCGAGACTTTCCATATCAACGTTTTATTCCCTTTTTTTGTTATCTTCCCTATTGTCTACATTACCCTCTTCCATATTGGTCCTAACATTGCCCCCCTTGGAAGAGCAGCCTTGTCCTCAAGGTTGAATTGAGGAAATTGACTACGGATCACATACTCATCCTTCCTCGTAGTTTGTTCCATCAGTTTGCCCTTGCATTTGACCAGCCGTTGGTGTGTTTAGTCCCCATTCTTAGTTGTCTTGTTGGCTAGAACACTCTTGGGCTCCACAATGTCTTCCAGTTCTACTTCCAATCCTTCGGGCAGAGAGGCCTCCATTGAATAGTTGCCTACGACCTTCTTAAGTTGAGATATATGGAATATTGGATGGACTCTAGAATTGAGGCGTAGTTTGAGCTTATACGTGACTGCTCCCAATTTTTCCAGAATTTGAAAAGGACCAAAATACCTTGCTGCTAGCTTTTGATTGATACAGGCCACAGAGAGTTGTCTATAGGGACACAGCTTTAGGAAAACCTACTCTGTTACTTGGAAAGATTGGGGAGTGCTTTTTCTATCCGCATACCTGTTCATTTGTTCATATGCCCTCTCTAGATTGTATTTCAACTGATTCAATGCTTCATCTCCATGCATTAACTCTCTAGCCACTGCCTCCACTCTGGTCTCGCCTTGTAAGTACCACCTCAAACGGGGTTGAACAAGTAGAGATGTGAAAAGTGGTATTGTACCATAATTCAGCCTGCGAAATCCAGCAAGACTAGTTTCGTGGTTGTTCGAAAGCAAAACACCTCAAGTATATCTCCAAACACCTATTGAGAACTTCTGTTTGTCCATCCGTCTCAAGATGATAAGAAGAGCTCATTCTAAGCTTCGTTCCTTGCATTCGAAACAACTCCCTCTAGAAATGACTGATAAACAATGGATCACGATCACTGATAATAGATTGTGGTACACCATTTAAGCGACCAACTTCTTTGACAACACTTCAACCATGTTTTTAGCTTTATAAGGGTGCTTCAATAGGATAAAGTGACCATATTTTGATAATCTATCCACCACCACCATCACTGTATGATATCCTTTGGATTTAGGGAGTCTGGTAATAAAATCCATGGAAATATCTTCCCAAATTTGATCTGGAATAATACATAATGGTTGTAATTGTTAGAAATAAAAGATTTAGTTTGATTTCCTGTCCTAATTTCTAGTTGTTTCTAGTTTTTGAATAAAGGACCCGAATCTCAAAATTGGGGTTAAAGATCCTTAGGAATAAGTAGTGATATTTTAGTTACTATATTTAGGTTATTTTTGTTTTTATTAGTCTTTTCAAGGGTACAAATACAAATTAAATGTATTCTATCATAGATATATATGAGAGAAAATAAAGTTTTTCCTAAAAAATCCTATATAGTATCAAAGTCATAGGGTTCAAATCTGAAAAATGGCAAAGACTGCCATGACTAGTGGAAGCAGAACTTAAAACACATCAAAGGTTACCTCTGAAACCAACCTAGACGGCTCTCTTTATACTGGTGTTGATAATATAAACACCAGTTCTTTACAAATTTTCGTTCAAAAACTGAATGGAAGGAACTACCTTGAGTGGTCTCAATCCATCAAACTTGTACTCAAAGGCAGAGGAAAGCTCGGGTACATCACTGAGGAAGAGAAGCAACCAGAAGAAAATGAGCTTGGCTTTAAAAGTTGGAGGGCAGAAAATTCCTTGGTAATGGCATGGCTTCTAAATTCAATGGAGGCAACAATTACAAGGCTGAACATGTTCCTGCCAACAGCCAAAGTAGTGTGGGACTTCATTTGGCAAATGTACTCAGGCTTGGAAAATTCTTCACAGATTTTTGAATTAAAGTCAAGGCTTTGGCAATCCAAGTAAGGAGATCGTGAGATTACCATGTATTACAATGAGATGGTGGCTCTTCGGTTGGAACTAGATCAATGTCATGAAGATGAATGGGAGAATACAAATGATTGTGCAAGGTGTAAGAAAAGAGAAGAGAATGATCATGTCTATATGTTCCTTGCGGGAGTTAATAGGAGCTTAGATGAGGTAAAGGGAAGAATTCTTGATAGAAAACCACTTCCCTCAATTTGTGAGGTTTTTTTGGAGTTACGGCAAGAAGAAAACAGGAGGAGAATCATGCTCAGCAATGCTGCACCACCAACTCAGGCTAAGAACTCAGCTCGTCTCTCAAAACTCAGGAGAGACTGATGAAGATGGAGAATGGAAGAAACGGCCATGGTGTGATCTTTGTAGAAAACCATGACACACTAAAGAAACATGCTGGAAGATTCATGGGAAGCTAGAACATTTTAAAAAAAGAACAGGAAAGGAATGACAAGGCACTTCAAACCACATCTGATGATTCTCAAGAGCAATCAATCAACTCGGATGAGCAACCTTTCACAGGAACAGTTAGAGCATCTGCATGAACTTTTTAAACCTCCACAATTCTCTCTTACTCCTTCATGTTCTCTTGCAACCCAAGGTAATTCTTGTGTCACAGCCCTCTCTAGTTTTGGTCTTTCTCGTAGTCGTTAGATTATAAATTCCGGAGCAACAGATCACATGATAAATTGCTCCCAACTGTTCTCATCATATAATCCATGCGCAGGAAGCAAAAAAATTAAGATTGTTGATGGATCTTTTTCGGCAATAGCCGGGATTGGCTCAATCAAAGTTTCCCCGCTTATAACTCTTTGTAATGTGCTTCATGTACCAAAATTTTCTTGTAATCTTCTTTTTATTAGGAAAATAACCCGTGATCTAAAGTGTCAAGCTAATTTTCATCCAACTCATTGTGAGTTTTAGGAAACAACCTCGGGAGGATGATCGGCGGTGTTAGGGAAAAAGGAGGATTGTATTTCTTTGAAGATGGAACGATCCCAAGTAAACTACTAGTCAGTGGTTTATGCTTTGAATCTGAATTTTCTTCTAGTAATCATGAAGTAATGCTATGGCATTGTAGACTTGGTCATCCAAACTTTCATTACTTAATACATTTATTTCCTTCTCTTTTTATTAATAAAAATCCATCTTAATTTCAATGTGAGATTTGTATGTTTGCAAAACAACACCTAGCCTCTTATCCTCTAAGACCATACAATTCGACCTTATTCTAGTGTGATTATCTATAAACGAGCCAAACCATTTTTTTCCCAAGAATTGTTGGTGTTCTTGAAGGACCCCAAACATCACTATGAATTATAGAAAATGGTTGAGAGGGTTTTAAAAAAGAAAAATTCATCCTCTTAGATAGTATCCGATTTACCCATTAAACTCTTTGGACGCACATTTTTTGTCCACAATCATGACCTAAACCAAAGTAAACTTGATCCTAGAGCTCGAAAATGTGTTTTTGTAGGATATTCACCAACTAAAAAGGGCTACAAGTGCTATGATCCTACTTTGAAAAAAATGTTTGTTTCCATGGATATATCCATTTTTGAAACGAAACCTTTTTTTAAGTCTCCTCTTTAAGGGGAGAAAAATAATGAAGATCCGACTTGGGATCAAATCAAAACCTTGGTGAATGAAGATCTTTTCTAGATTCAGAATAATTCAATATCTGAACCTGTGTCAAACATCTCACCAAGAAAGTTTGTTTTAACCCAACCCGAACAAGACCAAAGTGAAAAAACAGAAGATGGGCCAAGGCTTTTTTGCCATTGAAGGAGGTGAAAGAAAGAAAAAATTTGGATTGGTTTACAACCGGAAAAATTTAACTATGGAAAAGATTTCCGAAAATTCCCAACAAGGCCAAGATTCCATCTCGGGGTAGGAACGAAACTCTTTGAGTAGGCCTCTTTCAATTCAAAACTCTTCAGGTGATACTCCCTACTTACATTCTATTTCTAAAGAAAAACCCATTATAGATCTTTATATTCGTTTTGCTCTTCGGAAAGGGGTTAGGTCATGTACTAAACACCTAATGTCAAAATTTGTGTCTTATAAAAACCTATCTTTGGCCTTCTCCTTCTTCACTAATCAAATGTCATTGGTGGAGATTCCAAAAAATGTTCAAAATGCTTTACAAGTTCTTGAATGGAAGGAAGCAATTCTAGAAGAGATGAGAGCTCTTGAGAAGAACATAGCATGGGAAGAAGTGGATTTGCCAAAGGACAAGAGGACCGTAGGTGTAAATGGGTATTTACAGTAAAATAAAACTCGGCTGGATATATAAATCCCGGTTAGTTGCTAAAGGCTTCACCTCGACGTACGAAATCGATTACATGGATACCTTTGCTCCAGTAGCAAAACTTTAACACTGTAAGAGTGCTTCTTTCATTGGCTGCCAATCTAGATTGGCCTTTACAACAATTAGATGTCAAGAGTGCATTCTTGAATGGAAACTTGGAAGAAGAAGTTTGCATGGATGCTCCACTAGGCTTCGAAGAAAAATTTAACTCGAAAGTATGCAGATTAATTAAGTCCATTTATGGTTTGAAGCAATCACCCCGGGCTTGGTTCGAGAAGTTTACTTGTTCGGTGAAAAGCTGAGGTTATACACAATCTCAAACTGTTCACACAATGTTCTTTAGGAACTCATCAAATGGAAGAATCACAGCCTTAATAATCTATGTTGATGAAATTATCTTGACAGGCAATGACTTAGAAGAGATGTATCGCTTAAAGAAGAATTTGGCTACTAAATTTGAAATCAAAGATTTAGGTTCTCTCAAATATTTCCTAGGAATGGAAGTAGCATGATAAAAAAGGGAGATTGTTGTTTGCCAAAGAAAGTATGTACTATATTTGTTGAAAGAGACAGGGATGAGTGGATGTGAACCGGTAGATACACCAATGGATCCAAATGTGAAACAGGAAAATAGCAAAGGAGGATGCCTAGTTGATACAATAAGATATCAGAAGATGGTAGGTAAGTTAATTTATTTATCTCACCCTCAACTGGACATAGCCTTCGCAGTCAGCCTTGTGAGTCAATTTATGCATTCACATACCAAGGAACACCTTGAGGCTATCTATCATATTCTACGATATCTGAAGAAATATCCAAGAAAAGGCCTGTGTTTTAGAAAAAATAATCAATTCAGGATCGAAATCTACACTGATGCAGATTGGGTTGGGTCGTCTATTGATCGGAGATCAACAACGGGATACTGTTCCTACGTGTGGGGTAATTTGGTAACTTTGAGAAGTAAAAAGCAGAGTGTAGTAGCAAGAAGTAGTGCGTCCTGAGGTTGAATATAGAGCAATGACCAATGGTGTTTGTGAACTACTATGGCTACAACGAATATTATAAGAGTTAAAGTTGCCTTTAGAGACTCCTATGAAGTTACACTGCGATAACAAAGCCGCAAACAATATAGCAAATAACCCAGTGCAACATGATCGAACTAAACACATTGAAGTTGATCGACATTTTATCAAAGATAAGCTAGGAGGATTAATCTATATACCATTTGTTCCAACAAAACAACAAACAATAGATATTCTCACAAAGGGACTGAGCAAGCTATAATTTGAATTCCTTATTAGCAAGTTGGGTTTGCATGATATCTATGCACCAATGTGTGGGGGAGTGTTAGAAAATAAAAGATTTAGTTTGATTTCCTTTCGTAATTTCTAATTGTTTCCATTTTTAGAATAAAGGACCCGAATCCCTAAATTGGGATTAAGGGTGCTTAGAAATAAGGTAGTGTATATTTTAGTTACTATATTTAGATTATTTCTATTTTTATTAATCTTTTCCTAGGGTATTTGTACCCTATAAATTCAATGTATTCTATCATAGATATATATGAGAGAAAAGAAAGTTTTTTCTAAAAATCCAATAGTAATAGTCCCCCACGAAGATGTGGCAGCGTATTTTTGTCTTTGACATGTGTCACAAGACTTAACAAATTGTTGTATACATTTCTTCATTCTGATCCTGTAAAGATTTCCTGCTGTTGGTTAATGTTGTTTCTTATCATTCTTATCTTAGGGATTCTGCTATATCTTAAAGATTATGATTGATATATCT
>JANZLF010000220.1:13521357-13532025 GCA_026546835.1 Erythroxylum foetidum | reverse complement strand
AGAATAAGGGCAAGGAAAAGGGCAGGTTGTTTGAACTTGACTTTTCTGTCAATCGCCCAGTGACGCGATCCAAAACCTGGGAACTTAACAATTTGGTATCAGAGCCTAACATAATGGGCGATGATATGGAATCTAGAATTGAGTCACGATTTCAAGAAGAAAGATCTATAATAGATCTAAGTTTTCTGCAATGGAACAACACCTTGGTGAGCGGATTGCACAAATCCTGCAGGAACAATTCTCAAGCTTGGGATTGGGCAGCCACAAGCATGGGCAAAAGGGGGGTGACGCAAGCAGCTCTGCTACTCCGACAAGAGGAAGACCCATCGCTGGCACCAGTTTAGATAATAACATTCACCAATCTGGACCTACACCAACCATGATTCCCCGATTTGCGAAATTGGATTTCCCGACTTATGATGGGAAAGAAGATCCATTGATTTGGGAGCATCGTTGTGAACAATTTTTTGAGAGTCAAAATACACCTGAGACCGAAAAGGTGGGACTTGCAGGTTTCCATCTTTTGGGAGAAGCACAACTGTGGTACTATCAGCTACGAAGAGCCAAGGGAACTATGACTTGGTTGGAATTTCAAAAGAGTTGCTTCCAACGTTTTGGGCCCCCGGAGGGCAGCAATCCCATTGGGGAGTTGGTCACTCTACGCCAAACAGGGACAGTGGAAACTTATCAACGCCAATTCCAGGAGAAACTAGCCCGCGCTATTGATCAAATTCCAGAACATCTGTACGTGGGCTTGTTCATGGCTGGATTAGATGACTCTATCCAGTTGGATGTTCAATTAATGAAACCGCCAGATTTATCGGCAGCAATGAGCCTAGCTAGAGCTTATGAACAGAAACTTCACTTATAAAAAAATACCACTATACGGAGGGGGCAGTGGCAGCCAAGAAACTCCAGTATACCCTCATCGGTAGTAACGAAACCAATCACCACTCCCACACCTTTCTTCAAAAAGTTGTCCTGAGCGGAGATGGCAGAGTGATGAACAAAAGGCTTATGTTATAATTGCGATGAGCCGTACTCGGCTACACATCAATGCAAACGACTTTTCTGGTTAGAATTGGCTGAAACTGAAGAAGATTATCAGGAGGACAGCCTAGAAGTTGCTCCAGAAATATCGTTGCATGCTATTACTGGGCAGTCTCACAGTAATACCATGCAGTTACCAGCCCTCATGAATGGACAACTCGCACTAGGCTTGATCGATTCTGGTAGCACTCATAATTTCTTGAGTTTTGTAGCAGCTCAACGTCTCACTCTATCCATTCAATCCTTACCAAACACCACAGTTTCCATCGCCAATGGGGAACAAGTTAAGAGTTTGGGGGTTTGTCTTCGAGTCCCATTTTCCATCGCTGGTCATGATTTTTCAGCAGATTTTTATGTGATCCCGCTAGGAGGGTTTGACATGGTTTTAGGAGTTAAATGGTTGGAAACATTGGGGCCTATTTTATGGGATTTCACGGCACTCACCATGACTTTTTCATTAAAGGGGACCTCCATTTTACTTCAAGGCTTACCACGACAGGGAGACCATCACACCCACCTCTTGATTGAAAATCCTTCCACCGAACAACAACTAGAAGAGCTTTTATCTTCATTTAAAGATTTGTTCCAAGAACCCACTGGCTTGCCTCCAATACGCAAGTGCGACCATCGAATCTGTCTACTCCCTGGTACAGCTCCTGTAGTTGTTCGACCATACCGATACCCACATCGACAAAAGGATGAGATTGAAGCACAATGTAACACGATGTTGCAACAAGGGTTTATTCGGCCTAGTCGATCACCATTCTCTTCTCCTGTTTTGTTAGTTCCCAAACAGGATGGTTCTTGGCGACTTTACATTGACTATCGTGAATTGAACGCAAAGACGGTCAAGGACAAGTTTCCCATCCCTGTAGTCGATGAATTACTCGACGAGTTACATGGTGCCATGTACTTTACTAAATTGGATTTACGGTCAGGCTATTATCAAGTTCGTATGTCCCAGGCTGATATAGGCAAGACTGCTTTCCGTACTCACCATGGACATTTTGAGTTCCTTGTAATGCCTTTCGGCCTTACTAATGCTCCTTCCACTTTTCAAGCCTTGATGAATGAGGCATTCCATGAATTTTTACGTCAATTTGTGTTGGTATTTTTTGACGATATTTTGGTTTACAGTAAGACATGGGAAGAGCACTTGAATCACATGCGGAAGGTCTTTACCTTGCTGCGAGCTCACAAGCTTTATTTAAAGCACTCTAAGTGCTGTTTTGCTTCAACTCACGTGGCATATTTAGGCCACACTATCTCCATTGACGGTGTTGGGGTTGATATGAACAAGGTGCAATCTGTTTTGGCATGGCCACGACCACAGTCTCTCACATCCCTCCGCGGTTTTTTAGGCCTCACTGGTTACTACCGCAAATTTATTCGTGATTATGGGTTAATGGCTGCACCCCTCACTTCGATGCTTAAGAAAAATTCATTCCACTGGACGGAGGCAGCCATAGAAGCATTTGAGCAGTTGAAGCGTGCTTTATCTACTGCACCCGTCTTACAACTGCCTGACTTCACTAAAGATTTTGTTGTCGAGTGTGATGCTTCCGGTGGTGGTATAGGGGCTGTTCTACAACAAGAGGGTCATCCCATTGCCTTCTTCAGTAGGCAATTGGCACAGCGCCATCAGAAGCTCGCGGCTTATGAGAGGGAATTGATTGGGTTGGCCAAAGCCGTGCAATACTGGCGGCCATATTTGTGGGGGCGATCCTTCCTCATCAGAACGGACCATTATAGTCTCAAATTCTTGCTCGAACAACGCATTACAACTCCTCCTCAACAACATTGGCTTAGTAAACTCATGGGGTATAACTTCACCGTTGAATACCGCGCGGGCAGACTCAACCCCGCCGCAGATGCCTTATCCCGACGTGATAACGACGATCCTTCTTTGCTTGCTATCAGTTCTCCTCGAAGTGCCTTACTGGACTCCATCAAGGAGGAGCTGTTGAATTCCACGACACTCCAAACCTTGTGTAAACAGGTTGAGAATGCTGAAACTACTTCGGATTGGCAACTTTGTGATGGATTGCTGCTGTTCAAAGATCGAATTTATCTTTCCTCTGACTCTCCTTTGATTGCAACTATTTTGTCTAGCTACCATGATAGTGCCCATGAGGGCGTTCACAAAACGCTCCATCGGATTCGTGGAGATTTTTATTGGAAGGGCATGAAGACTGCCATAGCTTCTTACGTTGCAGGTTGTCCAGTGTGTCAACGTAACAAGTCTGAACATTTGAGTCCAGCGGGGTTGCTCCAGCCCTTGCAGCTACCTACTCAGGTTTGGGCTGATGTTTCCATGGATTTTATTGATGGCTTACCCAAATCTTGGGGTAAAACTGTTCTGATGGTAGTGGTGGATAGGTTCTCTAAATATGCCCATTTCCTTCCATTGGCTCATCCGTATACTGCTGCTCGTGTTGCACACGTTTTCTTCGAGCATATCGTTCGGTTGCATGGCATACCCGAGACTATTACTTGCGACCGTGATGTGGTTTTTACCAGCCATTTTTGGAAGGAACTCTTCCGTCTTCATGGCGCCAAACTACAGTTTTCTTCGGCTTATCACCCTTAAACCGACGGACAAACGGAGGTGGTCAACCGAACAATCGAAATGTACCTTCGATGTTTCGTGGGTGATTCTCCTCGTCGATGGGTTGATTGGATTCCTTGGGCAGAATATTGTTATAATACTTCCTTCCATTCAGCACTACAAACCACGCCATTCCAAGTTGTGTATGGTCGCGCCCCTCTTCGGCTACTTTCTTATACCCCTGGCTCCACACGAGTTGATGCTGTTGACGCTGCTCTTCAGGATAGAGACAAGGCGTTGGGTGACATTCGCAACCGTCTCCTCCAAGCTCAACGCCGAATGAAAGAGTATTATGACAAAGGCCATCGTGATGTTGAATTCGCGGCTGGTGACCTTGTCTGGCTTCGCCTACATCCTTATCGGCAGCGCTCTATTCGGCTCCAAATCCACAACAAGCTCTCTCCTCGGTTTTATGGTCCCTTTTCCATTTTACGGAGGATTGGCCAAGTTGCATATGAGCTAGATTTACCACACGACAGTCGCATTCACAATGTCTTCCATGTTTCTCTGTTAAAAGCTTTCCAAGGAACTCAAATTCCACATACCACCGCTCTTCCTCCACTAGAGGATGGTAAGCTTATTCCTCTGCCAGCTGCCATTCGGCGTGCTCGGCTTAACCGTGGACAGCGGGAACTTTTGGTCCATTGGGAGGGACTGCCTGAATCTGACGCCACTTGGGAGCCTCTGGACCAATTTCAGCAGGCGTATCCGTCCTTCGAGCTTGAGGACAAGCTCTTTCAGCGAGAGGGGGGTAATGTTGTGGACGCATTTGTGGGCCAAGCGTATGCGAGGAAGAAATGTTAATTTCGGTTTCTTAATTCCATTCTAGTTAGATAAGTTGTTTTTCTGTTTTAGTCAGATTATTATTCCCATCCTTGCGGTATTTCCTTTTTTAAAGATAAGCTTCTTACGTAGGACTTCTAATGATGTAAGGAGACTAGCCTATTTATTTGGCAATCACAGCAATAAAGATACGGAGAAGATTTTTAATCAAACACGAGATTGGTCTATCTAAGAACCAGAATAAGGGCAAGGAAAAGGGCAGGTTGTTTGAAGTTGACTTTTCTGTCAATCGCCCTGTGACGCGATCCAAAACTCGGGAACTTAACAAAATGATATGCCCCAAATACTCCACTATTCGTCTTCCAAAACTGCACTTTTATTTGTTAGCCACAAACTAATATCTTGTCAAAACCTCCAAGACTCTTGATATATAGAAGAGGTGAGTATATAGACCAGAATTTCATTAAAAAAACTAAAACAAACTTTCTAAGAAAATGTCTAAAAATGTCATTCATTGCAGACTGGAAAGTAGCCGGTGCATTGGTCAATCTAAACGACGTCACTAGGAATTCATAGTGACCATCATACGTCCAGAAAGCTGTCTTGTGGACGTCCTCCTCCATGACCCTAATTTGGTGATATCCGAACTTGAGATGTAGCTTAGAGAAAACATGAGCATTATGCAATTCATCTAAAAGTTCATCCACCACTAGAATAGGATACTTATTTGGTATTGTGACTCTGTTTAATGCCCTATAATCTACGCACATTCTCCATGAAGTGTCTTTCTTCTTGACTAAAATGACAAGGCTGGAATAAGCACTTGAACTAGATCGTATGATGCCTACTTGCAACATTTTTTGGACCTGTTTCTCAATTTCATCTTTGTGATGATGGGGGTATCGGTATGGCCTTACACTAATTGATTGTGCCCTTGCTGCAGAACAATAGCATGAGCATGGCTCCTTTTGGGAGGTAATCCTTCATTCTCTTGAAATACTTCCGTAAATTGTGTTAGCACCATATTTATCTCCTCCTGTTCTTGTTAAGTTGAGGCTGCTGCTTCCTAGTTGTCTTGACATCTTTTGTTCATCGAAAGTCGCCAAACAAACTCTCTAATAGGCTATACAAGGGTGCTAGACTTTCTGGGCACTGAATTCCTCTTTTCTAGACTGCCTTGGTGTCTGCATTGTCACATAACTCTACACTTCGTCCAGCATATTGGAAATGCATAGTCATTTCTTTCCAATCTACAATGAACTTGCTCAATCTTTGCAAGCAAGCCACCCATAAAATGATATCCATTCCTCCCAAATCCAACATGTATGCATCTACCTTCAGCTCTTAACTCCCCCAATCGAATGAGAATTCCTATACACCTCCTGTTGGTTGTCCTTATGGCCGTCACCCAATCTGATTCCAAACCTCTTGGTAAGTTCTATCGTTAATCCCAGACTGCTAGCGAGTTCAGGAGAAATCAAATTGTTGCTTGCACCACTATCAACCAACACCACAATGGGAACCCCTTGTATATCTCCATCTATCCTCATGGTTTTACTTTCAAATAACACTGCTTTTTTTACCCCGAACACCCCCATAGCTCGACATTCCAGAGCTATTTCTCCTTCCTTGTCATCATCCACCTCGATGGCTATTATTTCCCCATCGTTGTTTAATGTCTCATTATCGTCCAATATCAACAACCTTAATTGTCTTTCGGAACACTAGTGTAAGGGATGGAAATTTCCCCTCATCTAAAGCATAGTCCCTTAGCTTTTCGATCTTGGTAAGAAATGTGTCGCAACCCTTTGTTTTTCTCCAACGGTCCCCTTATTTCCCCTTCTGATCGTCTCATCGGTGCTGCTATGTGAGACATGGAAGCTCTATTCTGCGAGCTGGTGTGGGAATAGTGGCTAGTCGGGTCTCAAGTTCTACATGACCCAACTTCTCCTTTTAAAACCCCATGACCCATTGAACTTTAATGACCCGGCTCCTTGTGAGTTGAGTTAACCTAAATAATTAACATTTCGCCTTTGGTTCCAAGTGCGATATCAAGGAACTAAGTTCTCAATGCTTCTTTGCTCACCGTTTATCTCTTCCTCCACAACCCTTGCAATTTTTATCATCTGGTACCGGTTGGCTGGGCTAAATGTGTGACCCTCTGCCTGATATCAAATTGCAACCCACTCATGAAATAACCCATAAATTGTGCTTTAGGTAAACGACCCACCTGTGAGGACACGAATTCGAAGGCCTCAATGTACTCTTCTACAGAATCCGTTTGTTGTAAGTCAGGGAGTTCTTTGAATGGGTTCTCAAATTGTTTCCCTCCATATCGGTCGATTAAGGCTTCCTTCAGCTTCTCCCATGTTAGCTCAATTTCGGTCTCTCTCAGGAGGTTAAACCAATGAATGGTTGACCACTCCATACTTAAGAGAGCCAATTCAATTTTCACCTCTTAAGAAGTATTGGGAATCTCGAAATATAATTATGCTCTCATGATCCTTCAAGGGACTCATAGATCATGGGTAACTCCACCTCACGAACAGACATCCTATAGTCCTCCATATTGCCAAAGGACTACTCCGACTAAATGTGCTATTAAGGATGCTGAGTACTCTTTTCACCGACCATAATTTGGCCCCTCCCAAAGGTATCACTCCCTTATCCCTCTGCTGGCCACTTATCCATCATCTTACTCATTTCCAATAGCAATGCCCGCTGCATCTCTCCTATGACCATTCTCATAGACGATTAAATATCTTCAACCCTAGCCTCCAGATTAGCCATACGAGATTCCAACAAGTCTACTCTATCAGGCATCTTTGGTGGCGTGATGTGGACCTCTGCCATTACTAAGTCCCCAAAAAACGATCTTCCCTTCCTACGGATCCAACAGGTCGAACAAATGATAAAACTTTAGTCTTTGAATACTAGAGGTACATTGTATTATTGAATTATAGCAATACTGTAGATCATTACAATGGTGATATTTAGTATTTCCTTACCCAGAGCTGAATGCTCTTCAAAAGGTTTAACTATCCTTCTGTCACAAATTCTTCCCTTTCTTCCCCCATCTCTCTCATCCTCAAGCTAGGATCCATTCTATTACGCCTAACCACTTGCCACATCAGCTACTAACTCTCTGCTGGCCCACTTTTCATTCTTCTACACTTTCCATATCAGCGGTTTATTCCCTTTTTTGTTATCCTCGCCATTTTCAAAATTACACTCTTCCATGTTGGTCCTAACAGGTTCTTGTAGTCCTTGGCGGAATCAACCAATTAATGTTTGACGTTTTTAAAACCAGTAAGCCCTAACAAAAGGGTCCAGTGGCAAGAAGGGTCCTTGTTGAGGCACTGAGGAAAGCAGACAAGTAGGGGTAGCAGTAGGGAAATGCACTGTCAAGGAAGCTTACGCAGAGGACAAGGCATTGTCAGATGCATTGCCACATGCCAGCGCATGGGAGAGGGCCAGGACCTTCAAGACTTCAAGTTATGGTTTCCGGTGATTGATCTTCACAGAGAGGCCGATCAGCTGTCAGTACTCTGTGTGACGGTTAGAACAAATGAATACTTAGAACTCTATGGCTAAAAAGCCTCCAAAGTTTGGTTCATTGGGAAAAACTAAAATGGATCAAGAAAAAGAAGGAATTCTACTCACTGTGCACAATTGAAGCGCGAAAAATGATTTAATTGCAAAGTTTGTACATAGTGTAATGTATATGCATATACAAATTGCTCAACTCTTAATTAGGTAGGTAAGTAGCATCCCTATCAAACTATGTAATCTGTAATAATCCCTATAATAAACTCTATAATCTTTAACAAAAATCTAACCATATAAAACTGTTTATTACATTCTATTTGTTCTGTTCCTCTGCTTTCACATAGTACCACCAAAGTATATTACTCTAACCTTATCAAAAGTGAGCTAGTACAACTTTTGAAGGAAAAATAGAAAATGTCGGGACCCTATTTCTCTGCTATGAATCCTTATTCCCTGCTCCGGAATCAAACTTTAGTTTTCAAATATGCCATGCTTGAGCTGACTATATCTTTCAGCGGCTTGTCTCTCATTCGTTATTGTATTTGCAGAACCATGTGGCTGAAATTATTTATGTGCTGAAGACATCATTTATACATCATTCTATTCTCATTCGCCTCTCTTATACGTCTTTGTTTTTCTTTCTTTTCTGCTTATTTGTGCTGCCAGTCCCTTGGTTAATCATTTTAAATTTCCTGTTGCGCTTTGATGCAGATGGACTCGGTGAAAGGAGAGATCTACATTGCCTTCAATGCAAGTCATTTGCCTGTAACTATCACACTTCCAGAAAGACGTGGATACCGATGGGAGCCCGTAGTTGATACTGGCAAGGCTGCTCCATTTGATTTCCTTTCCGATGACCTTCCTGACAGGGAGATTGCCGTTAAGCAATATGCTCACTTCCTCGATGCAAACTTATACCCTATGCTTAGTTATTCTTCTATCATTCTTCTAAGTTCTCCTGATGATACTGCTAGCTGAATGTTTTGCTAAAACTTTTTAGTATTGCCCTACCTATATGTATTATTAATGTTGTTTTTGTTTCTCTTTATTATTTATGTATATTTATCTATTTAGTTATTTTATGATATCTTTTATGTTTATTTGACTTATTTACTTAATTATTTTATTTTATTATTATTTTTTGGCATATGTACGCATATCTATTTGTAATTTTGCAGTATCTTTATGATGTATCGCATGTGAGTTTATTAGAAACAATTTCTCTACTAAAAGTAAAGTTGTATACTATTGGTCCTTTTTAGTTCTCGTGCCTCAGCACTTCAATTGGGTATTGATGATGATAAAATTTATGATCTTTTCAATGGTCAATTGTGATTGATATGTAAATGCAGATCACTAGGATGTATATTGTTAAAGACAATATAAGAGAGTGTCAATTGATGACTTATCCAATCTCAAGATGTGATAACCTTTATTGTTGATGATGATAAAATTTATGATCTTTCCAATGGTCATCACTGGGATGTATATTGTTAAAGACATTATCTGAGAACGTCAATCCAATCTCAAGGTGTGATAACCTTTATATAGCAGTAAGACTACACACGGAAAGTTTATATGACTTTTGGTAATATTTATTATGGTCCAAAAGATTCATTGTATGACCCAAACGAAGGAGGCATTGGTGAGTATAAAATGTTTATAATATCCTTAAATGTAATTTAAATCTTAATTATATTTCAACTTTTATTTTCTGTATACATTAAATATATCTTAATTTTCATTTTTTAATATGACATATCTCAATTGATGTAAGTGTATATTTATTAATTCTAAAGATAATTTAATTATTTTATCGTTTAAAAATTTTTAATATTTAAAATTGACCTAACTTATTTTGTGTTAAGAATAATATAAAGAATATATTATCTAAATTTGAAAAGTTTTAGAATACAAAACAAATTTTTATGAATTTGAAATCTAAGATTTAAAAAACTAAAAAAGTTAACATGATGCCAATTTTGAAGTTAAAAAAATGTTTAATACTTTCTACTTATATAGGAAAGAAGTTGAAATGTGAAAAAGTGGATAAATATTATTAAACCTGAAAATTTTGAAGTTATAGAACTTTTGAATTTTTTAATTACAAATACTATATTAAGAATAAAGAAAAGGTTTCAATATCAAATAAATGAATTAGAAGACAGGTTGTGAGCAAAAAGCTTGTTCGTTCTTGGCCATGTTAGTGAGAGGAGCTATAAAAGATAGTGGACATTGGATTGCAGAGTTTTTCCTTTCTTTCTTTTAAGTTATTTATCATATAAATTGATTAAATAGTTTCTTTATCATGTCCACGTTAATTAAATTATAAGTAGGCGTTAACAAAAGTTAACAACGGTTTTTGTATTTGATACAACAAAAGAATCACTAAAGCAAAAAAGTGTTTTATGAATCATTAAAATTATAACATTTTAAAATGCATTACTTACAAATAATTATAGTGGCCTTTAATAATATTAATAGACAACATTAATAATAATTTGTTTGCATATACTTAAAAAGCCAACAAAATTAAAACTTAGTTGTTATAAAATTTTATATAAGTAAAATTGTGACTTTACACAATAATTAAAATAAGTAGAGTCAAATTTAAACCCACTTAAGTCCAAACCTTACCTGAAATTTTTTATTTGAGCTCATATTTGACTTGAGGTTTT
>JANZLF010000220.1:13434985-13453353 GCA_026546835.1 Erythroxylum foetidum | reverse complement strand
TTTAATTATAAAATAAAATAAAATAAATCATAATTTTATTGATAATTGAATTTATTTATTAAATATATAACCTTGAATTAAATTATTCATAATTTTTATTAATAATTAAATAATATATATTTAAATGATAGTAAATTAGATTATGATAAAAATAGAAATAAAAACTACTTTTTTATGGTTTTCATAAATTTTGAAAACTGAAAGAAACCAAAATAAAAAACAGAAACTAAAAATTCAAACAAACAGTTTTTTTACTAAATTTGAAAACAAAACAAAAAACCAAAAATAAAAATGGAAACAAACACTCGTTAGTTTATTTATTTAAGTAAAATTAACAGATATAATAATATAATTCCTGTTGAATTTGTACTCCAGATTTACTCTAGTTTTAATCGTTTGCTAAAATTGACTTTGAAAGCTTACATTTTTAGTAGACTAAGTTTTGGTGTCATTATCAAGGAACTATTCAATTACTAATTTTTAATCTTAGTTTAGTTTAGTTTTATCATAATTAGTTTTATTTTTCTTTATTTTTCTTTCTTTCATTTGTTTCAGGTAGTTCATGTGAGATAGGAGATCCAGGTGTGAAAACTTGGATATCTTTCTTCAATTTGATCTTGTAATTGAACAACGATAGTTGTACATTAGTGTGTGATTTTCTAAGTATTTGGCATGTGTTTCTTGCATAATAGGTTAGTATTATTGTGTTTAGGACTTGTTTTTTTGTGTTTTTGTTTAGTTTGATCTTCATGGTTGTTCTTTTGTGTTTGATGTTGGTTTAGGGTATGAATTGATCATTTTCAAGTAGAAGTTGAGGGTGGACACCTTTGTGATTGAGCTAGGGATTAAGAGAAGACAAGAGAAGTAGAGATGCTGATAAACAAGAATCTACGACTGTGGGAAAGGGCATGTTACCCACGACTGTGGGAAAGGAAATCTATGGAGATAGTTTCTGTCACATTAACCCATGATCATGGGAAGCACAAAGATAATTCCCACAATCATGGGCTTAGCCCGAGAAGTCACACAAGTTTCACTTATTTTTTTAGGGTTTTGTGATATATAATGTCAAAAATCCCTAGGGCTAAAAAGTTTCATGGAAATTACCCCTCGGAAGCTAAAAGGCACATTGAGAGCCTAGATATAGGTGGAGAATCAAGGTATTCATTCCCAATTGAGCAAAGAGCATCCTGTCATTCAAATTTTCCAAATTCGGGCAAAGAAGAGGAGTAGCTTGCCTCGTCTAATTCTTATTTAGATTTTTTCCCTTCAAACATGTGGATAACTTGGTTATTGGGGATGTTAATGACATTATGATTGGTTAAAATATTTTTTAGGGTTTGTTATTTGAACTATTTTTGAACCTTCGGTTATTGATTCAATAATACAAATGTTTTTGTTATTTATTAAGCTCAAAACCTTGCAACAAATCGAGAGAGTGAGCTTGGTGATCTATGTTAAATGTACAACGAGAATTGATATTTAATATACCTATAAATAATAAGTTATCAATTTATTAGGAAGAGATTTCAATATATTGATATACTGCCTATAAAATAGCTTCATTTCTTGTTGAATGTTTAGGAAAAACTTTGTATATCGAGAGATCCCAAAGTTCATCCTAATTTATTTAACTAGTAACATTTAGTTGCACCTTGCGAGAGGGTAGCTAAAATTTTAGGAAATCTTGGGCCAAACATAAATTGAATGAATAAACCAGAGGGGAGCAAATAGGGATAATGACAAGTCCTAATTCTTAATCTTGATTTTCTCCAAGTTTTAGTTTACGATTTTGGTTTAGGTTGCGTTGTTTCCTTTTACCTTTAGTTTTTTTTTACTTATCTATTTAAATTTGATTGAATTAGTTTCTTAAACAAATAATAGCCTAAATTAAGTGGTTCCTAAGCACAATCCTTGTTAGATCGATATCTGACTTTTACTACAAGTTATGACCTGTATATATGCAATTTTGAGCGTTAAACTAGTAGTTTGGTTTGCAATTAACAAGTTTTTAGTGCCATTGCTAGGGATTGTTTGTTTGGCATCTTGTTTAGTTTGGGTTACTTTGATTGAAGAGTTTTTTTAAATACTTTTTCTTGTGTCTTTGTAGGTGTATGAACATAAGGAACATGCAAAGGACTGCTGAATTTCATGATGAAGAGTTATTAGATATCACAAGGAATGAACGAGAGTTGAGAAGAGCGATGCGTCAAGACATTACACAAAGAAAAATGGCAGAGGAAAGAGAAAAAAGAGAGATTGAAAGGACATTGATGGACTTTATAAGGCCAGGATTAAGTCCTTAAGGAGTTGTAAGGCTAGCTATTCAAGCTAACAATTTCGAGATCAAGCCGACACTCCTCAACATTCTTCAGAGTAGTGTGTAGTTTTATGGGTTGCCTAATGAAGATTCCAATGCCCATCTCTCTAACTTTTTTGGAGATATGCAAGGTTTAATGGGATGTTTGACGATGCTGTGAGGTTGCGATTATTTTCTTTCACTTTGAGATATCGGGCAAAAGAATGGTACAACTCACTCAGTTCAGGAAAGATTACTACTTAGGAATAGCTAGCCCAGAAATTCCTTGCTAAGTACTTGTCATCGATCAAAACAACAAAGATAATAAAGTAAATCACAAATTTTCAACAAAATGATGAGGAGTCTTTACATGAAGCTTGGGATGGGTTTAAAGAACTACAGAAAAGCTTCGCCCACTATAACCTTTCGAGGGAGTTCCTTGTGCAAACATTCTACAATGGTGTAAATCAGAGCATAAGAGGAACCATAGATGCAACTGCTGAAGGTTCGTTGATGAGGAAAACTATCGATGCAGATCATGATCTTTTGGAAGAGTTAGTAAGAAACAATTTCATGTGATCAAATGAGAGGAGTAGATAGGAGCAAAAGGAGGAAAAAAGGTATGATTCCATTTGACTCTATTACAACTTTATAGGCATAGATCACAACCCTCACTAAGCAATTGAGCAACATGTAAGGAGCATCTTTGTCTATAACTAAAGCTATGCAATCACAGTATGAGTTATGTGGGCAGGATAATCATTGCATGGCAGAATCTTTCTTGTTAGGAGCTAGTAGCACTGAACAGGTAAATTACTTAGGCCAACCACAACGAGGTAACAATCAGTACTATAATGCTTATAATTTGGGGTGGAAAACTACCTAAATTTTCTTAGAGTACTAACAATTCAGGTGGCCAACTAGGACCGCAAGGACCTCTTAGATTTTAGTAAGACTGACTTGGATCTTTGGAGAACAAATTGGACAAGTTGATGGATGTTTTGGGGTCCAGACTGGCAAATCAAGAAGAGATCCATAAGAGGATGTTTTCGAGCTAGGAGGAAAGTCAAAAGAGGATTAAGGCAAAGTTTGATCAGATCGTGAAGAACCATGCCTCATCCATCCACAACTTGGAGGTACAGGTAGGTCAACTTGCTAACACTTTATCCTCTAGAAGTGTAGGTGCCCTACCAAGAAATACTGAGGCCAACCCATGGGAACAACTCAAGGCTATCACACTTTAAAGTGGTAAGAAGATGGAGGAGCCAAGTGTGCAAAAGGATAGCCAAGAAAAAGGAAAAAGGCAAGGAAATTCAAGAAGAGAAAGAAGAAGAAAGGCCTTATATGCCACCATAACCCTACAAGCCTAAACTTCTGTATCCACAAAGATAACATCAAGTGGATACTCAATTTTCTAAGTTTCTGGAGAAACTGAAGAAGCTTCATATCAACTTGTCATTGGTGGAAACTTTGGAATGCATGTCCAAGCATGCGAAGTTTCTTAAGGATATATTGACATACAAACACACTTAGGAGGACAATCAGATGGTCACTTTGATGGAGAGTTGTTGTTTAATTATTTCAAACATTATGCCTTCAAAACTACAAGATCTAGGGAGTTTTACGATTCCATATGTTGTTGGTGACTTTGAATTTTCTAAATGCTTATGTGATTTAGGTGTAAGCATTAACTTAATGCCTTTGTCTATTTTCAGAAAATTGGGACTAGAAGAGATCAAGCCAACATCCACGCTAATCCAACTTGCGGATCAATCCATCAAGCGGCCACATGGAGTTATAGAAGATGTGTTGGTAATAGTGGATAAATTTATTGTTCCTGTTGATTTTGTTGTGTTGGATTTTGAAGTTGATAAAAATTGTCCATTGATTTTGGGTAGGCCTTTTATGAATACTGGTAGGGTATTAGTTGATGTGTATGAGGGAAAACTTGTTTTGAGAATTAGTGATGAGCATCTTAAATTTAACATGTTTAGATCTTTGAAAAACCAATGGATGGTAAAGTATGTATGAAGATTGATGTTGTGGATGAATGTCTAAAGGGGGTTAAAGAGGAAGTTAATGAAGTTACTGAAGTGCACATGGATGAGAGTGTGAGAGAAGAGAAATTATGTGAGGAAGTCTAATTAGAGAAGTTCGAGAGAACATATACACCTACACCACCTTCTCTTGTTAAGCTCCCAACTTTAGAGCCTAAACCCTTACCTTCTCATTTGAGATACACCTTTTTAGTTAAGAACTATACCCTACCCATCATTATCTCGAACCAATTGGATCGTGAGCAAAAGGAGAAAGTGTTGGAGACCATTAGGAAAAGGATGAGAGCTATAGGGTGGAAAATTTCTAATATTAGGGAGATTAGCCCCAATGTGGTGATGCATAGGACTAACTTAGATGAAGGATGTAAAACTGTGAGGGAGTGATAGAGAAGGTTAAATCCAAACATGTAAGAGGTTGTGAAGAAGCAGGTGGTGAAGTTGTTAAATGCAAGGATTATTTATCTCATTTCAAATAGTAACTAGGTGAGTTCGGTACAGTGTGTGCCTAAGAAGGGAGGCATGACAATGGTGGAAAATGAAAAAAGGTGAAAAGATTTATGCTAGGACCGTCACAGGTTGGAGAGTATGTATTGGTTACTGGAAGCTCAATTTGGCCACCAAGAAAGATCACTTCCCTTTACCCTTTACGGACCAAATGATTGAGAGGGTGGTTGGCCATACATTTTACTGTTTTCTTGATGGATACTCAATGTACAATAAGGTGGTTATATACTCACATGATCAGGAGAAGATCACTTTTACTTGTCCTTATTGGGCTTTTGCTTATCAGAAGATTCCTTTCAGTTTATGCAATGCAACTGCCACATTCCAAAAGTGCATGATGGCCATATTCGCGAACATGAATGAGAACTTCATAAAAGCATTTATGGATAACTTCTTTGTCTTTGGAGATTCTTTTGATCATTGTTTGTTGAATTTAAACAGAGTGTTTCAAAGATGTAAGAAGTCTCATCTAGTTTTGAACTACTGTTGATGATACCTAGAGGGGCTGTGGACAAACTATCACCAAACATCAACGCAACGTGGAATCTGGAATAAGAGAGTTCTAAAAGACAAAACCGAATAGGAGAGATTTTCTATGTATTATTATAGAGTAAATAGGAAGATGTTTTTTTAATGTCCTTTGTTAATCATTAACGTCTTAGAGGGTTGAAATTTGTTGTATTCAACATAGGTTATAATTTTTCAAAAAACAAATTTTTATCTTGGGGAGTAAAATTTCAGTAAAAAAATTCACTTTTATCAAAACCTCTTGTTTAATTTTGATGGATACAAGAACGTGAAAATTAGATGTTTTAGACTAAAATATAAATAAAAAAAGAAATATCCCTTTTAAGTAAGAAAAATGCCACCGAGTCAAGAGGTATGTTGATGTGTGAGAGGGTTGAAATTTGTTGTATTCAATATATGTTATAAATTTTCAAAAAACAAATTTTTATCTTGGGAAGCAAAATTTCAGTAAGAAATTCACTTTTATCAAAACCTCTTATTTAATTTTGATAGATACATGAACGTGAAAATTAGATGTTTTAGACTAAAATCGAAATAAAAAAAGAAGTATCCTTTTAAGCAAGAAATATGCCGCTGAGTCGGGAGGTATGTTTCTTTCTTTCTTCCTTCTCCTTTTTTTTAACACCCTTTTTATTTGTTTGCTTTTAGTAGCACCTCGTTATGGTGCTTGTCCAGTGTCAAAAGTTTTAATAAGCGCCTGATCTTATTCCAGCTTTGGTCAAGTTTGAAGGTAACATGAAAGGGTATATAATGGGCTGGGGCACCCTAAAACACGATGGGCTACAAAAGACGCCCCAGTTGGCAACCTTCCAAAAAGAGTGGGTTTTAGCCTCTCATGGGAAACAAAGTAGCTTGTTAAATTAGAGGCTAAAATCCACATTGTTGCCATTCAAAATCATCACTCCAATTCTCTGCCATTTCATAGTTAGTTGGTAAAACATCTTTCCTTTTGATAGCCACATCCCAAGTCAGCATTTTGTTTCAAGGGTTAGGAATATAACAAATTTGAAGTTATCACAAATGTAGGCATTACAAAATGGCATAACCGATTAGAGAAAGGGATAATAACAATTCAATGATAAAATTTGCACAAGGACAGCTGTCAGCGAATACTAGATACAGATTGTCAGGGAATCCTAATCATAATTAAGATCATGTTTCTAAAGCAAGACGAAATAAACAGATAAAGGTGGAAACTGGTTATCACGTTGGCAACTCAGTTGGGCACATAAAACCCTTGATTAAGATCAAAAATCAATCAGGAAAAGAGGCATACTTACTGAGGTATTAAACTTAAGCAGCCAACTTTAGATTAGGAATTTGAAGCAACATTCTGATCTAATTAGTTGCATTGTCATGCCATTATTTCTCACCGAAAGTTCATACCCAAGGAAAATAAAATTGAAACATAAACTAGTCCCAAGAATATCTCCGCCTAATGATATTCAACAGAACATTCTCAGTACAGCCAGAGAAACATTACGCTCTCTTATAGTGACCAGTCTTAAAATGCCACGATAGAGGCATAAGTGTGGTATGCCATCTCTTTATAGAATCTCTAGACATTTTAGTTCTGCAAAAAAGATAATGCATAAAACACACACGTGCAAGTTCCAAGGGAAAATGAACTTTACATCATGCTAGTAGGAGAAGCCATCTATTATTTAGAAGCCCTTGCATCACAGTCAGCTGCATCCGGCATGGAAAATTATTAGGCAATACTTCAGGGGCCAAAACTTTAAGGTGAAAGTTAAAGGTCCAAAGAAGCTTCCTTGGCATAGTCAAAGAGATAAATTCATACAGAATTAAATGACTACAGAATAAACAGATATCCTTTTCTAGCACCTCGTGCATTTTCAACTTTCTGCCCAAAATAACAAAAATGGAAAAAGAGTTTGGAACAATACCATTTTGCAACTCAATGGATATGAAGACTTTAAATGTCGTGCGAATACATATATTATAAGAGGCCCATCAGGTTAACAAAGCAAAATCAATAAGAACACCCTTCTCTTCAACCAATACTTTGCTATCATGTGTAGAATAAAATCAATTTCCAGCATTTGTCATATTCCCATGGTAAATCTCATCCAGTTATAAATAGATTAAACTATTAGAATCCATCTTACACGCCTCTTCCCAAACAAGTGTATAGCCAAACTTAGAAGCTTAACACATTCTAAGCACCAAAAAAATATACACAAGTGGAGAAGAAATGAAAGTAATTGCCAAAAGAAGCAAACTTGTCCATTTTAATGCACCAATTAATCTAAATTCTTGCTATGCAATCATCCTTTTATTTCAACAATTTCCTTTTACTCTTCGAAAAAGTTGACCTCTCTGATGCGCTATTTTGGATATTTTTCCCGATATGTGATTTTATGCTGACATAACTTTGTGAAGGAGCTTTATCCTTTGACTTCGCATATAGTTCCTCAACTGACCTTCTACCACCATTCCTTCGAGAAGTTACCCTTCCATTTAAACTCTTGTTCCTATCTACTCTACCCCTGCTCGTAGGGACCTTATAATAACCCCGTTTCTTATTCTTATTTTCCTCATCCTCTTCATCATAACAATAGCCATGACGACTAGCATCCTTAAAATCAGAGACTATGCCATTCACTTCCCCACTATCATCACCATTCTTTTTTTCTGCTTGCTCCATAGATTCAGCAGCTTTCTGCTTTGCTTGCTGTTTGCTTCCACCAGGAACATTAATTACTTTGCGATCTTCAATTACCATGTGCATAAGATGAAGATATTGATTCCTAATATTCATCACTGGATTATTATTAATTAACAAACCTCTCTTATAGGCCTCCTTCAAAACCACAGTATAAGTTCCTACCTTATTTGACAGGTAAAATATCCCAGGATAATGAAGTAATGCTCTCCTAAACCTTGATCGAATACCCAACCACTCTCCCATTCGCAACAAAGTGTCCTCCTCCACCATCCTTGAAACAAAGAGATTAAGAATCTCATGCAAAACCCCCACAGTCCATTTCTCCGACTCATCAGTACTTGGTCCAAGATGCGTTGCATTCTCATAAGGAGAAATATAAGGCAACTTTTGCCAATCATCATACCACTTCTTCAGTTTCTTGTCCATCTCAAAGCCCTTTGAGAACTGCATAGGGAATGAGATTGGCATCCCTTTCTCATTAACCATCCCTGCACCTTTCATTTTCTGTTCCACAACTGAAATTGCTGATTCAATGCTCCAACAAACCAACTCTAGTTCCAACTCATTACGCGACTTAGACATATTCTTCTCACCAATAAGTCGAAAACAGTCGGGGAAATCATAAAGTATGCTATTCATAAAATCCTGATGCAAGCCCAAATCCCATTTAATGCTGTCAAGAAACTTCAAAGGTACCTTATTAATTCTCGCAATCATTAGCAGCTTCAAAAGCCTATCAGCAACATCCTGCCTATAGTTCTCACTCTGATAAACTAATTTCTCTTCAGCATCCAGATCAAGTACCTGTGGGGTGAGCTTGATGTGGGGTTGAATCCCAGTTCCTCCAGGGAGATATTCCTCGAATATTGCAGGGTATTTTCGGATGAAATCGATAGGACGAGTGGGGATTTCGAGATTTTGTTTCTGATTGTGGATAATGGGAAGAGGAAGAGACTTTGCTGGGTCTGATATGATGAGGTTCTTTATATTCAAAACGGGTCTCAGATGCTTTTCTCGCTCCACAGCATGATCAAGTCCCCTGTCCCGGAGACGTTTGAGGGCAGCAAAGTCGACGAAGCTGCGGTGCTGGCAGCTGCAATGGCGAATTACGGAAAGAGAATTGGGAAAGAATCGCATTGCTGACTTGGAGGCGAGAGCTCAAGGAGGGTTTTGTGGCCGTCATATGCCTTTCCGCTGGCTGTAACGGCAATTAAGAACATAATTTATTATTATATTAAAGAAAGTTCAATTTTTATCCTAAATTTTATGATGAAATTTGACCTTAAATTTTAGAAAGTGAAAAAACTGACTGTCAATTTTTTGTCAAGTGTTTAATATTATATTATTTTATTTTTTGCCCTACATTATCATATCATATCTAACGTAACAATATGAGGCTACTTTCTTTAAAAAGAATAAAAAGTATTATTAATTTTAAACCTACGAGGCATATCATATTTAATTAATCCTAATTTTTTTTAACTTAAACAAACATATTCACTTAACAAATCAGAAAATAATTGATCAAAACTTAACAAAAAGATACCTTGTCATCTTAGAAAAAAACAATTCTTCACTGTTTTATGCATATGGAATCCCCAAAATTGTTAGAGGGTGGCTACAATCCTTAAAGTTATTGACGATGTTACAAAGGTATTCTTGAAATTCAAACTTTCACCTGAAGTTTTTTACTCACACCCTTTGCACGACAATCTCACTTAGATCCGTTAAAGCAAGACTTAGCCTTTCCTAGCCTTCGAAGTGTATTCCTCACACATACTCGAAGAAACAATACTTATAAGAACAATAAGAACAAAGGCAACAAGGATGCACAGATATACGGTATAAAACTAATTTTATATACTTTCCTTCAAAAGAATACAAAAAATGCTCTCTCTGAGAGAATGAGAAGAGCAAAGCTTGAATGAGCTATATATATAGGCTTCCTAACTTGGAGTCTAAGTTACATTCAGATTCCCACTAAATCTGAACTACCTAAGATCGTGCTAAGATCATATCTATCTTTATCAGATTACATCACATGAACCAATTAGATGATACTCCCGTCTAAATAGAACTCTACTGAGAAGATAAGATAACAACATGATAGAGTTTACATTCAACTAGGAAACTAGCATTTTTATCTTCGAAGAACTCTACTATTTTCAGATATTTAGTTCCACTGCAACTCTACCTCTCAGTCATCGCCACATCATCTAAGATCTCCCTCGCGATCTCTATCCACTGATGATGCAATGTGATCTCGCCAAAAGCTATTAGCACATTGTCCTGATCCAATGCTCTCATAATAAGTCCATTAGTCGTGGTCCATTCATCCGAGTATGGACTAAGTCCTTAGTCCGTCAAGACCTTAGCTTAGGTCGAGTTAATCTCCACAAGATCTGATGCTCTACCAAAATTCGCACCAAGTCTGATCCTACTCGCCCACGTTTGCCTTCTGTTTTCGTATGTCTCCCTCATGCGTGAATCCAGCTAACCTTCCTCCTAAGGCTCCTCATGAAGGTCAATGAGAAGTGCTCTGGAACTTAGGAGTCTAACAAACCATCTCCACCAGATGGATTCGACGCCCTCGTCGAATTAGTCTGAAGGTCAACGTTCACCTGATCCTCAAACTACCACAAGGTCGTGTCTTTCTCCCACATAGCTTTCGCGACAGGTTTACCCTTCCACTGGATTAAGAACTCGGTCTGTCAGTTCTTCTTATGTTGACCCATGGTTCAGTAATCTAGGATCTTCTTCACTTGATCATCGAACTATTTTCTCACAACTGGTGGTGCTTGCTTCACCTGACTCCTATTTGGATCTGATGCATCCTCATAGTAAGGCTTGAGAAAACTAACATGAAAAGTAGATTGTACCTTTAACCACTCGGGTAACTTCAATCGATATGCCACGTTCCTCACTTTATGTAGCACTTCAAATGATCCATCATACTTCTGCACTAATCCCTTATAAACTTGCTTGCTCGAGATCTTCTTCCAAATCTGTGGGGTCAGCTTCAACAGTTCCTTATCTCCCACGTCAAATTCTAATGATCTCCTCCGAAGATCTACTTGCTTTTTCATCCGTTGAAAAGCTTTATGAACACTTCCCCCGCCTCATCCAATAACTCTTGCTTCTTTATCACAAACTTAAATTCCGCAAGACATTTGACACCTGTCCTTGTTTGAGCAATCTCTAGTGGAGTGAGAGGTTGTTGCCTTAATACAATCTCAAAGGGACTCTTCTCCATAGTCGAAGATCTATTCAAGTTATAAAAGAACTGTGCAGTATCAAGTAAATTCAACTAATTATGTTGACTTGTACTTACATAATGCTGAAGATACTCCTCCAACAAACCGTTGATTCACTCGGTTTGGCTATCCGTTTGTAGGTAATTTGCCGTAGAAAACTTCATATTGCAACCCATCAAATTAAAAAGAGACGTCTAGAATCGGCCTGTAAATCTGGAATCTCAATCACACACAATATCCGTTAGTACTCCGAAATACTTGACCACGTTTTTACAGAATAGCTCGGCCGTAACATCCGAGGTACAAGTTATAGGAGTTGGCACGAAGACCGCATGCTTGGAGAATTTATCAACCACCACCATGATTGACACCATGTTTCCTACCTTTGGAAACCCACTAATGAAATTCATTGAGACCGACATCTAAGGTCTCTCAGAATGGATAAGGGTTGTAGCAAATCGACTTTCTTCTTCCTCTCCGGTTTATCTAACTGACACATAAGGTACATCTTGACGTAACATTCCCCATCATCCTCCATCTTCGACTAAAAGTAGGAATGCGATAGGAGCGCTAGCTTCTGTTGGACTCTTGGGTGACCAGCCCACTACGAGTCATGCGTCCCCTTTAGCAATTATTTCCGCAATCCACCAATGCTCGACACCTAATCATGACTACTCTTCGTCATCAATAGCGTATCATCTTCGAGCCAAAAACTATACACAACACCCTTTTTTACTTGAGTAATTAACTTATAATACAAGGTGTCTAGCAGAGTTGACGCTTTGATCTACTCTAGCAAGTTGGATTCCATCATCGTGATCGAATAAAGGGCCGCAAATACCTCTTTCTTACTCAAGACATTTGCCACGTTATTATGTCTCCCCAGTTTATGCTCTCACATGAAGTCATATTCAGCAAGGAACTACTACTATCGAGCTTGTTTTGCGGACAACTTCTTCTAGGTCTAGAAAAATGTGTTAACACCATTGTCTGTCCAAACAACCAACATGGTTCCCAACAACTATACTCGCCACGTCTCAAAGTAATACACCACTGCAAGCATCTCCTTCTCGTGGGTCGAGTACCACTACTATGTACCATTGAGCTTTTGACTCTCAAATGCAACTGGATGACCTTTCTATACAAGGACTCTACTAATGGCTTTGTCCGAAGCATCAGTATGTACCTCAAATGGAAGATCAAACTCAAAAAACTTCAACACTAGTTTGGTTGAGATCGCAGCTTTAAGTTTTTCAAATGCCTCCTCACATGCACCTGACCAACACCACTCTGGCTTCTTCTTTAGCAAGTCCGTTAATGGGGCCGTTTTCTTGGAGTATCCTACTATGAACTGCCTATAATAGTTTGTAGGCTGAGAAAACTCCGCAATTCTTGTATTGTCTTAGGGGCCTGCCACTCAACTATTGCTTTCACTTTCTTCAGATCCATCCTCACCTGACCCTTGCTCACCACGTGACCCAAGAATCTGATCTCAAACTGAACCAACTCACACGTCTCTATCTTCACATAGAGCTTGTGCTGTCTCATTCTTTCAAACACTCACCTCAAGTGTTCCACATGTTCTGCCATGTTCGCGTTATACACCACGATGTCGTCTAGATAGACTACAATGAACTCATCCAAAAAGTCGTATAATACATCGTTCATTAGGTTGCAAAATGTAGCAGGGGTGTTAGTTAATCCAAACGACATAACTAAAAATTCGTAGGATCTATACCATGTTATGCACGTTGTGTTTTGCTTATCGCCCTAGGCTATCCGCACTTGCCAATACCAACTTTGAAGATCCAACTTCGTGCAACTTTGAAGATCCAACTTCGTGAACACCTCAGTCCTCGATAACCTATCCATCAAATATTGAATCAAAAGCATCGGATACTTGTTCTTGATCATTACCTTATTCAATTCCCGATAGTCTATACATAATCTCAGTGTATCGTCTTACTTCTTCTGAAACAATACCGTGGCGCCGTGTCGAGCTTTTTATGGTTAGATGAACCCTGCATCCAATAACTCACCAAGTTATTTTCGAAGTTCCACTAATTCTGTCAGGGATATCCTATATAGGGCAAGTGCAGGTGGGATTACTCCAGGAACCAACTCGATCCTATGATTTACCCCATAACGAGGTGGAAGAGTTTTCGGAAACTCTTTCAGCATCACCTTCTGAAACTCCCTCAACAGAATTGCAACCTCATCAGGGACTTCTACCATGTAGTCTTCACTGATCTCCCACATGGCAGCGAGATAGGTCCTTTCTTCAACCCTTTCTCAATACTCATGGCCGAAATATGTCCTACCTATGTTGTAGCCTTTGTCATTCCACCACCGAACCTACAACAATTCATATAGAAGGAATTTTGTTCATTCATCAACATCATACCTCCCAAACTTGGGTATAGCACCACCTTTGCTGCTTTAAGAAAATCAACCCCTAATATCCTCTCGAAATCCTCCAATGGTATGATGATGAAATTCATCTTGGCACGCCAACCACCAATGCTAACTGGAACATTGTAAGCAATTCTTGTAACTACTTATGCCTTTCCCGTAGGGGTTGTAATTCTCATCGGAGCCTTGGATACCCTCACGCCTAACTTCCGAACCATCCTTTCTCCTAGGAAATTGTGGGTCACACCAGTATCCACCATCGCCGTTATGTCTTTCTCCCTAACTTGTATACCCACGTACATCAGTTTGTCAAAAGGAATTGGCTCAGTACTAACCGCATTAAGCAAAGCTATCAGATTCAGTGCCGCATCTTCTGAAGATTCACTATCTTTTTCAGCAATCAGGGTGTTCAACTTCTCCTTCCTCGGGCACTATCTAACAAAGTGTGGAACACCGCATAAGTAACAAGCAATTTTGTCTTTCTTCGAGGACGTCTCCCCATTCTTCGAGCCCCCATTCTGCTTGACCTTGCCTTTGAAGTCTCCCTTCTTGGAATCCTTCTTGTTTTCTCCCTTCAGTCCTCTCCTATTGGGCGTGGCCTTTGGACTTAGAAGAATCTAAGGAGCTTGCCTTAGAGTCTTTCGTCAGTCAAAAATTCACCAAGGCATCGGCAGCCATGATTTCACCAACCATATGCTTCACATTTTGCCTCTATAACTCTATTTGAGCCCATGGTTCCAAGAAGTATTCATAGGAAGGAACTGATCTTTTAGCTCCTTCTTCATCTGCACCCACATTTCCATGGGAGTTCTACCCGTGCTAATCTCCATAGAGGTCCTTGTCTTCCACTAGAGCTTGGCATCCCCATCCAAGTTTATGGCCGCCACATTGACCTTGTTAGCGTTAGATACTTTAGTAGCCGCAAAGTACTGCACCATATCCCACAAGAAGTTCTCCAACACCTTGGCGACCTGTACATCTTCAAAAACCTTTAATTCTCACAGCTTTACCAATGATGAAAGCTGTGGTGTGGAACTTTCAGCCCGATACCCATCAATCGTTGCAACGACATGCCTTAGGATAGAGATCTAAAATTGAGCATTCTCCTGTGCCTTTAACATATCTCCCATCTGTTGCTGCAACTGTTGGATCCGTACCTCCATCATCTCGACCCGAATATTGTGGGAAGTGACCTCTTCCTCCCCCTGACGAATAAGACCAATGAGTACCTCCATCCTAGACACTCGTTCTGTCCAGTTGCTTACCTTCATTTCAAACATTGGCTCTGATACCATTTGTTACAAAGGTATTCTTGGAACTCAAATTTTTACTTGAAGTTTCTTGCTCATGCCCTTTGCACGTCAATCTCACTTAGATCTGTTAAAGCAAGACTCAGCCTTTCTTAACCCTCGAAGTATTTTCCTCGCACACACTCAAAGAAACAATACTTACAAGAATAATAAGAACAAAGGCAATAAGGACGAATAGAGATACGGTATAAAACTAACTTTATATACTTTCCCTCAAAAGAATACAAAAAATGCTCTCTCTGATTGAATGAGAAGAGCAAAGCTCGAATGAGCTATATATAGGCATCCTAACTTAGAGTCCAAATTACATTCAAATTCCCCCACTAAATCCAAACTACCTAAGATCGTGCTAAGATCATGTCTATCCTTATCATATTACATCACATGGACAAATTAGATGACACCCCCATCTAACTAGGACTTTACTAATAAGATAAGATAACAACAAGATAGAGTTTACATTCAACTAGGAAACTAGCATCCTTATCTTCAAAGAACTCTACTATCTTCAGATGTTCAGTTCCATTACAACTCCACCTTCTAGTCATCGCCACATCATCCAAGATCTCCCTCGCAATCTCTATCCACTGATGATACAATATGATCTCGCCGAAGCCCATTAGCATATTGACCTGATCTAATGCTCCCACAATAAGTCCGTTATTCATGGTTCATCCATCTAAGCATGGGCTAAGTCCTTAGTCTGTCAAGACCTTAACCTGAGTCGAGTTAATCTCCACAAGATCTGATGCTCTACCAAAATTCACCCCAAGTTCGATCCCACTCACCCACGTTTGTCTTAGTGTTTTTGCATGCCTCCTTAATGCGTGAATCTAGCTAACCTTACTACTAAGGCTCCTCATGCAGGTCGCTGAGAAGTGCTACGGAACTTAGGGATCTAACAGAAGGCTTGCTGGAATCCTTATCACATGCTTTACCATCTACAATCCCTCATTCGATTTCATTCGTTGATTTTTCTATTTGCATTGAATCCCTCAATCTCCTTCATTACAGGGTCTGAGTCATTGGATTCCTAGAGTAGTTGTTGTAAGCATCTTCATTTAATAACCGCTCTCATAGGTGAGCTTTTCTACATATGTGATTTAACTGGTACCAAAAGAATGTTATTGAGCAAGTTTTAGCTCTAATAAAACTCTTAATATTCACAAGTATACGAATCGTAAACATGTAATATTGAACGTGTCGATCCAACAAAAAAAGTTAAAAACAAGTAAACATAACTGTGTCTAAGGTATTGGAATATAAATTGAATAAGAATAAATAACAAAAATTAAAGCAATCAAATAAAATTAAGCAATTAATCAAATAACAATTCAATTGTCATAATTAATTAGGGATGAATTTTTTTACATATTTTATTTTACTTACCTTAGTTTTAAGTTCTTTTCATTAAAAACCTAAAATAAATCCTTAGGTTAGATAATAAGGGAAGGATAACTACTAGCATTCACTATCTTTGTGAGATCGACCTGTACTTGTTTGTACTAACTACAGCTACACTGTACACTTGCAATTATTACAATATTAGCTAACTCACAAATACGTCAATTAAGTTTTAGCGCCATTGTTAGGGAATTTGATACTAGTAAAGCTTGAATGCTATTACTTTAGTCATTTTATTTTATTTTGTTTTATCTTTGTTTTTTATTTTAATTTATTTTAATTTTGTTTTTATATTTATTTATTTTATTGCTTTTATTATACATATTGAGAACATATTTTTTAAATTAGAGGCATTAATATTATAAAGGCATTTAGAATTAACAACTTGTTTTAGCCTATTTCTTTGAAAATTATCATATCCTCAAATTTATCCTTTAGGTAAAACCAAGTTGAGCCTTAACCTTTTTCATTGATTAAACTTATATTAACCTTTATTATATTTTTCTTTGAAGACTTATTTATTGTTTTGAACCTTGAAGGTTATTTACATTATTTCTTGAATTGTGGTATTGAATGTTTATTGTGAAAAAAACCATAAAAGAAAAAATGGAGCATATATTAAAAAAGAAGAAAAATAAATATATAGTACCATTAGTTTTGTAGCGGAAGTACCTTATTGTGAATAAGTTTCATGTGGTGTTCTTTTTAGTAAATTTCCTTCAATTTAACCCTTTTCATACTGTACCTAAGCCCTATTACAACCTACATAAAGATCCTTTGATTTTTCTTTCTAGTTTGTATATAAGTGGTGGAAATGTGATTTGATTGTAGGTATACAGTAAGAATTCTACTATGCATTAATTGAGACTTTTAATGCTTTTCACCCTAAATACCTGATTGCATTGAAAGAAATTTTAGTAAGGGCGTAAAGAGATATGCTTTTGATTTCAATTTGAATGTTGATGCGATTACTATTAATATTGCTTAGGAAGTTAATCTTCATACAACTTGACTTTAATTGTATGATAATTTGATTTAATAGGATATAATGATGCATAATATGAATGGACAGAATGAGATTGATATTTTGGAATTTATAATTTTGATTATGGTTTGCTTGAGGACAAGCAAAATCTTAAGTGTGGTTATATTTGATAGATGGATAACTGAACAAAATTTTACTCCACATTTGATGTATTTTTGCTTGATATTTTATACTTTCGTTGTATATTTAGTACTTAACTCACTTCAAGTGTGTTTACATAGCATAATTGCTTTCATGGCCTAAAAGGAGAATAATACAAATGAGATCATGACATAAATTTAGATTTGAAGTGGAGAAAGGATGGACTTTCATGCATATGTGTAGCACCCCACTCTCGCAAGACCCGAACCCGATATCGACGGTGATATCCGAGCCCGTGCCCCATGTGGATGGTATGCTAAAACAGTCACTGTAGTTCAAAACTCGAAAAACATTTCTCTTTTTACAAAATCAATCACATGCGCGGAAATCAATAAACAATTTGGGCCCGATTTAAAACGAAATCATTTTCAGTATGACACAATCTCAATCATTAAAAGGAACTCAATAGTGCTCCCCCATTTCATATACAGAGATGCATGACCCAACTGGGCCCAATGTCATCTCTGACACTTTCAGAAATCACAAATCACTAATACACTAAACAATTAGGCCCACTGAATAAAATCACTAATCTGTGTAATTTGCGGAAATACAATACACATAAGACAGTACTACACTAATGCAGACGCGAACTGATCCCGACATCAAACTCTGACCTGCTTGCGGTAATCATACTCCCGTTTGTCTAACGGGGTACTCTTCGATCCCTGAAAAATAATTGCAATGTTGGGTGAGTTTGCGAACTCAATGAGAAACCATCATCG
>JANZLF010000220.1:13401534-13412323 GCA_026546835.1 Erythroxylum foetidum | reverse complement strand
ATCACCCAGTTAGACTCCACCAAGTAAATCAGTTGGCTATATGCAAATTAACTAACTCTACAATTGGGCCCTAATCGCAGAATTAATTAATAAACAATGACAGTAAAACGGAAACAGTACGAATATCATAAACCAAATAATCAGAACAATAGTCTCACGGGTCAAAGCATAATAATTGGAATTCCCCGACTAAAACAAATTAGCTACTCATACGGAGATTAAATAAGACAAGGTTCTTAATTAACATAATCTAAATAACAAGGAAAAGAATAAAAACAAAGAAAATCTCCCTATCGTCGCTGTGGTGCGTGCGTCAAAGCCAGCCAATTTTTCTCCCTATTGCTTGCGTCCCTTAGTTTTCTGTAGCATGTGTGTCCTGCGTCCTGGTCCCTAGAAATTTCCTCCAGCTGCGTGCGTTACTTGCGTTATTTCCTTCCTCGTTTTCTGTTCCAGCCGCAGCCAGTCTGTGTCACCCGCCAGTCTGCCCTCCACCTGATTCCTCCTTAGGTTTTTGTCTCATTTTTTTAATTCCGTGGGCCCTTCCTTTTTCAGCCCATTAATTGCTCCATCCTTGGCTGCCGTGCGTGTCTCACCAATTTCAGTCCAAAGAGTTACTCTCCTTGGCTTTGTCCTCTTCAATTAATTCCGTGGGCCCCTCCTGTTGGTCTCTTTTAGTGAGCAACGTGGGCCCTCCTTGATGTTGATTCTCTCGGATGCGTGTCCACTTTCTGCTGGCTGTTATCTTCTTTCTTTTTAATTGCCACTGATTTACTCTTAATTCCCATCATCATGTAAAAGTTATAATTTCCTACAAGAAAACATAAAATCAAGTTAAGTACCAATAATTGAATCAATCAAGAGGAGTAAAAGGGGATAATTAAAACATAAATATTAGACAATTATGCACTTATCATCAGTTTCTGTTTTACACTGTTGTGGATACATTTCCCATATAATCAATAATGGTGTTATTTTGTACTATGATTCTGCTGTTGTTGGTTCTACAATTATGCGTGATGGATTGTTTATGTTGATTGCTAATTTTTCTAGTTTTAACCGACAACATGATGATGTTAATGTTGTTGTTGGAAAGAAACGTGGGAGAGTTGCTGAAAAATCTTTTATGTTGTAGCATAAACAATTAGGACATATCTCTAAGGAGAGAATGGAGAGGTTGATTAAGGAAACTATTTTGCATGATTTGGACTTCTTTGATTTTGACACTTGTGTTGATTGCATAAAAGGGAATTTTATAGCTAAAGTAAGAAGTAGAAAATGACTAGGAAGGAGGAACCATTACAGATAGTTCACATAGACATCTGTGAACCCATTACTCCTATTTCCATAGGAGGCAATAGATACTTCTTCACGTTTATTAATGATTTTTCTCGATGTGGTTGGACTGAATTGTTGCATGAGAAATCTAAAGCATTGGATGCTTTTAAGTCACTGAAAAATGTTATTGAATTGCAACTTGTGAAGCAGATCAAATGTGTAAGATCTGATAGAGGTAGTGAGTATTATGGTCGGTATGATGAAACTGGAAGAAACCCTAGTCCTTTTGCTAGAAACTTGCAAGATTGTGGAATTGAGGAACAATATACTATGCCTGGCATTCCTCAACAAAATAGGATTGTAGAGAGACGAAACCGTACTCTCATAGAGATGGTTAGGTGCATGCTTAGTCACTCCACCTTACCAGAGTTCTTGCAGGGAGATGTCTTGAAAGCTGCTGTTTATGTTCTCAATCATGTTACTAGTAAGTTTGTACTAAAGACTCCTTTTGAGATTATATCATGAAAGAAGCCTAGTTTGAAGCATTTCCGTGTTTAGGACTGTAAGGTTGAGGTAAGGAGGAAGCTTGATCTTAGAACTATTTCAGGTTATTTTATTAGTTATTGTACTGGCTCAAGAGGTTCAAGATTCTATTGTCCTAGTCATTGAATTAGATCGAGCTGTCTATTTTGAAGGGGACATGGAACATAATGAAAGGCACGAGTCTTGTGTTGTTGATTTAACAGGAGGTCGTGTTATTGTTCCTACACCTATTGTTTTTCATCCTGAGGTAATTCAATCTCCTCTGATTCGTGATGATGTCGTTGATCCAAGAAATGATGTTGAAATTCCTCAACAGGTTGGCATTATTAGTCAACTAGATCCCTTGATCTTAGCATGCTACCTACTGTATCTCCTGATTGCAGCACACGTATCATTGACTTCCTTATACAGCTGTCAAGTACTTTGTAATTAACGATTCCTTTGCTAAATTATAGGTAGACGTTGTGCAGATATATTCTGTAAAACTATCAGTATAAACAGAGCTTGATTCTCCATTTCACCGTTCCTTTGTTATGGTATCAGAGCCAGAATCGGTTATGTCGTCAAAAACCCAATCCTCTAAAATCTCTTCCCCGTCATCTTATTCGCCTATACCAACCAGTCCTTCCACCTTGCCACATGCACAATTTAGCTTTTCCATTACCAATTATCTGATATGGAAAACCCAATTTAACCCAATCTTGAAAGGTTATGACCTCACGTCCCATATCAACGGAACAGCTGCCCAAACAACAACAATCATTGATCAGGAAACTAAAACCATCATTCCCAATCCAGAATATCAGAATTGGGTTTATCAAGATCAATTATTAGTTGGCTGGATACTTTCCTCCCTTACAGAGGAGGTCTTTCCTTATGTAGTCGGTCAGGAATCAGCCCATGAAGTCTGGGAAGCTCTCCAAGAAGCTTTTGGCGCTCAATCTAGTGCTAGGCAAGTCCAACTTCACATGGAATTGCAGAACTTGTCTTCGGAAGACAAACCAATATCACAATTTCTAAAAGAGGCCAAGAATATCAAAGGTCAACTTGCCCAAGCTGGAATGCCAATCGGAAATGTTGAATTCAATGCAAACATTTTCAGATTGCTACCATCGGATTATCACCCTATTCTTGCTGGAATTTCATCGAGAAAACATGAAGTGAGCTTTTCTGAATTATCTGGAATGCTTATTTCACATGAGATTTTATTGCAGAGTTCAAGAAAACTAGTCTCTATGGTTGCTAATATGGCACGCCATGAATCGTCCTACTCCAAAAACAACAATTATGGCAAGAACAATAACTATAGGCATAAAAACAAGGGAAACTTCAATAATGGCAAATCTAAGAGATGGTTCGCTACCCCTTGCCAAATTTCCAACTTGAATAATCATCAAGCTAACACTTGTAGAAAACGATTTGACAGAAACTATGAGCCACCAACTGCTAATGTTACTGTTTGTAGTTCATCTAGCAAAAGCACTGATTGGTACCCAGATTCGGCAGCCAGTCATCACATGACACCAGACTTGGCCAGTTTAGGAATCTCAGAAGAATATAAGGGATCAAATAATGTTATCATTGGCAATGGCTCAGGTATCTCTATCAAACACGTCGGAAAGTCTGCTCTCTTAACACAACATAAGCCTTTAGTCTTGAATGAAATTCTTCATGTGCCTTCAATTCAAAAACAACTAATGTCGGTCAATAAAATAACTAAAGATAACAAGTGCTATTTTAAGTTTTATGACTCACACTTTGTTGTGAAAGATCAGATCACAAAGAGGCTTCTCTTAAAGGGACCTACTGAGGATGGTGTGTACAAGGTCTCAGGTGCACAGTTACAAAATCTACAAAAGAGACCACAAGTTTTTATGGCTGAAAAGCTTAGCTTGAAGGACTGGCATGATCGGCTCGGACACGCTCAATTTGGAGTTGTTTCAAAGATTATCAACACTTTTAATTTACCTTGTTCAATAAAAGCCACTCCAGTACAAACTTGTGAATCCTGCTGCCTTGGTAAACTCAGCAGATCTCACTTTCCATTAACTGGAACCGTTACACTCAATAAATTTGAATTGGTCCATGGGGATGTATGGGGTCTTGCCCCAATGAATTCTGTTTTTGGTGAAAGATATTTCTTGATTTTGGTTGATGACTTTTCTAGATTTACTTGGCTTTATCCAATTAAGCTCAAAAGTGATGTGTATTCCATAATCTGTCAGTTTATGGCAATGGTTGAAAGGCATTTTCATACAAAAATCAAGTATTTTCAATCTGATTAGGGAGGTGAATTTCAGAATGTAAACACATTTCTTAAAAAATCAGGGATCGTACGTAGAGTTGTATGTGCTCACACACATGAGCAAAATGGAACTGTGGAAAGGAAAATTCGGTATATTGTTGATACGGGGTTATCTATGTTAGCCCATTCCAAGGTTCTGTTGAAGTCTTAGAATTATGCTTTCGTTGTTGCGGTTCATATTGTGAATTGGTTTCCATCTCCTGCTCTTAACAATATTTCTCCTTATGAGAAGCTATTTGCTCAACCTCTAGATTATAATGCTTTTAAGGTGTTTAGGTGCATTGCTTACCCACTCCTCAGATCATATAATGCTAATAAATTTTCTTTTCGTAGTATACCTTGTGTTTATCTTAAAAATGCTACTAATCATGCAGGTATTATTTGTTTTGATCCTCAACTTCACTGAACATATATTTGCAGGCATTATAAAATCGATGAAAAAATATTTTTATACTATGAAACATCTCTTTCACGAGATTCCGTATTGGGACTTCCACTAGCCATGGATACTGATGTCTCACCATGGCTCACGCTACATCTATCTCCTTCAGTCATGTCCTCGTTATTTTCTGTCTCATCCCTTCCTCTTGCTTCTCCACCAACAAGTACAATGATGACATCTCCCTCACAAACTCCAGTCTAGCTAGTCCCCTCATTGGCTCCAATTACTTGTTTAGACTCAAGTAACGTTGAATCTCTTTTAAGCCTCGAGCCTCAGGAAGATCCTCAATCACCAAATCTAAATTTGCATGCCAGCAGATAGTATCAACATCCTATGATTCTTCATCCTCATCCAAAGAAAAACATCCTATACGCATTAAACATTTCTTATGCATCTAATGTGTCCACTGCTTTGGAACCCACTTGCTATACGTAAGCTTCGAAGCATAGAGTGTGGAGAGAGGCCATGACTAGTGAAGTGGCAGCTCTTATCAAACATCACATGTGGGATCTTATGCCTAAACCCATTGGCATTAACATAGTAGGTAACAAGTGGGTTTATAAGGTTAAACGTCATGCTGATGGTAGTATTGAAAGATTCAAGGCTCGTTTAGTCACTAAGGGTTATACTTAATAGGAGGTGGGGTCGACTACTCAGCCATATTCTCTCCTGTGATAAAATATACCACTATCAGGCTACTTTTTCCTTGACAGTTTCAAATCACTGGCATATGTGACAACTTGACATTTCCAATGCCTTCTTAAATGACAATTTAGAGGAAGAAGTTTGTATGGCTCAACCTTAGGGATTTATTGATCCTAGATGCCCTAATCATATGTCACCTAAGAAGATCATTGTATGGTCTCAAGCAAGCCCCAAGAGCTTGGTACAACATATTAAGTTCTTTCTTCCTCCGTCTTAGTTTTCAGTCTTCACACACAGATGCTTTCTTGTTTATTATGAAGGAAAACTCTCAAGTCCTTTATCTTTTACTCTATGTCTATGATTAACAGGAAGCAGTCAATCTCTCATTCATCATATTGTTAGACGCTTATTTAATGAATTTGACCTTCGCGACTTGGGGGCCCTCAAATATTTCTTGGGCGTTGAGGTCAGTCCTCGAGGTAATGGTTTATTGTTGAGTCAAACCAAGTGCCTTACTAATCTTTCAAAGATCATGCATATGGATGAGGCGAAGGCAATCAAAACGCACATGTTTCCTACTCATCAGCTTGATCATTCTATCGGTGACTCTCTACCAAACCCTTACATTTATAGGCGATGTTTAGGGGCTTGACAATATGCTTGTCTCATAAGGCCTGACTTAGCCTATACTGTCAATAAACTTAGTCAATAAATGTCTGCCCTTACGGATGTCCATTGTTAAGCATGTAAAAGAGCTTTTAGGCATGTCAAAGAAATAATAAACCAAGGTCTTTTGTTTGTGCCTAGTTCAACTACGCGTCTTCAAGTGTACATTGATGTAGACTAGGTTGGTGATACGACAGACCGTCGTTCCACCAGTGGTTATGTGGTTTACTTGGGCCACAACTTAATCTCCTAGAGCTCCAAAAAGCAGCAAACAGTGGCTCGATCCTCTACAAAGGCAGAGTATCGATCTGTTGCAAATGCTGCAGCTGAAGTTATTTGGTTACAATCCTTACTTAGGGAGATTGGTCACACAGTGGATCAGCCAGTTGTCATTTGGTGTGATAATCTTGGGGCTGCATTTTTGTCTCTCAATCCTGTCTTCAAGGCCGAGACAAAGCACATCGAATATGATTATCATTTTGTTTGTGAACAATGCAATCAAGGCAAGCTTACTGTGTAGCATATCCCTATCAACGATCAAATTGTAGATATTTTCACCAAAGCCTTACCCATAGACCAGTTTTTGTTGGGCACCAGTTTCAGAACCCAACTCTTGCTCTAATACCACAACTGTTGGGTACTGGTTCCGAAACCCAACTTTTGCTCTGATACCATAACTGTTGGACTCTACTTTCGAAGCCTAACATTTGGAGTCATAAAATGTGTTCTTGTACTTGTTACCATGTATGGTTATTCCAATTAACCTTCATTAGTCATCCTAGGCTCATCTTCATTCTCTGATACCATAAGTGTCGGGTCCTACTTTCCGAATCATTCTTATACTAAAAAAATATTCTATGCTCAACTTCCATCAAGATATTGAACATCTTAGAGGCTGCATCAAAATTCAACCTCTTCATATAATTTGTAAACCTATGTCTCTAGTTTACTCCACATCAGAAATCATCTCAATTGGAACCCTACAGATTCAAATATATTCAAAATGCCGAAGCATGTTCAATAAAATAACATCAGTTCATACTATTCTATCACAGTCCTTTACTTTCCTTTAATCAAAACATTTTTCCAATCAATTCAGAATGCTGTCAATTTTTGTGGAGAGATAGCAAAATATATGAGGAATCTATTGTCTTAAGGATCACTTCATTTAAAGGTCGGATAACAAAGATTCGTCAAATAACAATTTCCATCCAGAAATTGTAATTTTTAGGGACTGGGTTAAAATTCTATTCCTTCAGATCATTTGTAGCTCTATATCTTTAGTTTGTTTAGACACAAGATTCATCTCATTTGGAGGTCGAATAACAAGGTTATGGTTGAAGGAAATCAAACAAGGTTTTGTCCTCAACTATATTGAACCTATTTCGGGACAAATGGCATAACTTGCTCTAGGGATATCAGATCAAGGTCATTCTTGAAGGGTTCGAAAGAGACTTCAATATCTACAACTTTCATGAAGACCTTGAAGACAAATTAGATCTTTTGTAGGGTCAAAAGTCGGACTAGATGATAGAATCAGATGAACAGTGCACCAGACGATATGACATCATTACCAGACGATGTGACGTCCTCATCAGACGATACGTCCTCACTAGATGATGCATCCTCACTAGATGACATATCCTCACTAGATGATATGTCCTTACTAGATGACATGTCATTACCAGACGATATGTCATCACTAGACGATACGTCCTCACCAAACGATGCGTCCTCACCAGACGATACGTCATCACCAGACGATACGTCCTATACTCCTGAGCATCTCCACTTATAAAGACCATAACTTTTGACTCCGATATCAAAAAATTTCATACTTTATAGAATTGGAAAGAGAAAAAGACACACAACAACTTCCATGAAGACAACTTGTCAAATTCATCCTAAATCAATACAGATTTTGCCCTAACATCAGAACACGAAATTTTCCCTTATGGAAGACTTGAAATTTTGCATTTCACAAACTTGGAATGTCCTGAACTTAACCATTCAGCTACCAAAATGATTTCATTCAATTCTTAAATCTCAACTCATTTGTCTCATCACCTTCAGCATGTTCCTTTCTATTCTTCAAATACACCAAGATATCATTAATAAACACAATCATAAAATGATCCAGGTAGGGCTGAAACATCTTAATTCATCAAGGCCATAAAAGCTATCGGGGGCATTAGTCAGCCCAAACGGCATCACTAGGAACTCATAGTGTCCATACCTGCTCCTGAATGCACTCTTAGGTACATCAGTCTCTGCTATCTTCAACTAATAATACCCTGATCTCAGATCCAACTTAGTAAATACTTGAGCTCCTTGTAATTGATCAAGCAAATCGTCAATCCTAGGCAACAGATACTTGTTCTTCACTGTCACCATGTTTAGTTGCCTATAATCGATACATAACCTCAAAGTCCCATCCTTGTTCATCACAAACAGCACTGGAGCTCCCCAAAGTGAAACACTGGGCCTTATGAAGCCCTTTTTCAATAACTCCTGCAACTGAGCCTTTAGCTCCTTCAGTTCGACAGGTGCCATCCTATATGGAGGAATGGATATAGGAGCAGCACCTGGAACCAGATCAATTGTGAATTCTGTTTCCTGATCTGGTGGTAAACCAGGTAACTCTTTGGAAAACACATATAAGAATTCCATAACCATTGGAATGTCCTGTACGCTCTGCTCAACCATAATGTCAATGATGTGGGCCAAATAAGCCTTATATCCTCCCTGCATCAACCTCAAAGAACTCATGAATGATATCATCTTAGCTGGTACTACCTGACTAGCTTCTCTGAATACTGCCCGTAGTTGACTAGGAGATTCCAGTACTACCTCCTTGGTGTAGTAGTTCATGATGGCCCTATGGGCAGTGAGCCAATCCATGCCTAGGATCATATCTATCTCCCTTAACTGTAATATAATAAGGTTTGCCTCCAGTTCTACTTGATCAATCTTAATCGGGCACCCCTTACAGACCTCTCCTAAAATAGTAGTACTACCTAGAGGTGTACTCACCTCTAATCCATACTACAGTAACTCCCTATCACAATGCAATAGTGTGTGGATCCAGGATCTAGTAGTGCAAATGCCTCAAAGTCATAAACAGAAAGCGCACCTGCTACTACATTTGGTGAGTCTTGGGCCTCCTGTCTGGTCATAGCATAGACCCTGGCTTGGGACTGCGGTCGATTGCCCTGTCCCTCAGTCCTCAAGGAAGAACTCCCAACTCTTCCACTGCCTCTACCTCGACCTCTCTGTCTAGATCTAACACCTGTCGTATTACTCTCAGATCGGCCACTGATAGCATATTGGGTTTCCAACATATCTGGGCAATCTTTGATCTGGTGGTCCATGGAGCCGCATTTAAAACAAGCTCCAGTCGATCGTCAACACTCACCACTATGCCTCCTCTCACAATATTCACAAACTAGAAATTGATTCTGAGCTGAGCCTCTTCTACTGCCAGTCTACGACAACCTGCCCCTCTGCCTAGATCCTGACTGCCTAGATCTACTTGATGATTTGATTGCTCTATTCTGGCGCTTATTGAAGCTCCTGCCAAAAGTACCCTAACTCTCACTAGGCCTCTTTCCTCTGGACCCTTGCCTAGCTCTACTTGTTTCTCCTTCATCAGTTGTTCAATTCTAATTGAGGCAGCTCTCAACTCAGTGAAAGTGCCCATATCTAACCTCGCCAACCTTGTTCTGATCTCCATATTAAGCCCATTCTCAAACCTCCTACACTTGTCTTCCTCCGTAGGGATCAGAGCAATAGCATAACCCATCAATTCATTGAACCGAACCTCATAATTAGCCACTAACATCTTGCCCTACTTCAATTCTAAAAATTCTTGCATCTTCATGTCTAAATAGTTCTTGGGCATATAGTTGTCTTTGAAGACCCTCAAAAAGTCTTCTCACTTCAATTGGCCAGGCCTGGTGGTACTGCCTGAAACAGTCTTCCACCACTGGTAAGCTGGGCCCTGTAGTAATGATACTGCATAATCAAACCTCTCATCAGGCTCACAGTCTATCTGATCGAATACTCTCTCCGTCCTCTCTAACCATCCTTCAGCCTCAGCAGGGTCTATGTTGCCATAGAAGTCCACATCTACCTGCTTTCGTAGCCTATCATACCTCCTCTCCCTTCTCTGGGAACTCTAGAAGGCAACCCCTCAGATCGAGGTATCGAGGACTCTCTACTGGCTTCTACAGATCCTTGATCAGTTGATTGATCAATTTGATCACCTAGAGCGGATGACCTATAACAAATAATAACTTCAATCATTATTCGCATTTTAAAAGATATTTCATGCTTAATATTCCTATATATCCCAATATATGCCAAACCATGCTCTGATACCACCTATATGTAGCGCCCCCTTACTGCAAGGTACACACCAGGACGCCCAGAGGTCATTTCGGTACATATCCTACATTAAGGATGAGCTACGTTCGAACACTACATTCACTTCATATGGCATCATATCAATATTCACTTATAAGGGATCATAAGAAAATCACAATATATTTTTTTTGTTAAAACCACTCTTTCCTCATTTCCTTTCAAAAAATCGATGATCACATTGTGTCTTTCACGTTTTCCTTATGTACATCATCAAAGACCTATTACAAAAGTCCTACATAAAAGAGGAAGTGTATCAAATCTATCTAAGCCATCCAAGAGTCCTAGCTGACCGACCTTTGAGCTATGACCTCACTCGCCAAAACACAATCTACATGACAGTGGAGTCCCTCAGTGAAATGAATCGCCCCTCTGTCCTGAAAAGACAACGTTGCAATTTTGATGAGTTTTGCAAACTCAATGAGTGAACCATCATTGATGAGTTCACCGGGTCAAACACACATATCACATATTACACAAATATTCATTCA
>JANZLF010000220.1:13381312-13391991 GCA_026546835.1 Erythroxylum foetidum | reverse complement strand
ATAATTTTCAAAATTGATATCATATTCCACAAACCCATACTATTATCTATGATTCTAAACCAATAATTCACAAAATCCCCAAATCACAAATTAGGCATAATCCCTAACTCACATAAATCCAAAATTAAATCAATTCATCATGAAATCTCCCAAAATTGATCATGGAATTAACAAACCCATATCATTTCTAAGGTTTCTAAACCAAGAATTTATCAAAATCTCAAAGCTCAAAAGTTTCCTCTTACCTCTTTCTCTTTCAAAATTTCAGATTTATAGGGCTTTAGAGGAAGCTTCCACCTTCTTTCATCCTTCTTCCTTTGAATCTACTCAAAAACAAGCTTAAAGTCTCCAAAAATCAAAATCCCTAAACTTTCTCTTCTTCTCCATCGCCCATCACCGAACTCTCTCCTTTCCTTTCTTCTTATTTTCTTCTTTTCCTCTCAATTCATCATGTTTTCTCTACTAAAAACGACAGCCAAAGATTTATATACTGCCATGTCATTTAAAATGAGGGTTAAATGACCCTTTTGCCCCTCTCTTTAAGTAGACTTCCCAAAATGTCCCTAACATTTACTTTAAGTTATGCTTACTTGCGGATATGATTCACACTATCAATTTGAAGAAATTTGTCAAAAGTTCCTTCTAGAGAAATGTTCCTATATGTCTTAATTTCATAATGTCACAAAAATCATCCAATTCGGAGCACTATATCAAAAGTTATGCTCAAAACATTTCAGATATGTTCATGTTCTAACACATTTTTTAGCACGTTATTTCCATCCATAAACTGACATTTTTAAAGACAAAATTGAAACTTAATTTCTTTATAAAAAATGTATCCCTATTTCTCTAGTTTAATCCAAATCAAGAATCATCTCAATTGGATTACTATAACAAAAGTTATAGCCAAAATACTGTCAGATGTTCCTAATCCAAGACTGCACACTAATTCGAACTTCAATTCAGAAATTGAAAGTCTTAGGGGCAAAATTGAAATTCACTTTCTTCATAAGACTTGTACCCCACGTCTTAATTTTATTTTGCCTCAAGAACCACCTCAATCGGATCTTCACAGATCCTGAATTTTGCAAAATACTGAACCATGTTCAAAAAATGGTCCAACTCACTTTGATTAAATTAATCACCCTTAATTTAATCTCATAAATTCACAAATTTTTGATAAGATGAAATTCATTGTCTTAGTAATCCAACGCTTCAAGAATCAACTCAATCGGATGTTGGACTGAAAAGATATGAGCAAAAGATTGCATAAGGGTAGGATTTGAAAAGAAGAAGCAACAATTGAAGCGAGCAAAAACGACGCCGCATGGAGTTGTGCCAACAGAGAGGAATGAAATGGTGTCGTCGCAGAGGAAAGAAGAAATGCCTAAACGGCATCGGAGCGAGTCGGAACGCCCGCGTTCGGGCAAGCGAGGGCGAGCTCGCCCTCCCGAGCGCTCGCCCTCACGAGGGCACTCGCAGGGGGAACCGCTCGCCCTCGCGAGAGGGCGCCTAAACCAAAACTTTTCTTTTCTTTTTTTTCCCCACATAAATAAATCCCAAATTTTCAAAATTCATAACTCTTGATCCCGAACTCCAAATACGACAAATTTGTCTCTATAGAAAGCTTGAAGGAAGCTCCACAACTTCCATGAAGAACTCACCAATCAATTCTGTCTCTAAAATGATCAATTTTTTAATAAAATATTTAGTCCAAATAACAAATACCTAAACAAAGACCTCAACTTTGAAAATTTTCTATCTTTCAACTCCAAAGTCCAAACATGTCATATTTTATATCAAAACGAAGATTAGAAAGTCACCTACAACTTTCATGAAGGACAGAAAAATCAATTTGGCCTCTAAGGAAGTCAATTTTCCAATCAAAAGTTCTGTCCTCTAATAATCATGCTAAAATCGTAATAGAAACTTGTAAAAATCATAACTTATTATTCCATGATCCAAAAATTGCATACTTTATATCAAACTAAATATCAAATCAAAATATTCAACTTTTATGAAGAAATTAAAGGCTAATTTAACCTCTAACTAGGTCAATTTCTCAGTCAAAGATTCAGCCGTAACATAGGTCATATGATACATCATTGAAAAGATCAAAACCTAAACTACAATCTTTAAGAAGACCTTTTTGGTCAAATTCTAACTCTATGAGGGACAAAACTTCACTCAAAGTTTATGCCCATAGATTTCATTTTGACAGTATATCCCCTAATTTTCAACCATCCATATTCATCAAATACCCACAACAGTGACAACACCTGCATAAAAACTTCAATCATCCATCCTCCAATTTCCACATCCAAACATAATATACAATACCTCATCTTTTTATTAGACATATGCAAAACACAAGGAAACTCAAATGTTTTTCATTTCATCAAATGCTCATAAATTCATTTATACTTTTCATTCATTACAAAGAATCATACCATATTTCCTCATTTAATTTCATTTTATAAATTCTAATTTTAAAGAAAAGTTCGGGGTCCAATAGGGAGAAGGCTATATGTCGACGTGCATATGACTAACGAAACGTTCTTCTCTTGCCCAAACACAAACAAATTTATGCTCAAATCATTTCATCATACTTTCATGCTTCTTTTTCTTTTCGAAATATACAAAATGCCATGATATTTTTCCAGGCATAACATAAAATGTTTCAATGCATTTCCATCTTTATTTTGAAATTCATCAACAAAATTCATATACCAAAACATGTAGCAGTTTTGCAAATCATTCAAAAGCAATAAAAGCAACATTTATGAAGTAATTGAAATCATTTTATTTTCTTAATTTGGAAGAAAACATTAATGGCTCATTAATCAATTATAAACATGAAACCCACCTTGATTTCCTTGATTATGGACTTACTCAAAAAGTCTCTTCTCTTGTTCCTCTTGCCTCCTTTCATCCCTTTATACAATAACAAAAATCTCACTCAATAAGGTTTTCAATTGAAAAATTCCTCAAGCACAATCACTAAAATTGGTTCTAGAATACTTAAACCCAAGCATTTTCTAAACTCCATGAACTAAAATCTTTCCAAAAATCCAAAAGATTTAAAATGATCTTACCTTCATTCTTTACCAAATGAAGGGATCCTTAACTCAAAGGGAAAGTCTTTTCTTCCTCTTCCTTTTTCCTTTCTTAAACAACTCCAAAATCTCTCTTGAAGACTAAGAAAAGTCAAATCCTAGTTTGTTTTCTCTCCTTTCTCTCCTTCTCTCTTCTCTTTGTTTCTTCTCCCCCAGTTTCGTTCTTGCTTCTTCCTTAAAAACAAGACCATAATTTCATCTTCCTTTTATGCCCTTAATGAGTCCAAAAAGTCCACTTTATCTTTCCTTATAAGCCTATGTTCTTTTAATCTTAAGTGTCTTACCAAAAACACCCTTGAACATTTTCACATAACACTTTCTTCTATAAAATGTTCTATGTTGTCTTAAATTTCTAAAGACACAAAAATAAATCCATTTAATTCAGTGATTCGAAAGATAAACTTCAAACATTTTTGGAGTGCTCTTGTCCAAATCATCATACTATGCACAACTTATATTAGAAATTTAAACCTCTTAAAAACTGAATTTAATTTCTACTTCTTCACAACATTTGTATCTTCATGTCTCTAGTTTATATTTAAATAAGAATCATCTTATTCGGAGCTCTACTGATCCAGAAATCATCAAAATACTGAAACATGTTCAGTAACAAATCCAATTCCTACTCTTCCAATCGATACCCTTACTTGATTTAATACATATTTTTCACATCAATACCAAAATCTATAACCTTTTATGGAGATGTAAAAATAAAAATGTTAAAAATCTAAGGGTTCAAGAATCACTTCATTTGGAGGTCGGATAACAAAATTATGGCCAAAAGAATCAAACAAGATTTAGTCTTCAATCATATCAAACTTGTCTCAGGACAAATGACATAACTTTCACTAGAGATGTCGGATTAAGATCATCTTAGGATGATTTCAAAGATAAGCTTGAGATATACAACTTTGAAGAATACCCTGAGGTCAGATTTTATCATCTGGATGGTCAAAATGGACCAGACAATAGGATTAGCCAAAGCCAAAGGAAAAAGCAGAAGAATGGGAAAAGACAGAAGAAGTGGAAAAATTACTATAACTTTCACTACAAATATCATATTATGATTTTTTCATATGGTTTTAAAGAAGATTTTAAGATCTACAACTTTGATGAAGAACTTAAAGACAGATTCCATCTTTTAAAGAGTCAAAAATGGAACAGAAGATAGGTATAGATGAAGTCAAATGAAAAAAACAGAAGAATAAAAAAAGACAGAAGAAGTGGAAAAATTGCCATAACTTTCCCTACAAATATTGGATTAAGATGTTCTTTATATAATTCAAAAGAAGACTTCAAGATATACAACTTTCATGAAAACCTTGAAGATAGATTTTATCGTCTGGAGGGTCGAAAATAAACCAAAAAATAACAAAAAGGTAGAAGAAGCAAAAAGACAGAAGAAGTAAAACACAAAAGATAGCAAAATAAAAAAGAAGCTAAAAGACAGAAGAAGTAAAAAGACAGAAGATAGCAAAACACAAAAGAAACAAAACACAGAAGAGCCAAAACATAGAAGAAGATGACGTCATCATAGAAGAAACACAGAAGAAGATGATGTCATCATATAAGAAGCAAAACATAGAAGAAGCAAAAGACAAAAAAAGTGGAAAATTTGCTATAACTTTTCCTAAAGATATCATATCAAGGTTTTCTTTATATGGTTAGAAAGAGGACTTCAAGAGCTACAAATTTTATGAAGACCACAAAGACAAATTCTATATTATTAAGGGTCAACAATGAAACAGAAGATAGATACAAACGAAAAGTAGACTAATAGAAAAAGAAAGAAGGAGTGGGAAAATTGCTATAACTTTCCCTACAGATGTTGGATTAAGGTGTTCTTTGTATGTTTCGAAAGAGGAATTTAAGATATACAACTTTCATGAAGACCTATTCTATTATTTGAAGGGTCAAAAATAGAACAGAAGATAGGCCAAACAAAAAAACAGAAGAAGCAAAACATAGAAGAAGATGACGTCATCATAGAAGAAACAAAAAGGCAGAAGAAGCAAAACATAGAAGAAGATGATGTCATCACAGAAGAAGCAAAACATAAAAGAAGCAAAACACAAAAAAAGATGATGTCATCACAGAAGAAACACAGAAGAAGATGACGTCATCACAAAAGAAGCAAAACACAGAAGAAGATGACGTCATCACAGAAGAAACACAGAAGACCATGACATCATCACAGAAGAAGCAAAAAGACAGAAGAAGCAAAACACAAAAGAAGTAAAAGGCAGAAGAAGCAAAACATAGAAGAAGTAAAACATAGAAGATACAAAACATAGAAGAAGCAAAAAGACAGAAGATACATCTTCCTTTATAGGGCCGTAACTTTCAGCCTAGAAGTATAAAAATTTAATACTATATATCGTTGGAAAGTTAAAAGAAAGAAGTACAACTTTCTAGATGACACCTTTGCCCAAATCAACCTAGATTAATCCAACTTTTTCCTCGAATACAGAACATGAATTTTTACATTCATCTAATGTACTTCACCCAGCTCTCTATTTCATGACAAATTTTGAGATTCTTAAAGATAGAATTTAAATTAATTGTCTTCCTAAGAAATGTATCCATATGTTTTTAGTTTAATCCAAATCAAGAATCATCTCGTTTGGATAACTAGAGAAAAAGTTGTGAATAAAAGACTGAAGCATACTCTATAAACATTTTCCATATCAACCATCCATTTTGTTTCATAATCTTTCCTTAACACAAATCATACTAAGATCACCTTTTCTACTTCACTTACTCTTCATTCTCAATTTTATTTCAAATCAATATCATTTATAAAGAAATTTATAATCCATGATTAATCATGAATACCAATAACAGAATATACACCTATGTACCTATTCCTCATCAACTTACTACACAAATGCAACTTCATTTTTGGCTCATTCTACTTTTAACTTTTATCTTAATTCTTCTCATTTCAAAATCTTTTATCCACCAGAAACACCAAAGCAAAACTTGGACATATCCACATTTCTCATTCATTACTTTACCCTTGCCTATCATTTCTTGGTTTATGAATTTTCTTCATTTGTTCTTTACTCATGACTAATCTCCAAAACTTCTCATTCAAATAGTTCTAACTTCTATGAAGCATTCGGGGTCCAACATTTAATTAGGTTCTACATGAACTTTAAATGGTTTAGGCAGTTTATTTGAGCTAGGAGCATAATGTGACATACAATCCTATTATTCATGCAAATGTAATAATAACATAGAACAAATTGCAGTAAAAAGTAGTACTGTAGATATACATGAAGTTACCAGAACCATGGACTAATTTGATGTAATTCTTTTTACTAGGCGTTGAAGTCAAGGTAGGGTAGCCTATTAAGGTGAAACTTAATTTCCAGAGCTGGTTGTGAGTTTATACAATTTCCTAAACTAGTTATGAGTTGATCCCTATTGGTTTCCCATTTTACTCAGTTACTTCAATACTTTTTTGATTCCATCCTATTTCATTTCTGTAGTGCCAATTGTTTCCTTTATTCTTATTGCTAATTGTTCTTTTTCTTCCTTTATTTTATGTACTATGATGAATTGAGATCCAAATTGCAAGTAGTTGGCTGATTAATTAGTTATATTCTACGATTAGTGAGAAACTTAATAAAGTAGATTGGACAAAGAATATTGGTATCTATGAATCAGTTTGACAGAATGTGAGGTAAACATTTCCCATCCATTTAACAAAAATAGGATCAAGGACTTGCTATTGTTATATGTGTTTCAACTGTTTCTTATATTTTAATAGTTTTCACACAAGTATGAAATTCATACTTTGCCTTCTAATAATGCTTTATTTTCTTTGGCCTTATCATAACTGGATATCTACGCACAAATTGCTGTTATTTGTCAAGAAGTTGGAATGCATAGAGTACAAAAGAACAAGTATGTTATACCTCCAAAGAACTTTGAGAAAGGTTGGATAGCCAATGTGAAGAAGACTGACCCTAACTATAAATTCTACAAATGACGAAGAGTTATCGAGGCACATGTAATTTTCATTAAATTATTGAGGATTGTAGAATTCGCTTTTGTATTTTGTAACAATAAAAGCACATTTAATTTGCTTTTGTGTTTTAAATATGTTAAATGTTGGATTTTACAAGTCCTTATGGACTATATATTATATATAAATGCAGTTTTTTGGTCTTTTATATTTAATAGTACGTACGTAATTAAAACATATATTAATCTTTATATATTGCTTTATATATATATGGATGTTGCTTACGTAATGATAAGAGTTTGCTTTTATGTTAAATATTATTGGTAATGAAAGAATAAATTGTTGCTTTTGTTTTTACAAATTGTTGCCTAAAATAATTCACTTTGTTTATTTATTTGTTAAACATTGTCGCCTAAAAAGACTTAAAATGTTGCAATATTTTTTTAAAATTGTTACCATAGTTTGAAATTAATATATTGCCTTATTCAAAACTTAAAACAACATTTTTAATTTTGTTTCCTTATACTTATTGCAGCAGCACATCTTGTAACGATACAAATTTTGTTGCCTTAATAAAACTAGCAATTATAATTATATTTATAGCTACACTTTTTTTTATTACCTAAAGTACTTTTTGTCGTAATGGGATCATACTGTTGATTTATTCCCTACAACTAATCGATTTGATTGTAGTTTAGTAACATTTATTTAAAGACTCTATTTTTCTTATACATATTTAGATGTATATAATAAAGTTCATGGGATAATTATACATTTCAAATGAAATTATAATGAGATTATAATTACGAGATTCATATTGTGTTTATTTGTTATCCCTAAATTGTTCCTAGCCATTGTTTTATTAAGATTAGACACTAATAAAATTCAAAAAGATTAGCACAAATTATGTTTTTCCTTATGAAGGACGTAGTCGATCTCATAGGCTAAAGTACAGAGATACTTAAACAAATGTGTGGGTTCTTGTTGAAGAATAAGTTCATTAAACAGGCCTGATATGAGAAATTCATTTGGAACATTACTTGTATGTCTATGGAATTCTCATTATAATGATTGTATAAGTGATCCTTTGACTTAAGTTCACCAAAGTTATCATGTATAGAAAATGCTATGTTTTAATAGTACTTATGACCTATTTAATTATAGGTCGTTCAATCGATAGTCACTAAATGTAGCATAAACTATATGGAGGTAGTTGTGTGATTAAGATAGGATCCCTAAAGTAATTAGGGAGAATGTTTTGTTTTTCTCGATTAGTAATGATTTGGGAAATTCTTGGCTAAGGTAGAATGACGTTTTGTAAATTGTATACAGATGCGATTAATTAAATCGATAGCTAATGGTAGAGAACTAATATGATTGGACTAAAAGTATAGTAGGCATTAAATCCATGTTCTATGTCTAATTAGAACATTGTATGATGAAAAGATTGAATTATACGAAAGATCATGCACAGAAAGGTTAGTCAAAACTACTTTGACATTCCTAAACATTTGCAGGGTCACATTGCTAGATGTGAAGCTTGATATATGGTTGTAAATTGATTAATTGGAGAATTAAAGATAAATTAAAGAAATATGTTATGTTTAGTGATGCATCTAAATATGGATTGGGCTTGTTTTGATACAGGATGGAAAAATAGTTGCATATGCCTCTAGGCAATTAAAACTTTACGAGCAAAACTACCCTATACAAGATCTTAAACTTACAGTGGTGTTTGCTTTGAAAATTTGGTGGCGCTTCTTGTATGGTCAAAAGTGTAAGATTTTTACTAATCATAAAAGTTTGAATAACTGCTTACTGAGAAAGAACTTCATCTGAGACAATGACACTGTTTGGAATTGTTTAAAGATTATGATTGTATTGTTGATTATGATTCGGGTAAGGCTAATGTCGTGGTTAATTCCTTGAGTCGGAAGACTATTTCAGCATTGTCAGTGCAACAGAGTGAAAGGAGACTTACATCTGATGAAGCTTTAATAGCTCAGTTGAAAGTTAGGCCTACCTTGAGACAAGAAATTTGTGAAGCCCAAAAAGTTGATGAAAAGTTGCAACAACTTGTGTGACCAACTCGAGGAGGCAAACAACCTAACTTTTTGGTGAAAGGAAATGGTGATCTATATTATAATGATCAACTGTGTGAGCTAGTTAATGATGAAGTGAAGAGAAAGTTATTTTTTGAGACTCATAATATTGTCTTTACAATACATCCTGGTGGAAATAAGATGTATCAAGATCTGAGACAATATTACTAGTGGTCAGGTATGAAAGTGATGTTGTAGATTACGTATCCAAAATGTTTGACATGTTAGCAAGTTAAAGCTGAGCATCAGGTTCCATCTAGTTTGGTACATTATATTTCAAATTCTCAATGGAAATGGGATAACATTACCATGGATTTTATCACTGGACTTCCTCTCACTAGAGAAAGCATGATGTTGTATGGGTGATTGTAGATAAGTTCACTAAGTATACTCATTTTCTACTTGTTTGTTATGATTATTCTTTGGATAGGCTTGCAGATATATGTGTGAATAAAGTAGTGAGGTTACATGGGGTGCCACTATCTATTATCTCTGATTGTGATCCTCGATTTACTTTGAGATTCTAAAAATTACAAAAGACTTTAGGTACTCAAGTCAAGTTTAGTACCACTTTCCATCCTCAGCCAGATGAATAATCTGAACAGGTTATCCAGATACTAGAAGATATGCTTCAGGGTTATGTGTTAGAATTCTCGAGAAGTTGGGATAATTATCTTACTCTGATGGAGTTTGCTTATAACAACAGTTATCAGACTAGCATTGTCATGGTGCCATATGATGTTCTATATAGTAGGAAGTGTAGAACTCTAGTGTATTGTATAGAATTAAGTGAAAATAAGAGGACCGGGCCTAATATTGTGAAAGATACTGAAGAAAAAGTTCAAGTTATCCAACAAAGGTTGAAAGTTGTCAGTGTTAGGCAGAAGTCCTATGCTGACTTAAAAAGGAAAGATTTTGAGTATCAGGAAGGTGATAAGGTGTTTTTAAAAGTGTCACTGTGGAAAAACATACTTCGATTTGGGAAGAAAGGTAAACTTAAATCACGATACATCGGTCCTTATGATATTCTTAAGAGAGTCGGACCATTAGCTTATTAGTTAGCTCTTCCTAAAAATTTGGCCAAGTTACATTATGTGTTTCATGTTTCTATGTTGAGAAGATATAAGTTGGATGATACACATAAGATTCCCGTACAAGAAATTCAAGTATAACTAGATTATATGTATGAAGATAGACCTGTATCTATCTTAACTAGAGAAGTTTGATAACTTCCAAACAAGCAAATACCTTAGGTAAAAGTACTCTAGCAAAACCATGGGCTTAAGGAAGCAACATGGGAACTAGAAGAGATCATAAGAGCTCAGTATCCTCAACTATTCTTATTAGGTTTGAATTTCAAGGACAAAATTCTTTTGAGGGGCACAGAATTGTAAGGCCTTGAATTATACCTTAGTTGAAATGTTACATGTTCGTAAAGGTAATTATGATAGGTGTTAAGATTGTGACATGATTGTAAGTTGTATATGT
>JANZLF010000220.1:13324728-13346976 GCA_026546835.1 Erythroxylum foetidum | reverse complement strand
CATACTATTTAATTATTTATTTATCTAATTGTAAAATTAACTTAAACCTTCAAACTTTAAAATATACATTTTTTTAAAAAAGTTCGCCAAATACAACACAAAATAAGATAACAAAGTTCACTAGTCATATTTCATCAAAAAGATTTAAAAAAAGATCACTAATCATAATATTCATTCAAATTGAAATCATCAAAATCAAGGCATTTTAAATGGATCGGTTGATTTTTTCTTTCACCAGTTCAACGGTTTTTACTGGTCCGACCACAAAATAAGCGGGTCAATCACTCACAAAAAATACGAGCTAAACTGGACCGTTTCTTGCTTTAGTTCTCCGATTCTCTGGTTTTCCGATCCGACCGACTGGTTCGGTCCAGTTTTCAAAACACTGGTGGAGACCTACACGTATGTGTAAGTAAGTTACATGGTTATGTATCTTGCCTATGTATCTATTTGGGAACATGTAACTTTACAATTTTTAGAAAATTAACATCCACGGTCACCTACATTTTCAAACGTCAACAGGGATAGCATAACATATGTTATAAAATAATGGTTGTACACCATTAAGGATAACATTGTATAAGTCAAATGATTTGAGCTTATATGATTATTGCATAGATTAACTTGTTTTCCTAATACTTATTTAAATATAGAGAGCTTGTTCTGGGTTGCTTGACAATTAGCACAATTAAAGAGCTTGTTTTGATTAGTTACAATCAAAGGAAAAATTGGGATTAATAAAGCTTTTGTTAATCTACGGTTAATGGTTACAAAGAGAGGTGTGAAAAAAACGTTACAATTGATTGTGTATATTCATATAATGGTTGATATTTGACCTTAGAACTAAACTATAAGCCTTTGATTAATCCTTGTAATTTTTTATTGTTTGACTTAATTTATCTTCCTTAGTTTAATTTTATTTAATTTCATTAATTTAATTCATTCAAACCCCCTCCCCTTTTAATCATATTAAACTAATTAGTTCATTACAAAAATTAGTCACGCACTCTCTATAGATATGAGTATTTTTTTATAAAAACTACAAGTTTAATGTTGTAAAGTTAGGTTTTATTTTCCAATATACTCAACATGCATCATTTTGGAATCAATTGCAAAGCCTAATTAATCCTAAAATTTAATTTCAAAATTTCTCCTTATCTCAAACTTTTTGAATATTAATTTTTCTTCAATATTTCAATTGATTACCAATTGCTAAATATGTAAGAGATTGATTAAGTTAATTTTTCTAAATCTAGTTATTTATACATTACTAGAATGTCAAACTTTTTTTTTCATATGATAACAGTTGGAAAGAATTGGATTTTACTAGATGAATAGTTAAGAGAAACTAGGTTGTTTAAAAGCCTATAGACCCTTTTTCTAAAGTAGTAAAATGCAAAAGGTAATATCTCTTTTTTTTTTTACCAATGACATGTCAAAATGCAGGGTCTTTAAAGTTTAATAAATGCACTATATATTAATTTAATCAACTTTATTTGAATAAATAGCATAAACGCTAATGTTAATGATGGTAACTACTTAACTTGTTAGGAACCGAAGAAGTTAAAATGCTTATGGACAAGTTTTGATAATTCTATGTCCACCTTTATTCATTGGCTAGCCACACAAGCTTTTATTCCTAATATTGACAAACTCATCTACTTACTTTTTATAAGACTATGTGTGCAAACAATTTGGAAAGAAATGAATGTAAGAAGGTTTCAATCCAAATGCTAAATAGTAGATGCAGTTATCAATAAAGTTATAAATGGGACTCGAGAAATTACTTTACTAAAGAACCTTGAAACAGATTGTAGTTCCACTCTACGCCTCTCTTTGAATATCTAATTCATGTAATACTTACAAAATAGAAATGTTGTAGGTATATCCAATTTGTTGTTTTTATATTGATGGATAAACCCATGAACCTCCTTTTGGGGATATAAGGTTCATTATTTATTAACTCATTCCCTTTTCCTTTTAAAAAAAGCTCCTTAACTTATTGATAAATAGATAATTATAAAAGAGTCGGTATATTACAATTTTGATAATCATTATCTTCAATTTTTATAACAATGATTCCAAATGAATTATCTAAAACTTATATATTTGCTTTATTTCAACACTTGATTTAAATCATTATAATTTATTTCTTTAAGAAGCAAAAATTTAGACACTTTCTTAGGTACTTAATGCAGTTTAAAATGTCTACATCCTCATTTAAATCAATGGCTTCCTCGTCCTTAACAGTGATTTCATTAATCTTTAATTTTTATTTTTAGAAGCTTTGAGCATCTGATTCCATCATTAATTCTTGGTAGTCACCCTTCTTAAACCTCCTTCTTGTAGGCCTCCATTTCTCCTTTTTCCTTGTTTTATAAGGTCTCTAAGAATAAGTAACCATGTGTTCATCCTCATAGAGCTTATCATCCTCTCCAGGTCTTATGTGTGACATACAATCCTGGCATAATTTATAGTTTTGGTGGAAAATGTAACTTCATCAAGACATATTGGAATCCCAATGTATTTGGCCAAGTAGTTTATTTCTATAGTTCTCCAATACTCCAACTTAATGTTATAAATGCTCAATGATATTGGTGTTTGCTTATGCTTCAAGTGTTTAAGTTGAAGGCCAGACTTTTATAACTTTATGAGAACTAGTCTATTGTTCATGTGCTATGGACCTACATCCATAATCCTCATAACTCGAGCTCTTGAACATAATTTAAAAGAAAAAATATTGTCATCGTTGACATGAGCATCTTGTAAACCATATTGCTTCTAGTTAGAAATTAAAGTTCTTATAAGAATGATAACTTTCAACATATAAACTAGTGGTCCATTTAAATATCATCACAAGTACAAGAATTTCAAAATTTTTAATTTAGAATTTGTTGATGATTTAATGCTCTTATGTGGTGCTGATCCTAACTCCCTTCATTTGTTAGTTAGATCCCTCAATTCCTTGTCAAATATGTTAGGATTAATAGTTAACTTAAGCAAGAACATGCTATATATCTAAATTAATGAGCCAAATGCAATGCTCCTCAATTCTATCTCATATCTTTAGGTCTATTATGCTCCTTTCTAATACTTAGAAGTGCCTATCTCTACTAAGAAACTAAGGTATATAGATTGTATTCCTTTATTGGAGTTAGTCAAAAGTAGAATTGATTGCTAGAAAAACATATTCCTATCAAGTGTTAGCAGGCTTTAACTGGATGTTAATAAAAAAAGGTGGAAAGGTTAAGCAAAAATTATCTATGGACAGTGGCAGTGGACAATTCCAAGGGAGCTAAAGTCAAATGGTAAGAATTATACAGTCCTAAACAAGAGGGAGGATTAAGGATAATTTCAATAAAGGTTATAAACTTAGTGCTTCTTGCAAAAATAATTAAAGGCTATTTGATGACAAGGAATCTATCTGGACTAAATGGATTCAATAGTGCAATCTCGTAAATGCTAGTTTTTCGAGCTTGAAAAATAGTAGAGAGCACTCCTAAAGCTTAATCCAAATGCTAATAATAAAAGATCAATTAAGCTCTTGGTTTAAAAGCAAGATAGATAATGGTAAGAAAACTTAGTTGTAAATAGCGTAACCTAGGCTCTTTTCACCTTAGGTCAGATTTGAATGCTCTCATATTAAGGATTCCACTTAATGCTAAAGTCAAAGACATTATTTATGGGGCAAATTGGAGTTATAACTTTAGACGGTGAAATCATATTGAAGCAAGCCTCCCTAAATATCAACCTAATCTAAATGAGACAAATCAGGTCATTTGATTGAGGGAAGCCTCTCATAAGTTACTAATAAAACATGCTCGGAGCTGTTTATGACTCAATCTTAGATTGTTTGCTTGTGTGATCTAATGTGGGCTAAAACATTAATCCCAAAGGCTTCCATCATGAGTTGGTTAGCTATTAGGTAGAGGTTAAGAACAAGGGATCCTGCTATGGCATTTTAGGTCATCTTTGTTTACTTTGTCAAAAGGTTTTTAAAACAAATGCACTTCTAATGTAACTATTCTCAAGGTCTTCAGTATAGAGTCTAACAACTATGATAACTTTACCATAATGAGATAGATTGGCCTACCATTGTCCAATTGGCTAGTAATAAGATCAAAGGGATGGTGAAGATGCCTATTTTCTCAAAACAATTTTCGTAGGTAGTATCTATACTTTGTGGAAAGAAAGAAACAAAAACTTACACGAGGGAATTAACTTAGATAAGCATGAACTAACAGTGAGAACAATTTATAAAATCAAGGAGGTACTCTTGGCTAATAAGGTTTATGTGGGAGCTAGCATACGGATGAAGCTCAACTAGAATCTAGAATATGTGGATGTAGTAGAAAGTTACTAATATTCCTTATAACCACAACAATATTCCTTTTCTTTGATTATCACTAGATGCCATCTATAGGTGAGGTTTATGTATTGGTTGCATTGGTCCACTTTGTATCAATTTTTAATCTGGTTCATTTAATACAATTCATTTTATTTTAAAAAAATTAAATTTTAAAAAATCAAATATATCATATTTGATTCCTGAATTTTTCAAAATTCACAATTAAGTTGAATTTAACTTCGAATTAATTTTTCTTTTTAAAAATTTTCTTTTAGGTATAATTCTATAAATATAATTATAATTCATAATTAGAATTAGAATTAGAATTAGAATTAGATAGAATAAAAGGAGTTAAAAATTTTCTGTTTATAGGTCAAGATTGACATCATGCCATGATCATCAAAATTTGGAATGCCAAAGTGATTTTATTCAACTTGTTCATGCATAGTTATGATGTATATGTAATCCTTTAATCATCAATGTTTTGATTGAATATAGAATACGAAATTTTTTAATAAGATTTTAAATCAAACCATATTCGTTTTTTCTAATTAGTAATTGATTTTTAATTAATATTTGAAGACACATTTTTAAATTTGAATTTACTCCGGCCAGAGAATTCTTTAGATATTCTCCCTAATTACTTTATTCTCTTTAGATATTCTCCTTAATTACTTTAAAGTGATGAATCATGTATTGATTTAGTCAACTATCTACATATAGTTCATATTATATCCAAGTGCTGCCAACTAAACTAACATAATAGGTCATAAGTAATGTCAAAATATAGCAATTCTCACTTGAGATACTATAGTAATCTTATGTATAAGGATCAATTATATAACTGTCATAATAAAGAAATCAGTAGCACAAAAGTAATATTCTTTTTGTGATCCTAATAATGGGCTTGTTTAGTGAAACTTATTCTCTAATCTAATAAGCACTCTCATGTTTATTTATATAAGATCAAATACTTTCTTTATAGAAAATATAATATATGCTAGTTTTACCATCCTATTAATATTATGTATTGATGAAAATACAACTAAGAACAATTTAGGAGTAATAAATAAATACAAATTAAATCTTATAATTATGATTATATCATAATTTCATTTCCACAATAATTATTCTAAAGATATTACCTTTAACATTAGAATATCAAATATAATTAATAAAAATATATAAAAATAAATAATGCCTTTATTTATTACCTCTCTGTTATAGCTCAAGTGTCTCTTCATCCTGTTCTTCGTATTGTAGCCGGTGCTTGTGCTTTGAACAGCTCTGTATTAGTCTAGTTTTGGTATTGATATGCGTTCTTGCTTATAAAATAAAACAATTATTTGAAGGCTACATTTAGTTGAGGTCGACTTCTTTATATGGGAAGTAAAAACTTGTCCACTGAATATGAATTTAAGTTTCAATTACAGCCGAAGAAGGTAATAACATATTTAAGTCATTTGGTATCCTAAATTTTGGTTATTAATAGCAATGTAATTATAAATTTTAACGAGTAACCAAACAAAAAATAAAATTAAAACAACTAATCGAAGTTCAAATCCTAATCTTGTCACGTAGCGTCAAAAGCGTATGTTAGTGATGGAGATTTGATAAAATATGTTGAAAGGAATTCATTCTCGATGTAATGCTATACAATATCCTTTTCTGGGATCGCATGTTTCCACGTTTTCGGCGGATCGGATAAATACGAATAAAATAGATGGCTTTGGCTTCTTTCCAAAAATTCTAAGGCATGGGAACGTTGTATCTTCCCAGCTTTTGGTAATTTTCAACTCCTTAATATGATTTCTGATTTGACTAGCCACTGATACGGATAGTTGAGCTTCATCAGTTTTATAGTTTATTTAGCAGCGATAAGAGGACAAGGCTTAATCCGGTGTTGTCCCTTCCCACTAATAACTTGGCATAAGAACATGTAATAATTTTAGCTGAAAGTGCAGATTTTTTATTATATAAGCATCGATAAAGCGAACCATACGCATATAAAAGTTTTTAAAGCTTTATTTATTTTAAAATTAGAGTTTAGGAAAAGATTTAGGGTGATATTAGTTAGTGTTATTATTTTGGTAATAATCTTAAATATACCACTTCTTAAAAATTGACACATACTCATCTGCTGGACCTTTCACAAAACCTATGCCCTTATTACAAATGGTAAATATCTCATTTATATTGTGTTGTACAGGATTTGCACAAAAGTTGTCCTTAAGTTATCGTGAGGTGGCATAGGTCATTGGAGGATATCCTGGTTTTGATGAAGTTTGTCAGTTATTGGAACTCTGGGACCCCAAAATCAATGCTATAAAGAAACGCACGAAAAGCAATTTATGGAAGAAGTGCTCTCGATCTTAATATCTCATATTCACACATCATAATAATTTGGGTAGATCCAAAACAGAATGTACTATATGTTTTCCTTAAGGGTCTTGTGTAGCCGTAAATAGAGCTTACTAACGCAATCCTACATAATGGTTTTGCGTAGTTATGAACTTATGGGAGTCCTTGAAGGAGCTCCATGCCTCTAGCGGGGAGGCGGAAAAAGCCTTAAACTTAGGTCAACGTGCACATGACTTACTTAGGGGATCACCACAAATCCACGTAATATGTAATTGATGAACTGAAAACATTTTACTCATATGACACATTTTCATTAAAAAAACTTGCTTTTCACATACTTGACGTATATCTTGAAAACTATTCTTAAAACATGATTTCATAAACATACATCTTTTCTAAGAGATATCACTCAAGCCATGTAACAAGCATATAACAAATTTCACAATCATTCATGAGCAATAATGCAGCACATATGATGCAAATGAAAATAAAAAAACTTCTTTGATTTAAAGAAAATAGTAGTAGTGACTTATTTACTCTATTATAAACATATACTTACCTTGATTTCCTTACTTATAGACTTGCTCAGAATGTCACTTCTCTTTGCAAACAACCTGAGATCTCTAAGGCTCTTTCCTGTTGTATCTTTAATGTGTGTTCCGTGTATTGGGCACCGATTCCAGAACCCAACCTCTTGCGAATATCATAAGACTTGAGCGTATCTTTACTACATTATTCTATTTAATACATTACATACAAATAAATGTCATCATTTACATTTCAATACCCTCAAAATAAAAGGGTTTTACAAAGCTATAATGACCTTTCAAGCCACCTTACAACATAATCCAAAAACGTCAAATACAAAATAAGCAAATTTGGAGTGATGCCTTGACTCTCTTTCACTCCATCTCTTGCACATCACCTGGAGGTGGGGATAGGAAGGGGGTGAGCTTGAAAGCTTGTGGATAACAGTTTATAATAAAAAGATAAGCAAAAACTTTTGAAACCATTTTACTTGTCATAATAAATTTTTAGTGAGTTTATAAAGTACATGCTTCCTAGACTTTTAGCCAAAATCCAAAAGTTGCAAAACATGAATGCATCAAACTTGTCATGAGCACATAAGCATATCAAAATGGTTCAGGTGAATCCAAAACAGAACATACTACACAATTCTCATAAAGTTCTTGTGTAGCCGTGAACTTATAGGAGTTCATGAAGGAGCTCCATGCCACTAGCGGGCAGGTAGGAGAAGCCTTTAACTTAGTCAACGTGCATTTGACTTAACTTAGGGGATCACCACAAACCTACATAACACATATATTTCAAAATCTTGTAAGCTTGTTGCCCAAAATGACACTTCTTGTAAACTTGCTTTTTCATATACTTGATATATATCTTGAAAACCATTCTCGAAAACATGAATTCATGTACATTTGATCTTTTCAAAAGAAAATCACTTTTATAAATCATCACAAAACACATGTAGCAAACATATAGCAAATCATGCAAAAATAAAAGATGCAACACTTATGATGCCATTGAAATTAGTAAACTTCTTTGCTTTAAAGAAAAACAGTAGTGGCTTATTTACTCTATTACAAACATATACCCACCTGATTTCCTTACTTATAGGCTTGCTCATAATGTTTCTTCTCTTTGCAAACAACCTGAGGTTTCTAAAGTCCTTTCCTGTTGTATCTTTAATGTGTGCTCTGTGAGCTAATCTAACTGAAATAGATCTCTTCGATTCCTTCGATTCTTTACCAAATGAAGAGATTCTTCGCTCAAATGGAAGAATTTCTCTTCCTTTATCTTTTTCTCTTCTTGAACAACCTCAAAATCTTTCTTATATGCTAAGAAAATTGAACCCTAGCTTGGTTTCTCTTCTCTCTTTCCTTCTATTCTTCTCTTTGTATTTCTCTCTCTTTTTTATGACATTCTCTCTTTCTCTTTCTTTCTCATTTCGTTCCCCCCTTCTCTTCTACTTCCTTCCATTTATAGGCAAGATAACACTTCTTTTTCCAATTATGTCCTTCCATTTATGCCTTATGTCAGTGAATCGAAAGATACACTTCAAACATTTTTGGACTGTTCTTGTCCAAATCAGTATACTATGCACAACTCCTATCGGTAATTTAAACCTCTTATAAACTGAATTTGACTTCAATTTCTTCATACCAATTGTAGCTCCATGTATCTAGTTTATCTTGAAACAAGAATCATCTTATTCGGAGCTCTACTAATCTAGAAATCTTCAAAATATTGAAGTATGTTTAAGAAAATATCCAATTGATATCCTTACTTTGGTTCAATCCATCCCTTTCAAATCAACACCAAAAGCTATTACCTTCAATGGAGACGCAAACAGAAAATGTTAGGAATCTAAGGGTTCAAGAATCACTTCATTTAACTTTGAAATTTGTAATTTTGAAGAAGACCTTGAGGTCAGCTTTATCATCTGAAGGGTCAAAATGAATCAGACGATAGGATTTGACGAAGCCAAAGGAAAAAATAGACTAATAGAAAAAGATAGAATAAGTGAAAAAATTGCTATAACTTTTCCTATAGATATCGTATTAAGATGTTCTTTATATGGTTTGAAAGAAGACTTCAAGATCTACAACTTTCATGCAGACCTTGAAGACAGATTCTATCTTCTGAAAGATCAAAAATGGAACAGAAGATATAAGATGAACAGTAACCCAGAAGATAGCAAAACACATACAAAACGAAAGACAGAAGAAGCAAAAGACAGATGATAGCAAAACACAGAAGAAACGAAAGACTGAAAAAGCAAAAGGCAGAAGATAACAAAACACAGAAGGAACAAAAACAGAAGGAGAAAAATACAGAAGAAGTAAAAAGGCAGAAGAAGTGAAAGTCAGAAGAAGCAAAACTAAGAAGGAGCAAAAAAGCAGAAGAATACGCGTCAGCAAAAGACAGAAGAAGACACGTTAGCAAAATACAGAAGAAGATGCGTCAACAAAATATAAAAGAAGACGCGTCAACAAAACACAGAAGAAGACGCGTCAGTAAAACACAGAAGATACAAAACACAGACGATATAAAAGACAGAAGATACAAAAGGCAGACGATACAAAACACAGAAGATATAAAACACAGATGATACAAAAGACAAAAAATACAAAAGGAAGACTATACAAAACACAGAGATATAAAACACAAAAGAAGTTAAACTCAAAAGGAACAAAAAATAGAAGAAGTTCATGAACAGTAATACAGAAAAAGTTCATAAACAGTAACACAAAAGGAGTTCATGAACAGTAACACAGAAGAAATTCATGAGTAGTAACATAGAAGAAGCAAAAGACAGACGATGCAAAACATAGAAAAAGATGTCGTCATCACAAAGAAAACTCAGAAGGAGATAACATCATCACAGAAGAAGCAAAAAGTCAGAAGATACAACTTCTCTTTTGCACATCCTCCCTTATAAGGACCATAGCTTTCAGCCTAGAAGTCCCAAAAAATTCCATACTATATGTCATTAGAAAGCTAAAAGGAAGACCTGTAACTTCTGAGAAGACAACTTTCTCTAATATAGCCTAGATCGATCCAGAATTACCCTCGAATACAAAACATGAATTTACATACATCCAACGTATTGTACCGAATTCGCAACTTCATGACAAATTTTGAGATTCTTAAAGATAGGATTTAAATTAGATGTCTTCATAAGAAAATGTAGCCATATGCTTCTAGTTTAATCCAAATTAAGAATCATCTCATTTAGATAACTAGAGAAGAAGTTGTGACTAGAGGACTGAAACATTCTCCATAAACATTTTCCAGATCAACCATCTACTATGTTTCACAATCTTTCCTTAGCACAAATCATACTAAGATCACCTTTTTCTACTTCATTTACTCCTCAATCTTAACTCCATCTCAAATCAATAGCATTCGAAGAAAATATATATAGTCCATGATTAATCATGAACACCAACAACAGAACATACACATATGTACATCTCTTTCATCAACGTACTACATAAATGCAACTTCATTTTCAGCTTTCATTCTGCTTCTAACTTTCAGCTTAATTCTTCTCACTTCAAAATCTTTTATCCACTAGAAGCACCAAAGCAAAACTTGGACATATCTACATTTCTTATTCACTATTGTACTCATGTCTATCATTTCTGATTCAAGAATCTTAGTTCATTTATTCTTTACTCATGACTACTTGTCAAAATTTCTCCTTCAAGTAGTTTTAACTTCTATGAAACATTCGAGGTTCAACACAAGAAAACACAAAAATGAAAATATTGGGAAAACCTATCCAAATGGACAAAATAAATTCAGTACCTACAAAAGTACTTAAAAAGGAAATGAGACGAATTACTACATACATTTTTTATGAATGCTTTCAAGCATTAAATCACTGGAAGGACGAGCAAAAATTATTTTATTATTATCCTCAAAATCGAGGCAGATATGAACCTAAAGCCATTGTATTCCCTGAAGTTGATGCACGCACCACTTACCTATTTTTTTAAAAATAGCTTAGTAGATACCATTTAATTAACCAATCTAAAAATTCTTTCTAAATTTCCAGCAAGATTCATCCTTGCAGTAAAAAACTACAAAGAACGCTTTGCAAAGAAAAGAGAAATTTTTATCAAAGTCTTTAGCAGTTACCCTATCTTTATGAAAGCATATAACTTCAAAGATCCAGACATACAACTATCTCATATAGCTAGCTTATGTACAAATTGGAATTAGCAATTGAATATATCCACCTATTGATAGTCCTCCAAAATACGATTTTGATTGGGATCTCATCAATTACCTCGAAGGGGTTTACAATCAATGCATCAAAATTATCCAATAACCAATGATCAATTTGAATTACAAAGGACCCGACTTATTGATGACATCAAGCTATAGAACAAACATCTCCAAGGTTCCCTTCAAATTATCAAACAAGTGTAAGAATTATTTTTAACATTATCATAAGGATTCACCGCTCTATTAGAAGATTGGAAAAATGAAATTTGTCAACAATTCTGTCAATATCCAACTCATAAATGTCCATATTACCTTTCTACATCCAAGGAACAAGGCAAAGATGACACCTCATATGTAGAAGTAATTATCAAAGAATAAAATGTAACAACTTTATAAAAAGCATTCAATTATTATAGGCCAATTGTCGGGCACTACAACAGAAAAACGGATTCTTTAGACAATAATTTAGGAATCTACTTGTACTGCTCTTTTATATTTAACCTTTTCTTTTTCTTTTCTTTTCATTTTTTAGTTGTTAGATGCTACTAAGTGCCCTCTCTAGATAAGGTAACACATAGCATTTGCTCAATATGAAGAAATAAAAGCTTAGTTATCATATTCCTGTCTAATCTCTTCACAATCCCGTTCAAGCCTAACAATTGGCATTAGAGAAGAAAAAGAGCAAAACATGTATAACTTTTTGTGTTTTTATCTGTTCATCATTTCTACATATTTGATTTCAGTTTATTAAATTTATACTATTCCTATTAAATTATAATTCAAAGCCCACTTCTTGTTAATTATTCTATTATCTCTTGATAAAATGCCTATTTGTACCGATTGTAAAAATATTCATCTATTAATAATACATACTGAACGAAAACTTCAACTTAGTAAAAAAAATGTATTAAAACTTTTAGAGATACTCATAACTATTAGAATATATAAATGATTCTGAAATCACTCTTAATAAAATTAAAGAAATTTTAAATAGAGATACAAAAAATGACAATAAAAAAGATCAAAATTAAAACAATTATATAAACAATTTCAAGAACACTATAAAATTCATTATTCATAACTAGTTGTCCTATTTGTCAATTCATGTTACAATTTTTCCTAATGAATAACTGTACAATCTGCAATCAAACTACTAACATAATTTATTTGTTTAGAAAATTTAGTCACTAAATATAGATTATAAAAAGATTACTATGAACAAAGATATAATTATTTTCAATTTTGTATTAATAATAATGGTTTAATTCCTATTAAAGAAAGATTAGATATTGCAACTACCCTTTATAATTTATATAACCAAAATTTAGTTCATAAACACAACGAAATAATAGAACATCAAAGAATTCCTCATTAATACGACTGAAATAACTCACGAATCTAATATTAATATTAATAATATTTTAGATGTAGATACTTTAGAATTAATCGAATCTACTGAAATTTTCCATATTAATACGCTAATTTACAAGAAAAACAAAAAAAACAAATAGAAAAAACACAATTAAATCTAAAAGATGGACAAGATATCACACAACATCCATTTAAAAATTTAATTAATAGAAAAATATCATTTATTATGAAAAATTTATACATGAGACACCTATTAGAATTGATCAATGTAATGGACATATTCTAATAAATTTAATAGACCAAGAACAAATTTATAGACAGTTACATAAAATCCTTGAAGGAAAGAGACATACAATTAGATATATACATCTTTCTACAATCCAAATTTTGTTAAAATCCAGCTTTTAGGGATAGATTCACCTATAAGAATGACTATAATTGATGAAAGAATGACTTATTTAAAAGATCAAGTAATTGGAATCATGAATGGAAATCTAGCTTATGAAAAATTCAAATTTAATACTCGTCTTAAATTAGGAATTCTTTACAATCACAAATTTTAGATGAAACAAATATTATAGCTTATAAATTTTATCGATAAAATCTAATGACAACAGGACAATATCATTTTTCAATTACTTATCAAATAAGTTATGCTTTCAATAATTCTTATCATATTATTGAATTTAAAAATATAGATCGAATTCATATCGACCAATTATTTAACGTTGTAGCAAAAGTTGGAATAAATTTAAAAACTAGCTTAAGAGAATTACCAAATATTAAATACCCTATAAAACTACAAAATATAACAAGTTTAGACGATACTCCTCACTTATCTTTATGTGAAAATAAAATACTTAAAAAAGAACATATTCCTCTAAGATCACAATCTGTGTGATTAGAAAAACCTATTAGGTTTCCTGTATGTGGTACATCAAGTAAAAAAGTAGAAAAGAATATAGAACAATTAGTTAATATCAAAAGACAACTTCAAGAATTATCAAGTCATCTTAAGAATACGTTATGAGTATTACTAAGCAATTATTTGAATTATTCGATAAGCAAAATAATATTGAAATTCAATTAAAGGAATTAATTATTGTAGTGGTTGATAAAAGTCAAAATTATCAATCATAAAAATTTAATGAAATTCAGAAAACATTAAAATCTTTAATCATTAAAATTAATAATAGAATAATAAATATTGAATGTAAATGTTACGAAAAATTACTTTTACAATTAGATCAAATAGATGACAAATTAGCAAAAATATCAGACCAAAAATTGTTTTCTCTTTATTCGTTTTTCGTCGCATAGGTTAAACACGGCAATGCGGTTAAACTATTTGGCTCCCCCTGGTTCTTTAATACGATAAATTATGATAAATTTGGGACGACCCCGAGTCAAGTGAATAATGCCGTGCTGTGGAATGCTACCATCAATGCATCTCAACCTGTTTGCGGACATACAAACAAGAAAAATAATGTCGATTAAATGATGACATCAATATATCGGTCGGAATTGTCAAAATATATTGGTCCACTTGTTTATTAGCGGAAGTGATCAGCCAGAGGCCGTAGGATTTTTTCCAAGTCTTTGAAAAAAATGACAATCTATGAATGATTCCCTTTGTTTTCTAAGTGGAAGATTATACTATATGGTTTCTATACGGCCGTGATTGACGTGTCAACAGTGGAGATAAAAGTCTTTCTTTCTTCATTTCTCTTTTGGCTATAAAAGGGAGGCTAATGAAGTTCTCTTGGCAATATATACAGTACTAGGTTTTCATTGTTCTATCCATCTCTAATTAGATGGCTTTATCAGTTGAGACAACGCCTTCCATGATTCTTTCTACAGTGCTCCTTGTTGGCCTTCTACTTTCAAGCTTAGATGCAACAGGTATTCTACATATATGTGTAGTCATGCTCTGTACTATAATACGACTAACTATGAACCATAATTAATGATTGTCCAGCATGTGCATGCTAATTAGTGGCCATCGACATGATGTGGTCCTTTGAGGTACCTGTTGCATTGACATCGGATAATGTTTCCAAATATTTTTATTCCCGCTCTTTTAATTTTCATTATCAGAGTGACGACTCTCCATTTGAGGTCGCTAATTAACATGTCCTAACCTACAGTTGCTCAAATCGGTATATGCTATGGAATGCTTGGTGACAACTTACCATCAAAGCAAGAAGTGGTAGATCTATTCAACCAAAACAACGTCCGTAGAATGCGAATCTATGACCCCAACCAAGACGCACTCCAAGCTCTTCGAGGTACTAACATCGAGCTGATCCTAGGTCTGCCAAACTCTGATCTCCGAACCATAGCGTCGGACCAAAATTCTGCAAATCAATGGGTTCAAAACAACGTCAGAAACTACGGCGATGTCAACTTCCGTTACATTGCTGTCGGTAATGAAGTAGAGCCTGGAGATTCATCGGCAGCACAATTCCTAGTACCTGCCATGCAAAATATACAGAGCGCGTTGTCTTCGGCTGGCTTATCCAACATCAAAGTTTCTACCGCCATTAAATTTGGAGCAATTGAAAACTCCTTTCCACCCTCCAAAGGTTCTTTCAAGGGCGAATATCAACAAATTATCAATCCTCTAATAAGCTTTTTAGTGGCAAACCAATCTCCATTGCTCGTGAACTTATATCCATATTTTGCTTACGTCGGTGACATGGCTAATATACATCTGGACTATGCCCTTTTCACTAGTCCGTCACCGCAGGTCTCTGATCCTCCGCTTAGTTATCAGAATCTTTTCGATGCCATGCTCGATGCTGTTTATGCCGCTTTGGAGAAATCTGGCGGGGGCTCGCTAGAAATTGTGGTATCGGAGTCTGGTTGGCCAACGGCTGGTAAAGAACCAGCGACATCAACCGATAATGCAAAAACTTATAACAACAATCTGGTTCAACATGTGAAGAACGGGACTCCAAAGAAACAAGGAAGGCCTATAGAGACATACATATTCGCAATGTTTGATGAGAATAAGAAGGACGGTGACGAGATTGAGAAATTCTGGGGTCTCTTTCGCCCTAATAAAGAGCAAAAATACTCAATCAATCTAAACTAATTATGAATGACGAACAGAGGAGTTGCTGTTATGTACTACCATACAAATAGAGTAAAATAGCATGCATTGGCAAATAAGAACATTGAGAGGATGAAGCCACGAAGGTATATAAGATCTTCTTTGCTCCAAAGTTTTTGGTGGCACGGCAGAGTTCAGGCTTTACAAAGAAGCTTGATTAGAGTTTAGGGTAATGCTCGACTCATTCTCAGTTCCACTGTATTAGAAAACAATAAAATGTTTGATAAGAGATGGTATAACATAATGATAATGGTATATTAAGTGTACATCTAATGCAAGTTTGAAAACCATTCTTGTTCTATACCATTTAAGTCTTATTTGAGAATACACTATTATTTGATACTCTTTATTTAAATTAACGTTTATAATAATATTCATTTAATTTAAGCACAATTAAAAGATATGGTAAGTAAAGCTAAAAAATTGTGTAGTGGTTAATTAGTCTTTTTTTTTAATCTCTACCCTTTAAGTCTTATTTGAGAATACACTATTATTTTTTTTTCAATCGGTAAACCTTCATCAAGAATGGAAAAGAATCCTACACGTCTTTCACTGATATTAACGAAGAGTAACCTGACATTTGTCGTCTTTTAATCGGATGATGAGCAACCCCGGGCCCACATCTTATTTTGTCTAGGGTGACAAATAATCTTATTTCTTGTTTTGTACTCTAACAAAAGTAACTATTTACAATTCATATATTTCAATAGTTACATCTCAAGAAAAGTAACTATTTACAATTCATTTGATGTTCAATCATATATAGATGCGATTAAATTAACACCACTCCATCGCTCAAACAAGCTTAATTATAAACATTCCAAAAATCTTTATACAACGCAACTGTGCAGTATTTATTCTCATAATATTGTTTCTAATTGTTTTTAAAAAAAATTCCTGTTACAATGACTAATTTGAAAGATATTAATGGACCTAACTCACTATTTTGTCGATGTATGTCTCAACAAAATAAAATACCCCACTCTAAGAGTTTAATTGGCCTAATCTCTAATTTGGTCAATTGATGAACAATGCCATCCTATTTCTGTTATAAGTTGGCCTAGGTGACTATTTATAACATTGACCGAAAAAATCAAGTTTTCAAAACCATCAACTTTTCTTTCACAAGCTTAATTCATAAATACTTAAAAAGCTTCTCATATTTTAACAATTAATTTTAACAGTTTTCTTTAAAATTTAACCTAAATGTTCCTTTTTAAATTTAAAAAAAATTATGCACCAAACCAAATATGGATGATAATACAATTATCATCTTTGAGCTCCCAGTGAATTCCAAGCCATAAGTAAAGGGTTACAAAGAGCTTTATATTGATAATCACAAGTAAAGAGATTGATTCTTTTAGGATCTTAAATCTTCACTTAAATTTTCTTGAACCTCATTTGAATTATATTTTATGTTACATTTTTTAATTTTCTATTGAATTTGATCTTTGACACATCTGTTTTATTCTTTGAAAATTTAAATTATAACATTAGAAAATATAAAAATTTTAGAAATAACATGTTTTGATATTATCAAAAGCATGACTTGAAATCTCCTTTAGTTTAATAATCTTCTCTTTTTAATGATAACAAAAGATGTGGTTATGATGAGATTATAAAATAAATATAACCTTTATGTATAAACTCACTTTATATTAAAGTAATATTAATACAACTTTGAGACCCCGAAACTTTTTACCTTTATAATTTCACATAAGGTTGATGCTATGATGTATTCCTTACATAGATTCTTAAAGATATAAAAAATTTTGGCTCTTTGAAAGGTCATTTAATATTTTAGAATGAGTCTTTGGCTTGTTATTCGATGCCGAGAGACTTTAGAATTGAATTATTATAGGTATAACTTGTAATAGAAAAATTAAATTGGGGTGGTTAAAAATGTTATGAAAAAAATTGTCGGTTTATGATCTACTACCAATTGGTTTGGTTGTAGTTTAGTGATAATTATTTAAAAACATTCTTTATCTTATATATGTTTAGATGTATATGATAAACTCTATGGGATAATTGTACAATGCAAATAAAATTATAATGAGATTATAATTATGAGATTCATATTGTATTTATGTATTATCTGTAATTTTTTTCTAAACATTGTTCTATTAAGATTGGACATTAATAGAACACAAAAGACTAGTACACGTTATGCTTTTCCCTTTAAAGGAAGTAATCGATCTCATGGGCTAAAGTATGGAGATACTTAAACAAACGTATGAATACTTGTTAGAGAATAAGTTCATCGAACATACCTTGTATGAGAAATCCATTTAAAACATTGTGATGATTATATATCTATGGAATTTTCATTGTGATGATTACATAAGTGATTCTTTGATTTGAGGTCTCCAAAGTTCTCTTGTATATCTATGGAATTCTCATTATGATGATTATATAAGTAATTTTTTGACTTGAGGTCTCCAAAGTTCTGTTGTACAGGAATTGTTAGGTTTTGATATTACTTATGACCTATTTAATCATAAGTTAGTCAATCGATAGTCATTAGATGTAGTATGAACTATTGTATGATCAAGATATGATTTATCGTCATAAACTAATTAGGAAGAATGCTCTACTGTTCTTAATCAGTATTGATTCGAGAAATTCTTGGACAAATTGGAATGATGCTTTGTAAATAGTTTACAAATGTCATTAATTGAATCGATAGTTAATAGTGGATAACTAATGTAATTGATCTAAAATAGAGTAGAATTTAATTGCATGCTCTATGTTTAATAAAATATTGTATGATAAAAAGATTCAATTATACGGAAAAATCATGCATTGAAAGGTTAGTCAAAACCGTTTTGACATTTTTAAATATTTGATTAGTCATGATGCGTTGCTATACGTCAAACTTGACATATGATTATAAATTGTTTATTAGATAATTAAAGATAAATTAAAATGTTTTTAATTTATCTAATTATAATTATAAATTAGAATTCTAATTTATAATCATTGTCGACTTATTTGGGAACCTAATAGGTCTCATATAAAGAACATGTTGAAGGGAGCAAAGATATTTTATCAAGTTAGACTTAATTGTAAAGTTTGAGAAACATTATGATTAAATATGAGATATTTAATAAAAATGATCAATATGAGATATTGAATCTTATTTGGGCATAATTGGTATTTAATTAAAATTATTTGTAGTTTTAATTAAAGTTTAATTGAAATTAGAATTTAACTTCAATTAAATTACTAAAATGTCCTAAACCTATTATAAATAGGCTTAAGTTCTATAAAACTAGCACTTCTTGCTTAAATCTCTGTAAGAGTTATAGAGTTTTTTCAACTTATTCTATGGATACTATTAAAGGTCAAATATTTGTGTGACTATGGTAGTTAAAATGATCGATTTCAAAAACGGTTCGAGAGATACAACAAAAATATGATCAAGCTTCATAATAGAGTATGAATTTAGATTTATGCTTTGACTTATGTGTTAATCATTTTATAGAATTAAAAAGATCTTTGTTTTCGAGAAATCAAAAGTTACGAAAAAGTTTCGTAATTATTCCTCTGCGGTCATAATCGAATCCTAACTCAGTTTTTCAAAAAAATATAATTATTTACAATTCACAAAAGATATAAGAAACTAATATTAGTTAAGCAGACTTCTATTATCTATTAATTGAATCCATTGTTAAAATATTGTTGAAAAGGGAATTTTGACAAGTTTTGTCATTATCATTCACAAAACAAAGTCCAAAAGTGAGAGAATAGAGGGCAAAATGAGTAGGAAGTGCGAAATTGAGTGTTCTAAATACCAGATAGGAGATTCGGTCAAGGATTCAACATCAATAGAATGATTTAAGGTGGATTTGAATCAATTTGTACAATGAAAATGGTATAAGGTACATTTTGTATAAGGAATTAAAAGTATGTATTAGTTATAGTTTCTTGGTTTTTTATTATGTTTACTTTGTTTATTTTGTTATTTAGTTATTAGTTGATTAATTTATCTCATAATTTAATTTACCCAAACTGCATTTAAGGGTTTATAATGTGTGTGTTGATTTTTTAGATTAATTAGTTTGAGGTTTATTCATGAGTAAATGAGTATAGAATTATGTGGAAAGTACATGCATTTATAATATGGGGTGTGGCATGTAATTTAAGTGTTATAAAGGCACAATTGATGCAAGTTAGATTATGTGTAGATTTTATAACATAATGTTAATTCCTTATATACAATTAGTGTGATATAGTAATCATTGCATGTATTTTGGGACATGATAAGTGTTAAAGAAGGGCATGCTGTAATTTGTATGAATATGTAGTTATTTTTGGTTTGTGGGACATGGGTCATAATAGGACAAATTTCATCTTGTATCCAAAGCATATATGCCTTGGCCAGATTAGGGCAGATATCAATCCATTGGTCAAGCTATATTAGCCAATGTTAAATTGGAGCAAATACAAAGTCATTGTATTAGTCGGTGTTAGATTAGGATAGATACCATTCTATTAGCTACGAAATATCAATTGATGTCCATGTTTGTTGCATTGTGAAAGATGTGTGTTATATTACATAATCAACTAAGTAGCATTACTCATTATATTCATTGACATCTTGGAGACTATATATTGCCATGTAGGCATAAATGTATGTATTACTTCTCAATATAGCAGAGTGCAGGTTGTGTTTTTCATTTACTTTATTACTCTTTTCCTGTTTGGTATATATAATCATCATTTAGTGATGATATCACAATAAATTAGGCTATATGCAACATAAAAAATGTAGTCAATTTGTTAGAAAATATCATGTATTATTATTTTTTACATTTTCAATTTTGGCTGGCAATATTACGACTTACATCCTGTCAGCTCATAGTGTTAGAATTAATCCTATCTAGATTTCTTTCCAATGTAATGAGCTTCGATATTTGTTTACCAAAGCAATTGATAACTACAGAATGGATGTCAAAGAACCAATTATCTCATAAATTGGAAACATATAAATGCCTGCTCAACTGCTTATCAAATGCATAACACTTACAAGAAGCCATCCAGAAGTTTCACATTTAGGCAGTTTACAAATACATTCTTACAAACAATAGAAATATGAGATGAATCTTTGCTTACTTTACAGAATTTCTTGCTTTCTGAAGAATCTGCAAAGGAATTAAATTATATAAGCAAGAAACTAGCACTAAAAAATTAACCATTGATTGTTCACCTAAAAATTGTTCTCATGTAACATCCTATCATCGATGAGAAGGGTAATTTGGTCATTTGGGACGGGTTAGGCGAATGTAAATATATCTCGGCATGAACATTCATCATATAGCCTCTATAATTATATGAATGGTAATTTTTGCACGTGCACATGATTGTATATGCATTCATAACATTTCCCGGCATATGGGTCTAAATGTAATTTTGTGTGATTGATATGATAATTGTGTTTGAAAAATTGATTTGGAGTGGTTTATGTGTATTTTTCATTTTTAGGGAATTTCAAGAATTTTTCTGAAATTTTTAGGGGTACTTTTTCGGACCCAAAAAATTGTCAAGTGGCAAACGGATTGGGTTCCGGTACTGGAAAAGACTGTCAAATGGCACTGAAAAATTGGATACATGATTTTAGGAATTTTTGCATTTGGAGCCATTGGAATTTGGAGTAGAAATTTAATTGAAATTGGAGAAAACCTAAGGAGAGTGTAGGAAGAGGACAAGTGGCAAGTGACACATGTCACTTGCCTACTTAGTTTTAAACTTAAATGTTTTTATACTTAATTTATTTTTGGAGAGCTTCCACGACATTCTAGGTTGGATAGATTAAATCCCACTTTTTATTTGCACATTCTCTCATTCACTCGTAGCTTCCTTCCTTTCTTCCTCCTTCGATTGTTTTCTTTTCCTCCCATACAATAAGCTTTCCTTACTACTTACTTGCTTCTCCTTTATTCACAACCAAGACCAAACTTAAGCCTTGTGATGATGATGATTTGTGTGTGTATTAGAGTGATGGCCGTAGGCGTTGGTGAGTGGTAGAAAATTGAAGTGAATTGGAGATTGAAGAATTTAAATCTTGTAACTTGTTTAGGTAAGAATTGTGTATTGTATTCTTTCATTTGGTAGTTAGATGCATTTATTTTTATTAATTGTGCATTCATTTCATAAAGATTGTGGTTGGCTTGTTTGGGCATGAGTGTAGGTATGTATGAGGTTGAATGATTAACATGTTTTGGATTGGTTTTGGATTGGTTTTGATGTTTGAATAATGTTAGATAAGTGGTAAATTCAAGTAAGAAGATGG
>JANZLF010000220.1:13301835-13314995 GCA_026546835.1 Erythroxylum foetidum | reverse complement strand
GATGGAGTTGAGAATGAGGAGTAAATGAAGTAGAAAAGGTCGTCTTAGTATGAATTCATGTTAAGGAAAGATTTTGAAAAAAATTGAGTGTTAGATCTGGAAAATTGTTAAAGGAGTAAGTTTCAGTCCTTTAGTCACAGCTTCATTTCTAGTTATCAAAACGAGATGATTCTTGATTTAGATTAAACTAGAAACCTGTGGCTACTTTTCTTAGGAAGACATCGAATTTAAATTCGATCTTTAAGAGTAATAAGTTATAATGAATTAAGAATTGGGTGCAATACAATGAATGAATGTAGAAAATTCATGTTCTATACTCGAAGGGAAAATCTGGCTTAATCTAGGCTGATTTAGGCCAAAGTAGAGAAAGTGTGTCTACTAGTAAGTTGTCGATATTTCTTTTAGCTTTCCAGCAATTTATAGTATAGAATTTTTGGACTTCTAGGCTGAAAGTCGTGGTCCTTATAAGGGAGATGTGCAAAAAATGAGTTATATCTTCTATCTTTATCTTCTTCTGTGATGACATCATTGATGACGTCATCTTTTTCTATGTTTTCCTCTATCTAACTTTTGCTTCTTTTGTGTCATTGTTCATGAACTCCTTCTGTGTTACTGTTTATGAACTTCTTCTGTGTTTTGTATCGTCTGTGTTTTGTTCCTTTTGTGTTTTGTATTGTCTGCCTTTTGTATCCTTTTCTTTTTGTATCATTTGTGTTTTGTATCTTCTTTCTTTTGTATCATTTGCCTTTTGTATCTTCTGCCTTTTGTATCTTCTGCCTTTTGTATCGTCTGTGTTTTGTATCTTCTGGGTTTTGTATCATCTGGCTTTGTATCCTCTGCCTTTTGTATCGTCTTTATTTTGTTCCTTTTGTGTTTTGTATCATCTGCCTTTTGTATCGTCTATGTTTTGTATCTTTTGGGTTTTGTATCCTTTGCCTTTTGTATCGTCTGTGTTTTGTTCCTTTTATGATTTGTATTGTTTGCCTTTTGTATCGTCTGTGTTTTGCTGATGCGTCTTCTTCTGTGTTTTGCTTACGTATCTTCTTTTGTGTTTTACTGACGCGTCTTCTTCTGTGTTTTGCTAACGTGTCTTCTTCTGGGTTTTGTTCCTTCTGGGTTACTGTTCATAAACTTCTTCTGGGTTACTATTTATGAACTTCGTCTGTCTTTTGCTATCTTCTGTATTTTGTCGATTTGCTTCTTCTGACTTTTGCATCTTCTGAGTTTTGCTTCATATACCTTTTGCTTCGTCTAATTTTCTGCCTTTCTCTTCTTCTGTTTTGTTTCTTATGTGTTTTGTTATCTTCTGCCTTTCGCTTCTTCCGTTTTTTCTTCGTTTGTGTTTTGCTATCTTCTGGGTTACTGTTCATCTTCTATCTTTTGTTTCATTTTTGACCCTTCAAAAGATAGAATTGGTCTTTTAGGTCTTCATGAAAGTTGTATCTCTTGAAGTCCCCTTAACCATCCAAAGAACACCTAAATCTGATATCTGTAGAGAAAGTTATGCTAAGTGTAAAACATCTTCTGGGTTACTGTTCATCTTCTATCTTCTATTCCATCTTTGATCTTTCAAAAGATATAATTGGTCTTTTAGGTCTTCATAAAAGTTGTACATCTTGAAGTCCTATTTTGAACCATCTAAAGAATACCTAAATCCGATATCTATAGAGAAAGTTATACTAATTGTCCCACGATAGATTCAATTTGATTGAGGATAAAACCATATTGGATTCTTTTGGCCATACCTTCTTCTCTAGACACTCAAATGACTTGATTATTCAACCATTGGACTTGTAAGACAGTGCTCTACATCTCCACCAAAAATTGTAGCCATATGAAATGAAGTGAGAGAGATGATGGAGTGAAAAACATTTTAAATACTATGAACTGGTGTTATTCCACCGAACATATTTCAGTATTTTGATGATTTCTGAATTGGTAGAGCTCCAAATGAGATGATTTCTAATTTGTGGTGAACTAGAGACATGGAGCTACAAATGTTATGAATAAATTAGAATCTAATTCTGTCTATATGATGTTTAAATTTTGGATAAAAGTTGTGCCTAGTATGCTGATTTGGACAAGAGTAGTCCAAAAATGTTTGAAGTGTATCTTTCGAATTACTGACCCAAATCGGATGATTTTGGTGTTATTGGAAACATAAGACAATAGAGAAGATTCTTCTAGAATAATGTATTATGTCAGAATATTCAAGGGTGCTTTTGGCAAGACACTTACGTGTAAAATACATAAGGCGTAAATGGAAGGGCATAGTTGGAAGAAGAAGTGTTGTCTTACCTATAAATGGAAGGAAGAGAAAGAAAGAATGTCATGAAAAAGAGAGATAAATACAAAGAGAAGAATAGAAGGAGAGAGAGAGAGAGAGAGGAGAAACCAAGCTAGGGTTTAAAATTTCGTTAGCCTATAAGAAAGATTTTGAGGTTGTTCAAGAAGATAAAAAGGTAGAGGAAGAGAGAGCTTCCATTTGAGTCAAAGATCTCTTCACTTGGTAAAAAACCAAAGGGGTCGAAGAGACCTATTTCAGTTAGATCAGCTCACGGAGCACACATTAAAGATACAACAGGAAGGGACTTTAGAGACCTCAAGTTGTTTGCAAAGAAAAGAGACATTCTGAGCAAGCCTATAAGCATGGAAATCAGGTGGGTTTCATGTTTATAATTAAGTTAATAAGCCATTAATGTTTTTGTTAAATCAAAGAAGTTTTCTGATTTTCAATTGCATCATATGTGCTACATTATTGTTCATAAATGGGTGTGAATTCTGCTATATATTTGTTTCACGATTTGAGTGATGCCTTTTTGGAAAAGATGCATGTTTATAAAACCATGTTTTCAAGAATGGCTTTCAAGATATACGTCAAGCATGTGAAAAACAAGTTTGCAAGAAAAGTGCTAGTTTAGGCAACAAGTTTACAAGTTTTGAAATATATGTGTTATGTGGGTTTGTGGTGGTCCCCTAAGTATAGTCAAATGCACTTGTCTAAAGACTTATCTCGCCTGCTCGCTAGTGGCATGGAACTCCCTCGCGGACTCCCAAAAGTTTACAGCTACGTAACACCTTAACATGGGATTGTGTAGTATGTTTTGTTCATGGCTACATAAGACCAGTATGGGAAATGTGTAGTACGTTCTATTTGGATCCACCCAAACCATTCTGATGTGTTTATGCGCTCATGCTATGTTTGGTCAAGTTGATGCATTCATGATTTTCAAATAAGTTGAAAATTTGCATAAATTGTGTTTGTTATGATTTTGAGTTCTTGACAAGACAAGAATTTTTAGAAACATGTGTTATTATTTAAACTCAATGAAAGCGTCTTTAAGGTAATAAATTGTTTCGATATTTGATTGTCATAGGCACGACACCCTTGTGGGATGATGCCTAATAAGAGTTTTTGGAAATAACCCTATAGGATCACACGCTCAAGTATTATGATATTCGCAACAGGTTGGGTTTCAGAAACGAGTCTCAACAATTAGCCTCTCCAGGCTTTAGCCTTCCTTTCTCTCTGTAAGAAAAGTATTTTTGGGCTTTAGGTTACAGATTTATTCACTCACTTCTTTCACACTTTGAATATAGAATATTTGGTATTGTAAACACGTAAAAAATGCTAACTTAGTCTTCAACTAGAACTATTATTTATAGCCTAAGTCTCTAACTGTCTTTTTGAAATCTGCTTCTTGAATCTTCTAGAAATGGTTATTAGTTGAGTTCTATAACTAACTCCATCTAACTAACTATCTGACTTTCTAGAATATCTAAATTTTGTATTGTCGGGAATAATGCTTCTTCTATTACTATGTTTCGTCTGTTATTCCACTTATTCTATTATATCGCTTCGTTTGTTGTCGCGTTTCGTTTGGTGTTACGCTTCGTCTGTTCTTGCACTTCGTTTGTTGTTGCACTTCGTCTGGTGTTGCGCTTCGTTTGGTATAGTGCTTCGTCTGACATTGACTGTGCACCTTCTAAGTTGACTAAGTGTTACTTACAATTTTCTGCACACTAAACAAAGTTATCAAAATAGTTTATACATTTCTAATATTATTATTATTTGATTGTCATCAAAATTAATAGAAGTGAAGTCCTCTTGACTTAACAATCTCCACCTTTTTGATGATAACAAATAATCATAATTTTAGAAGATAAAATGATAGTTATAGATGAATAGTATTTCGATGAATAATAAAGCAAAAAACATAAGAAAAGAATTACATATAAAAAATTTGCAATGCTTTCTATCTTCTCTTCTCGTTCTCCTATTTGTCTCCTTCTCTCCCTATTTGTTATTGATCAAAAAGATTGCTTATCGTAGATGTTTCAGAACTTCAGAAAGCATACGTTGCATGTCAGTGTGGATTGTCTTGAGTTATTGTTCAACCTGTAGTAGTGCTACTTCCTCATGAAGATCTCCCACTGAGTTAACTAGTTCATCAACCTTAGTATGAACTTCCTCAATTTCTTTTTCTAATGCTTCCTAAACTTCCTTTTGATTGTGACTTGCTTCTGTCCAATTTGTGAAATGCTTTAAAAACTCCAGATTATTAGTAGAATCTTGTTGTATTTCACTAAGTGGATGAAGATTTTCAATAGGAGATAGTTCTAAAGGTAAAACGTCTAACTCTATAATTTTGATAAAGGGTAGACTGAAGAGTTGTTTTCCTTCTGGGAGATCAACATCATCAAGTCTATGTAGTTTCAAAATTGGTTGCCCAAGAAGGTGTAACACATCTTTGACTCAAGGAATGAAACCTAAAGGTCTGAAAAGCATGACCAAATGCACAAAGGTTTCTAAGTTGAAATTGATACCTTCAACGGTGGTACTTTTGTACTGTCCTTCTTTCATTTTGTCAATTACCTTGAAGTTTTCATCTATGGTTGAAAATCTAAATTTACTTCCTGATGCTTTTGAAATGTGGTGTGAAACATAGATTCCTCTAGGTTGAGCTGCGTTACATGTATCATCTATGTTCTTCACAGCTACTTGAATATGCTCTTCTGTAAGATCATCTTTATTTTCCTCAGGAAACATCTTCTTTTTTCCTTTTTCTTCATCTCTCACAAGGGTTGAACATCTTGGTTGAATATCTGGCATAATTTTTATCGATATTCTGCTCGTAATCGGATAAATTGTATACTGATCCTTTGAAATCTTCAATGGATATGGTTCTACATTCTTATCTCACAAAATACCATATAATCTATGTTCTTCATAACTTAGAAGAAGTATTGTTTGAGCATTCATTGGTATCGGTTCGACTAGTACCTTGACTGACTTTTTTGAAGGTTCTTTGATAATAATTGAGCTTCTGCTTCGAACAGGTACTGGTTCTTCTATAATCTTCATTCTCAAATCCTTTTTGTTGATTGGTTGCGAAGGATGATAAGGTTCCAATTGGTGTTCAACTGTTTTCGCCTTCTTTTGAACATCAAATGAAGAAACCTTTTTCTGACTGGGCTTCACCTTCTTTTGTTCTTCTACCCATTTAGATTAAAGTTGTTGTTGAGGCTTCTTCCTCTCAAATGCCAACTTCCTTTTGATTTCTATCTCTCCAGATGATTTTGCTAATTGGCTTTGCAAAATAAAGACAATTGATCTGGTAGGCTGATGTCTTTTCTCTTGCTTTTCAGAATCTCCATAAAAAATCAGAGCTTTCCTCTTCTTCTATTCTTGTTGTCGTAAGGTCAATATTCTTGGTGACCTACTTGACTGTTTGGATTTTTTTTGATTGAATTGTCTCGGACTTTCTCTTCAATGACACTTATTGTGATGATTGATGAACCCGGCTTTCCTCTTTCTGTAGAATCGTCTTAGATTGTATTGGTGCATCAGATGATTTCTCATTCTTTTCTTCTATGGATGTTCTTCCTGTTGATCAAGGTTTTGTTTTTCTTGCAGACATACCACGTTCACTTCTGCCCTGTCTAACTATTAGCTCCCCCTCAAACCTTGCTTTCAGTGTACAACCTTTATCTACCTCATCATTAAACTTTATCCCCATTCTGTGAATAGTTGTGGCATTAATGATGCTCTTCACATCCATCTTTACCCTATTACCTCTGTCGAGAAAGATTCCTGATTTTCTAAAAATCCTTGTCAACAGCATTCCATATGGTAAAGAGTTAGAATCTACTTTTGACTTCATCATGTACTTTAAAATCAAATATGGAAGATTAATGGGTTGATGATTCGGTAGGTGATACAGACAATGGGCATCGTTCATTGTCACAATGTCCTTCGAGCCTAATCTTGATAGAACATAGTGAAGAAGCAGTGAATGTAGAACCCTAGCCTTTGGAACAAGGGTTGCTGCCTTCTTAACTTCTGGATCACTACTTCCATAAAGTTGTCGATTGATGTGTATTCTATCTATACGACCTTGAGTAATCCATTTTATATTGTTAAATAGCTTTACTCCAATACTAGAACACCCACTAACCCTTCAATAGTATCTTACATCACGGTAACTGACAATCCATCTACCAATGATACTAAGGTATCGTCCACCACTTTTGCATTTTTCCAAAACTCAAATATCTCATTCAAAAAGAGCTTTTTATGAACCTTGAAAAAGTTTTTCCAGCCAACTACTTCAATCTCTGGTTCAATGTCCATTTGATTTTTCTTTAATGATTTGAAATCAATATGTCGCCCATAGATAAGTGATTGCTCCATTTGTCATCTGTAACAAATAAAAAACTAAACACACAAAAGTATTTCACTTAAAATAGCGATGTTACTCTCTAAAAGTAAGAATATGAGATGAAAAGAACCTGAAGTTTAGAACATAGTATCAAATCATCTTATTTGAGAGCGCTAAACAAGTCGGTTTCAAAGTATTTCAAGAAAATTCTATAGTAAAAGGTATTTTAGAATCTTGAGAAGATTTCCTTCTTATACCTACTCTTGAAAAGTTAACGTTCATAACTTATCGTTACTATTTACTTAAAAACTTACGACTTTTTATCTTCTTCTTGTATGAATCGTCTGGGTCATAACGTGTCAGACGAATGCTCATTTAGCATTACCATATTCAAGTTCTGTCTGATTTCCTTGAATCTATCTTCACACAAAGGTTTAGTGGAGATATCCGTCTACTGTTGATTCGTCTCAACAAATTGTAGACTGATGATTCCTCTCTATACATAGTCTCGTATAAAATGATTTCTAACTTCAATATGATTTGCCCTCGAGTGTTGTATTGTATTCTTTAATAGATTGATAGCACTTATGTTGTCACAGAAGATTGGATTTGATCTTCTTGTATGGAGTAATCTTCCAACTAATACTTAATCCATAACGTCTGTGAACAACAACTTACAGCTAACATGTATTCGACTTCTGTAGTAGATAGAGCAATTGAACTTTGCCTCTTGCTTGACCAAGAAATACGATTATGACCAAGAAAGTGACAACCTCCACTTGTACTCTTTCTATCAATTCTATCTCTAGCATAATCAGCATCACAGTAGCCAATTAACCTGAAACATTTACCTTTCTCATACAATAAACAAAGATCAGTAGAACCTGCCAAGTATCTCAATATTCTTTTAACAGCAATATAATGAGATTCTCTATGATCTACTTGAAATCTTACACACAAACAAACACTAAACAATATATCAAGTCTGCTTACAGTTAGGTAAAGTAAAGAACCGATAATTCCTCTGAGAAGGGTTTGATCAACCTTCTTACCTGCTTCATCCTTAGATAAAAGGATTGAAGGATGTATAGGAGTTGACATAGGTTTAACCTTCTCCATTTTATATGTGACAAACAGTTCTTTGATATATTTCTGTTGATGAATACAAATCTTTTCTTTCGTTTGCTTAATTTGTAAACCAAGAAAGAATTTCAATTCAATCATCATACTCATTTCAAATTCACTTTTCATAAGATTTTCAAAACTGGAACGTAGTTTCTTAGAAGTTGCACCATAAATAATATCATCTACATATATCTGTACTATAATGAAATCATTTTTGATACATTTTCTAAACAGATTATTATCTCCGTGTCCTCTAATAAGGTCATTTTCAATAAAAAATGAACTTAGACGGTCATACCAAGCATGAGGTGCTTGTTTTAATCTATACAAAGTTTTATAAAGCCTATAAACATGATCTGGTCTATTAGTATCTTCAAAACTAAGAGGTTGCTTTACATAAACCTCTTCATCTATAAAACCATTCAAAAAGGCACTTTTCATATCCATTTGAAACAATTTTATATCATGACAAACAACATATGCGAACAAAATCCTAATAGCTTCTAATCTACCTACAGGAGCCTAGGTTTCATTATAGTCTATTCCTTCTTGTTGATTATAGCCTTGAGCTACTAATCTAGCTTTGTTATGGTTTACTCTACCTGATTCATCTAGTTTATTTTTGAATACTCATCTGGTTCCTATGACAGACTTATTAATTGGCCTACGAATAAAAAGTAGTGAATCACACATTAGTATATGATATATAAAGTGCACAAGAGGGCAGTTAAATTGTGTATTCGAATTTTTAATACAATCCCCTTTCAAAAATTTATTTTCTCAAAATGATTGACAAACAATATTATGAAGTATTTATATTAGCAATAGAAACAAGAGTTAAGAGTTGAGAGTGAGAATCGGCACAACAATTTTATACTGGTTCACCCCAAACCGTGGGCTGCGTCCAATCCTCAGAATCCCTTCTGAGATTTCACTATACTTCACAAAAATAAAAGTATTCTTTTCACTGAGCCTCTTCAGGTCTCTTACAACAAGCATTCTTTTCTCACTTAGCTTCTTTAGGCTCTCAGCTATTCTTCTTTCTTACAGAAAGATATTGCGAGCTTTGTTACAGAAAATATAGTTGTCGTGTTTTCGCATAAATACATTATTTAGCTTTTGAATATCACTAAAAAAATCAATAACTCTTTCAGTCTTCGACTTCGACTCATATTTATAGTCTTCGTCTTCAACTGCTTCTTGATAACTGCTTTTTTATTTTTGATTCTTGATCTTTAAAGAAACGGTTATTCAGTTGAGTTCTGTAACTAACTCAAACTAATTTGATTCTTTGTCTTCGATTCCTTCGTCTCATTATCGACTTCGCTTCATCTCATATTGCTTCTGTCTCATTTTGCTTTCTTCTCATTTTGTTTCTGTCTCGTTTTTCTTCAGTTTTATTTTTCTTCCGTCTCATTTTTGCTTCCGTCTTATTTTTGCTTCCGTCTCATTTTGTTTCCGCTTACATCTCATTTTCGCTTCTATCTCATTTTGCTTTCGTCTCATTTTCACTTCCATCTCATTTTTACTTCCATCTCATTTTTGCTTCCGTCTCATTTTTGCTTCCATCTCATTTTTCTTCCGTCTCATTTTGCTTCTGCTTTCATCTGATTTTCCTTCCGTCTCATTTTCGCTCTTCTGCCTCATTTTTCTTCAGCTTCATCATTATTTGGTTTTCATCAAAATTAATTGTAAAGTCATTTTGACTTAACAATCTCTCCCTTTTTTATAATAACAAATAATCATAGAAAATTTTTTCTTATCTTCCATCTTCTGTTCTGTTCTCCTTTTCTTTTCTTGTTCTCCCCCTATATTTGTCATTTCTTCTTCTTCTTCTCCTTTCTCCCCTTATTTGTTATTGATCAAAAAGATCATGAGCGCAGATGCTTCATAACTTCAGGAAACATTTCTCTCATCTCAATGTGAAGTGACTTGATATCTTGTTGAATATCCGTTACTTCTTTACGCAAGTCGCCCACAGAAGCACACGGATAATCAACTTTATCTTCAATATCTTCATCAGGCTTTTGTTGTACGACTTCAAAACCAACAGTCGTAGTATATGCATCTGAAGATATAACATTTGGTTTAATTATTGTAATGGTAGGAGGTTGAACAGATAAGTTAGGTTATAGAAGATCAAGGCCATCAAGGGCAGTTAGTTTTGAAACTTGTCTTCCCAATAGGTGTAGAACATCACCAAATGAAGACACAGTTGATAAAGGTCTAATGTGAATAATGAGATGCACAAGGGACTCTACTAAATAGCTTCGGTCTCCAACCTTAATGGATCTGTACGGCCCTTTTGAAAGTCTTCCACCTACTTGAAAAGAATCTTAAGTGGTTTACTGACCACAATTGCTTCCTAATGTTGTTGAAATGAAGTGGGAAACATAAGTTCCAGTCTGTTGGACTGCATGGCATGCTTCATCAATGTTTCTCACTTCAAATTCAATTTGTTCATTTGTCAGATCATTTATCCTTTCAGGATACGTTTTCTTCTTCCCTTTTTCCTCATTTCCAACAATGAAAGGTCGAGGTTGAATATTAGGCACAACCTTGATCACAGTTTTCCTTGTGATTGGAAAAATAGTGTACTTATGCTTTGTCATCTGTGTGGGGTATGGTCTGATTCCTTCATCCTTCATAACATTATACATAATTTTCTCGTCATCACTCAGCAGATGCATGGTACTACTATTTACCAATATGAGTTGAAATTGTACCTTTACTGACCTTTTTGAGATTTTTCTGATTATTATTGAATTGCTACTCCTGACAGGTTGAATTTCTTCAAAAATCTTGACTCTCAAGTCTTCTTTTCTTATTAGTCGAGAAGTATTGACCTGTGCTGGATTGCGTTCCACTATCTTCTTCTTCTTCTAAACAGTAATAGGAGTGCTCTTCTCAGTACTGATTTTCTGCTTTTTATTCTCCTTAATCAGTCTGGAAGTCTACTGAGGTTGAGGTTTTACTTTCCCAAACTCCAATTTCTTCCTAATTTCAGTCACTTTAGCCAATTTTGTTGATTCTTCTCTCAAAATTGAGACTAAGGACCTGGTTGCCTGAGATGTTGTCTTCTCAAAGTTTCTACTATAAATCAACTCTTTCTTTTTCTTTTCTTCTTGTTGACGCAGGGTTCGAACTCTAAGCAACCTTTTTGTTTGCTTTGGCTTCTCCAAAAGTAACATATCCCCTTTTCTTTTCAAGGTCACTGTCTCCTTTTGTTGCACCTAGCTTCCTTCTTTAAAAGACATCTTCTTTCCCATTGATTGTCCTGACGATTCCTTTTCTCCTTCTGCAGGTATCCTCTCAACAGATTGAGATTTTGATTTTGTTGAGGGAGATTTTTTTTAGCACGCTTCCCCTTAATCCTGGCTTTCGTCTAAGAATCTGCTTCTACTCTCTCCAAATTCTTCAAGCCCATTTTACCAATTGTTGCAGAATTGATGGAACTTTTGATATTCATCTTCATCCTGTTTCCCCTTTCCAGATGTACTCCAGAGTCTCTGAATATCCTTGTTAATATCATTCTATATGGTAGAGCATTCAAGTCTTTCGTAGACTTTACCATATAATGAAAGATAAGAAATGGTAGGTTGATAGGCTGACGATTTAGTAAATGAAATAAGCATTGTTCATCAAGCATTGTTACCAAATGCCTTGATCCTGTTCTCGGTAGTACACAATGAAAAAGAAGTGAGTGTAATACCCTAGCCTTTGGAACAAGATTGGATGCCTTCTTTTTCGATGGATCATTGCCTCCATATAACTGCAAATTGATCTGGGTTTCCTTCACACTAGCTTTTGTCATCCATCTAGCTTTACTTGTGAGCTTCTCTCCTTCAAATGGACACTCTGTGACCTTCTCAATCATCTTCATGGTCACAATAATCGACACTCTATCCACCGAAGATACAAGAGTATCGGCTACCACTTCCATATTTTTCTAGAAATCATAAACTTCATTCATGTTGATTGTCCAGAAATCATAAACTTCCATTCGACTGCTATAATCTCAGTTCAATATCCATGTTGTCCTGCTTTAAGGATTCAAAATTAACAAGTCTTCCATTTGTCATGGATGTCTCCATTTCTTGTAGTTAACAACGAACTAAAAATAGAGAATTTTTTTAAAGAAGTGAAGTCAGTTTGTGAGGTTAAGAGTGTGAGCAAGGAAAGTTTGAAATCCAAACAGAGTAATGAAAGGTTTTTGTGGAGGGTTCTTCAAAGGTTGATTGTCAGAGTATATCATGAGTGTTCTAAAATAGGTGGTGTTCTCAAGGCTATGAGAAACTTTCCCTCCAAAACTTTCTTCTAACAGACATTATCAGCTGTAACTCACAGTTGCGGTTACCGTTAACTCTTTCAACCTTTTCATTTGGGTCATGACATGTCACGCGGTTAATTACTTAACATCACCATGTTAAGGTTTCGTCTAAATTCTCTGAATCGTTCTTCATTTAATGGCTTAGTGAAGATGTCCGCCTACTGAGGATTCGTCTCAACAAACTGAAGACTCACGATCTTTCTCTGAACGTAGTCTCGTAGAAAATGGTGTCTGACGTTAATATGTTTAACTATCAAATGTTGTATGGGATTCTTTGACAGATTAATGGCACTTGTGTTGCCATAGTAGATTGGGATTTCTTCTTCTTATAATGGGTAGTCCTCTAGTTGGTACTTAATCCACAACATCTGTGAACAAAAACTTGCGGCTGACATATACTCGACTTCTGCAGTTGATAAAGCAATTGAGCTTTGCCTCTTACTTGACCAAGTAAATAGGTTATTGCCAAGAAAGTGACATCCTCTACTCATACTTTTTCTATCAATCCTATCTCTGACATAATCCACATCATAGTAGCCAATTAACCTGAAATCTTTACCTTTATCATACATTAAGCAAAGATCAGTAGTACCTGATAGATATCTCAAAATTCTTTTAACAACCATATAATGAGATTCTCTAGGATCTGCCTGAAATCTTGCACACAAGTAAACACTAAACAAAATGTCAGGTTTGCTTGTTGTAAGATAAAGTAAGGAACCAATAATCCCTTCATATAGAGTTTGATCAACCTTCTTACCAGTTTCGTCCTCGGATAAATGGTTTGAAGGATGCATTGGAGTTGACATTGGTTTTACTTTTCCCGTATCATATTTTATCAACAGTTCCTTCACATACTTCTGTTGATGAATAAAAATCTTTTATTCGATTTGTTTAACTTGCAACCCAAGAAAGAATTTTAATTCACTAATTTTAATTCACCCATCATGCTCATCTCAAATTCAATTTTCATCAAATTTTCAAAATTAGTACATAACATTTCAGAGGTAGCACCAAAAATAATATCATCAACATAAATTTGA